>JAPPVO010000019.1:159790351-160287654 GCA_030407325.1 Camellia japonica
AAATCAAAAAAAGTGGCGAGTAAAACAAACTCGATAAGCAAATCAAAAAAGACTTAAAGAGAGTGAAATACAACTCGATAAGCAAATGTACAACAACTCGATAAGCAAATAGGTGACTCCGCAAGAATCGATCACCGGAGGGCATTGGAAGTGGTGGCATTCCCAATCCTCAGCATAAACAGCTCAGAGAACAAGGAGGAAGACCACCGGCCAGGTAAAGGCATCGGCCATGAGAATGGCCATCGGCCAGCAACTTTGATCAATCGGCCAAAAGTGGTGGTCGGTCGGCACTATATTTGGCCGGCCGGCCATAATTGCCAGAACCAGCAGAATGCTGACATCTGTCCTCCACTCAACCTTATCTTCTACAAAAGGCCTCAGCTTCGTGTTTTCTCAATTCAACACTGATTTGCTCCAAATGGAAGGTTCTTGCCCAAAATCTCACAACTTGGATTAACAACTTGGATGGCTCGGAAAAGCTGAATTTCCGGGGCTTCGGCATAAACGCACTATTCACTTTGGGTCGTACCCTGCACCTTCCGTTTCTCCATGCCGCGGCAAGGTTTTGGAATCCGGTGACACATGTTTTTAGCTTTGGCGGGCAAGAGGTATGTCCTACCTTTGAAGATTTCCAAGCTTTAATGGAGTCCGAGCGCAACGAAGAGATCCTGCCCCAACTTCGTTTCGGCCATGCCCAAGCCTTAGGACAAATGTGTGGGCTCTCAATACCCGACGCTCGATCTTTGATTTGTGACGGAATGCTGGATATTCCGAGTTTGATTTGCCGTTTTTCTGATGCCGGTGACCGCGGCGACCATCATTGGCAAGGGTTTCGGCAACACGCACTTTGTTTATGCATGCTATCTTATTTCTTACTTGCCTCGAGCTCCGGAGGATCTAGTGTCCGATTGATCGAGGTTGCCCAAGGTTTGAAGGAGGGTAAGAGTTGCATCGCCATGACTCTGGCTGAGACGTTGATGGGCTTGGATGCTTTCTATCGTCGCGAAACGACCAAATTTGCGGGAGTCCACTACTACTGCAGGTAATTTCCCACCCAATCTCACATATGTATTGCTCACATCACTCGGCCCTCAGCTCGGTTTTTTCACAAAACCCTTTTCACTTTTTCTCTCATCGTACATCTCTCTATTCTTTATTCTCTCATTTTTCATCCCTTCCCAGGTGTGGTTGATGGACAAGTTGCAGGTTGTGGACTCTTGCCCAACATACTCAACTCGAGGTTACTTCTTTAGGCAACGCCTAGTCGATGCCTTTGATGAGGGTTGGTGGTTTGACTGGATGTGCAACTTGTCCGCAGACCGTATTGCTTGGCGGTGCCCCTGGCTCAATCTACCGGCAATGGGCTATAGCATGACCCGCCAACCTGGGATTCAGCTGATTGGCTTGACTCACTGTGTGTTCTACTTCCCATTCCGGTTCCAGCGCCAGTTTGGTCATGATCAGACTTGTCCACCAGAGGGGATAGAGTATCCGCTACATTCCCGATCCGAGGTGCACAGCTTGCCCGGTATACACAGCATGGACTAGAGAGCTCCTGGCCCCCGCTCCCACTTTCAGTTGCACTTTGTCTGATGAGTGCATAGATTGGCTTAATGAGAGGCACAGATCGGGCCCAGCTTGGCATCAGAGGCTTCGACCAGCTCTGGGAGGGGGCGCAGGAACACCTGACTTACTATGCCCCGGATTTATTGCTTTATTAGTACTTTCAAGTTTTCTTTATGAATGTAATAAAAAGCAACTTCAATTTGTATGCAAGAGCAGGAGAACTCTGTATTGAAATCAATGAAATTGAAGGTTGTGGTACTGAAAATTTCCCGTTTTGGTCCAGAAATGGTCTTAGTTGTAAAAAGATTAATTTGAACAAAGTCAACTTTTATTAAAACTTTTCAAAACTATTTTCGATATGGATCAGAACTGGACACGCCTGAGATCTGTCACTGAGATGCACAACCCGGATTCCAGCAACTGGAAAGTTGCCCCTAGTCTGAATAGCACTGTACGGAGATTACAACCGAAGCTCTTGAATACTGAATAGACAAAGATGACCGAGCTGATCAAATGGACAAAGTTGATCGGGGAAAAAGTTTATGGCTGAACTTCAGGATGAAGTTGCCTACGTATCCCAAAGATGGGAATCAAGCCTTACGTAGTTCAGGCTTGGGTTCACTCGAGTATTTTCACTCTCCTTTTGCGCTCTAACTTTTGCCAAGGCCGCCCTTTGCGGGTTTTCAACCTTGCGAGCTCAGTTTTTATAATTTCAAATTTTTCGTGCTCTAACTTTTGCCTAGGTCGCCCTTTCGGGTTTTCGGCCTAGCGAGCCTCTCAGGGTAATATTTCTTCAACTTGTCCATGTTGATCGGTTGTGAGAACTCTAGGCCATCTAGGTCCATCAGAACGACAGCTCCACCCGACCAAATAGACTTAATGATGTAGGGACCAGTCCAATTGGGTCTGAACTTGCCCCTTGGGTCGTGGATGGGAGCTCGGTTGTCCTTGAGTACCAAATCTCCTTCCTTTAGATTCCTGGACTTAACCTTCTTGTTGAAAGCCCGGGCAATTCTGCGCTGATAACCTTGAACATGGTACAGTGCTTTCAATCTCCTCTCGTCAAAGAGCATGAGTTCCTCAAATCTACTCTGCTGCCAATCTGCTTCGGCTATTTGACACTCAGCCAACACTCGCAAAGACGGAACCTCAATCTCGATAGGTAGAACGGCCTTTATCCCATAAACCAAGGAGTATGGAGTCGCCCCCGTAGAAGTTCTGATTGAAGTCCGGTAGCCCCACAGAGCAAAGGGTAACTTATCTGGCCAGTCCTGGTAGGTTTCCACCATCTTCTGCAGTATGTGATTGATGTTCTTGTTGGCGGCTTCAACCGCTCCATTGGTTTGCGGCCGGTATGTGGATGACTTATGAAAAGCCACGTTGTATTTTTCCAACAAGTCAATCACCTCCTTCTTGAAGTGGGAACCGTTATCTGAAATTATCTCATTTGGGACTCCGTAACGACAGATGATGTTGTTTCTGATAAACTTCGCGACATGTGAAGCCTTCAACACTGCATAAGATTGGGCCTCGACCCACTTTGTAAAGTAATCTATCGCGACCAGGATGAACTCATGCCCATTCGACCCCTTCGGAGTAACAGCCCCGATCACATCGATTCCCCAAACTGAAAATGGCCATGGCGAAGTCATGTTGTACAGCTTCGACGGCGGGATGTTCATGCGGTTTGCATGGATCTGACATTTGTGGCATCGCCGAACAAAGCCGATACAATCCTCCTCCATGGTGGACCAGTAGTAACCCTGTCTGAGGATCTTCCGAGCCAACATTACCCCGTTCATATGTGCACCACATTCTCCTCCATGGATGGCCTCCATCAGGCGCTTCGATTCTTCAGCTTCTACACACAGCTTATGCATTCCCAGATGACCTCTCTTATACAGCTTACCCCGCAGATGATGAACTGAACAGCCATTCTTCTGATTGCCCTTTTATCCTTGGCATTTGCCCCTGGTGGATACGCTCTTTCTCCAAGAAGTTCCAAATGTCGTAATACCAGGGGTTTCTCATCTGAACCTCATCTATGCAGCAATTGATTCATAGCTGGCACAAATTCTGGTCGATTGACTGGACGCATCCGGACTCCAAACGGGATGTCTATCATGGAAGATAGAGTTGCTAGTGAATCTGCGAACCTGTTGTTCTCTCTTACTAGATGAGAAAGTTTAGCTTCTCAAACCGAGGAATTAACAAATCCAAGGTCTGGTGGTACATTATCATCTTTTCTTCTTGACTTTCCAATCTCCTTTTGCTTGAGACACAACAAGGTTCGAGTCCCCAATGACGTCCAACCGTTTTGCCCCTAGTTCCAGGGCTGCTTCTAGACCGGCAATGCATGCCTCATATTCTGCTTCGTTGTTCGAGACTTTGAACCGGAGTTTGAATGCTAGAGGGATACGGGAATTGTCGGGTGCTATCAAACACTCCTATCCCATACCCGTACTGGTTTGACGCTCCGTCAAAGTACATCGTCCAAGTTTCATCTTCGATGTGCAAAATGGCCTCATCTGGAATAAGTACTCAACTGCTTCACCCCTTCCACTGGATGATCGGCTAAGAATTCTGCTACTGCTCTTCCCTTGACTGACTTGCGTGTCACATATTTCAGATCGAATTCGGAAAGCAACAGCAACCAACGAGCTAGCCTACCCGTAAGTGCCGGTTTCTCGAAAAGATATTTGATGGGATCCAGTCGTGAAACCAACATTACGGAGTGAGCTAACAGGTAGTGCCGCAGCTTCCTGGTAGCCCATACCAAGGCTAAGCAAGCCTTCTCCAACGGTGTGTAGCGAGTCTCTACTCCAGCATCTTCTTGCTCAGATAGTAGATGGCCCTCTCCACCTTGTCCTCTGATTCTTGCGCGAGCATACAGCCCATTGTAGTTTCAGTCACTGAAAGGTACAATATCAACGGTCTCCCTGGTTCTGGTGGTGACAACACGGGTGGGTTCTGTAAGTATTTCTTGATCTGTTCAAAAGCAGCTTGGCATCGGCCGTCCCATTGGAATTTCTTTCCTTTCTTCAGGAGACCAAAAAGTGGTTCACAAGTCAAGGTTAATTTTGAGATAAACCGTCTTATGAATTGCACTTTACCCAGAAAGCCTCGCACCTCTTTTCAGTCATTGGTGGTGGCATTTCTAAGATGGCCTTGATTTTGGAAGGGTCGACTTCGATGCCCCTTTGTGTAATCAGAAACCCTAGCATTTTTCCCTGCTGTAACACCGAACGTACACTTCTGAGGATTCAGCCGCAACCGGAATTCTCTGATCCTTTGGAAAAACTTTTGCAAGGCGGTGTAGTGGCCCTCTCTTTCTTTGGACTTGACAATCATGTCGTCCACGTACACCTCCACCTCTTTGTGGATCATGTCTTGTAATATCGTGGTCGCGGCCCGTTGATATGTAGCTCCAGCGTTCTTCAACCCAAATGGCATCACTCTGTAGCAGTAGTCCCCCACGGGGTGGTGAAGCAGTCTTTTCCCGGTCTTCAGGTGCCATCACTATCTGATTGTAGCCTGAGAAGCCATCCATAAACGAAAGCAAAGCATGCCCCGCTGTAAATCCACCAACTCATCAATATGCGGCAAGGGAAAGTCGTCCTTCGGACTAGCTCTGTTCAAATCCCTGAAATCCACACACACCCGGATCCTGCCATCTTTCTTTGGTACTGGAACAATGTTGGCCAACCAAGTCGGGTATTCGGATACCAGCAGGAAGCCTGCATCGATTTGCTTGGTGACCTCTTCCTTAATCTTGATGGCCCAGTCAGGGCGGATCCTTCTGAGTTTCTGTTTGACAGGTCGGGCCTCGGGGTCAAGAGGGATCCGGTGCTGTACAATCTCAGGATCGATTCCAGGCATGTCTTCGTAGGACCACGCGAAAATATCTTTGAAATCTTTTAATAAAGCGACTAAGCGCTCGCGTTCCTCCGAAGACAACGTGGACCCGATCTGGACCAGCCGCGGGTCCTTCTCAGTACCAATATTCACAGTAGTGATTTCATCAACTAAAGGTTTAACAAATCTTTCCTGCTCTTGATCAATTAATCGTTGCAAAACCGGAGGAATTTCTTCCTCGTCGTTTTGTCAAAATTTTGAAAGTCCTGATTCAAGCAATAAATCAAAGGCACAGAAAAGTACTCAGAAACCACATCCATATCATTCTCATTATGTACTTCCAAACCGTCCGATTCTTCTGTTACAACAGACTCAAAAGAGAAAGAAAAAGACGACCTGGACAGGACTGTGGCATCCGGGTTATCACCCCCAGGAATACCGGACTCAGACTCAGTTGAGCTGGAACCTGATTCCGACTCACAAGACTCGGTGGAATCAGATTCCGGCTCACTACCTGACCCGGTGCTGCTTGACAAAAATCCCTCTTCGTACTGCCAAACGAGAGAGGGTGCGATGGATGCATCCAAAATAGTTGATGGTAGGCCCGCAGCCGTTTCATTCCCGATCATGGACACCGAGAAGTTATCCCCCAAGCACTTCTGTTCGATCGGAGGATCTGAAAGTAGACATGCCAGTGCTACCCCCATTTCAATTCGGTGTCCTCAGACTCCATTTCCTTTCTGCTCAACCTCAACGTCGGGTCTGTCTGCTCTTCGGCAACATCATCCCCAGATAACTGTAGGTCAAAGAAAATCTCGAACCCCGGCACGCGCTTCCTCTCGCGTTCAGCCACGGCTCTGGAAGCCACAGAATGGAAAGTCCTCCCCCTCCCGGACGAAGCGTCCGTTTAGGGTACCCTGGATGGGCCGTGCATGCAAACTCAAAAGGTTCCCATTGTTTCGCTCTGGCTCTCCAGCCATCTCCTTTCCTTTCCTTACCCAATCCTCCTTGGTGGGCAGATAACCCAAGCCAAAGGTGTGTGGGTTGTGTGGCACTTCGGCCAATGCTGCAACGCCCTTCCGGCCACTCTTTCCCAATCCCATCCCGGGGATGTGTTGGAGCTTGTTCATGAGGTATACTACCTGAGCACTGACATATATCCCCTCGTTAGCAGCCATGATGTTCTGTACAACCCGAGCCTCAGCCAGGGTAAAACCCGATATGAACACATCCTCCATACCGTGCTCAATTTCTAGAACAGGCGTAGATACCTCCGGTGGTGGATGAATCGATGAATTTCCAAAACAATGGCTACTCCCTTCCCATGGGGTATTTCACCATTTGATGCAAGGTGGACGACACTGCCTTTACCTGATGCAGCCACGGCCGCCCCAAAAGCAGGTTGAAAGTTGCAGGAACCTCTAAGACATGGAAATCTATCTCATGCTGTCCCGGCCCAACTTGTCTGAATTTTTACCGTCCCCATGACTTCTCTGCTCGTGTTGTCGTATGCCCGAATCACCTGGGCTGTCGGTACAAAGTCCGCGGTCTTCAAACCGATTGCATACGCGTTCTTGCTGGGCAGACGTTGATGGCGGATCCGGTATCAACAAGAACCACCGGTATCCATTTATTCTACACTCCACGAGATGTAGAGTGGCTTGTTATGGTTCGCCCCTCAGGTGGCAATTCCTTGTCGGAAAAAGTCAGCATCGGGGTAGCTCCTCCCGGAAAGACTAATCCCACCAGCTGCTGGCGTGGTTTCTATCGAAAGCTTGGCCTTGTCCATGGCCGATAAGACAGCCTGCCGTGCACTCGATGCCATAAGCAGTCCCCAGATGGAGATGTCTGCTTGTATCTTTTTTAGCTGTTTGAGCACAGCCTCCTCTTCAAGTTGTTTCTCCTTCTGTTTCTCAGCTCCCTATCTTTCCCAGAAGCCTCTGGTTGATCTAGGTGCGGGGGTTTGAAGTACCGCCCGCTCCTGTCATATGGTCGACTTCTCCAATGTACCAGGTGTCGTCGGTTGGTTGTTCCCCCAATCTTCATCCGTGTGGGCAAGACATAAATCATCGTCCTCCCACCACATTCCATCCGCCGACAGACACCTGTCCGGCTCTGGTATGACTGTTCTCGTACTCGCGTACCTTCCATCCTATGCTCGCAGCATTCTCTGTTTCTGTGCTCATAGCAGTTTCAGTCCCCACATGGGCCTTTGCCTTCCTGATTCTCTCGAATCTTCAAATCTTTCCTGTTCCGACTGTGTCAATACAGCTGGCTGTTCAATAATTCCTGTATTCAAAATGCTCCAATCCTGAGCGAAATTCTTGACACCGGCGCTCTCCGGCGATGTACTCTGTTCTTCGACCCTTCCGGCCGTCACTGACATTCTTGCCCCTGCCGGGCCCTGTTCTGGTTGGAACTCTTCCACACATGGTTGATCATCCAACCACCCGGTAGCCTCTGCCGATTCCTCATAATCAACCAGTTGACTGCTGCGTCCCCTGGATCTTGGTCACTGTAAAACTGGAGATTGGCAAGGTCCTCTTCCACAGCCGTCAAATCATCTGTCCTCTGTCCCAAACCATCCCCTTGGATCACACACAGCTCTCTCCGTTGGCAATTCCACATCTGGCCCATCCTGGCCTATTGACGAAATGTAGTCACTCGGACTGTACACTTTCTCAACAAACTCCCAGATTCTCAACTCTGGCTCAACAACCCTCTTCTCCTCTGAAATCTCCCTCTTCTGTCTTGACAGTCACCACCATGGCTTAGGTTGGGTTATGGAGATGTCCATCATGCACAAGTCGTGCAATCAGGAAGGAACCTCCGGCTTAGGCATGGGAAGGAGTGATATAGATGCTAGGATCGTAAGACACGACCCCAGTCTGGATGAAATTGATTCTTTTGGGAGGTGGAGCTTGGTTATGTGTGGGAGAGGGTTTGTTGTAACATTGGGTTTTCGGGAGGCAAATCACCCCGTTATCGATGAGATCTTGAATCTCATGACGTAATCGGTAGCACAGATCGGTGTCATGACCGTGCTGTTGGTGAAATGCGCAATATTTGGCTGGATTATGGGTATGGGGAAGTTTTTCTGATAATGGCCGCGGCTCTAGGGGCTTCAAGTGCCCTTTTCTGATTAAAACCCCCAAAGCTTTGGACAGGGGCATATACAGTGGAGCGAAGGTTCTTGTGTTTTTGGGTGGGTATTTGGCTGTTTGTGTATGGCTTCCGGACGCGCCGGAGAATGGCGTAGCTGCCATGGTTCTTGGAGGGAGGTTGGTGGTGACCATGCTCACTTCGGAGGCTCTTGTAGTTGTAGCGCCGCTCGGGCCCGCATTAGTGTTGCGGTTGAAAGTTCTTCGGGGTTGCTCCGGTCATTATCAATTAAGCCTTGCTTCAAGGCATCCTCAATCTGTACCCCATTTCATGTAGATCGGAAAAGGTAGGAAAGGGGAGTACAATCATCTTCTGCATTAACTTCGGCTGAAGATTGCGCACAATCATCCGAATCTGATCTTTGTCTGTGGGCCTTAAGGTCATCATCGAAGCCTTGGCCCTCCATCTGGTCACGAATTCTGAGAAGCTCTCTTTAGGCTCTTGTCTGTGTTCGAGATCACGGGTCGTAATCTCGATTTGTGTATTGTATGAGTATTGTGCAATGAAGGCCTCAGCCATCTCGTCCCAATTTCTCTTGACGTCATCTTCTAATTTGGCATACCATATGGCCACCACCCCCGACAGGGTCCGGCCGAATAAAGACAGCTTCTGCAGTCTGGTGAGGCCCATTGGCCTTAAAATATCCGAAAACAACCTCAGGTGCACCATGGGGTCCCCGGATCCATCAAATCGGTCGATATGAGGCATTTTGAATCTGTCAGGCAGCGTCACAGCTGCGTCGGTATATCCATCTTCAATATCTGGGATGGTCTTGACTCCCTGGGATCTCTTGAACAGCTTTTCAAGCTTGCTCAACTTCAGTGCTGTGGGATCTGTCTTGAACTCAAAGGGAGAGTCCGGTAGGTTAGTGGGTGTTTTGGATAACTGGGGTGGGATTGGGGGTAGGATCGGGGGTGGAGGCGGTCCTGTGGGAATGTCTGTATCATTCTGAACATTAGCTGTCTCCCCGAGGGTTGGAACTCCTGGCGGGGGAGGAGCTTGCTGCGAAGCAGATGCTCCGGCTTGCTGCTGTAACCTCACGATTAACTCTGCTTGTTCATTCATAACCGTGGCCTGCTGTTTGGCGAACTCTGCCTGTCGGACAGCATCCTGCTGCATCATTTTCATACTCTCTTGGAGTTGGCGCACCATCTCCTCTAAGCTGGCCATACTGTTCTGATCTGATTGAATTACCGGTATATATTCCCTCTCTGTAGGTGAAACAGAACCCTGATCCCTACTGTACTCAGGTGGGGTAGATAAGGCCCTCTGAACTGACTGCTGAACTGATGCCCTCTGCCTAACTGCCCTCCGTCTAGTAACCGGGGGTAGAGAGTGGTACACTGGTTGTCCGTCTACCAGATCCTCAGATCGATGGAGTCGACGACCTCTAGTCCAGAGTGCTTGGGGAATATCTACTGGGTCAGAAGCAATCGTGCTCAACTACCTAGCAAGAAGATAAATAAAGCGTATAAGGAAATAAATAAACAGACAAATGGACAGCGTAACGGCGTAAAATAAATACGCAGCACACAGTTGGGTATCACAACATCCTGCCAATAAGCTGAATATACTGTTCCTTAATCACTGATCACTGTTTCCAAATGTTGCCCCAAGTCTGAATCTGATACCCGCAGATAACTGATTCCCAAAAACACTGATGCCCGTAGGCCTGATACTCAAACTTGCAAACTGATATGTGTGTTCCTGTAGAGATACACTCTAAAAGCACATAGCAAGTAAAAGAGAGCCAAAACACCCTATGTTGGGGTAGGGTTTCCCTGTCCTATTTTGTCAGGAGCTAGGGTTTCACTACGCACGCAGCGGTTTCAAACAACCTAACATCGGGTAAGCAACCTGTCCTAGTTTGGAATGGTCACTATGGATTCGAATATGCACTAGGTCGAATGGTCGAAAAGGGTGCCCCGGTAAAACCGGGGTTTGTGTTCCCATACTGGCAGAGCCCGCAACCGGTCAGCCTTATGGCATGCCTTGACAAGACAAGCCTCCGGCAAACCGCTCAGGAATAGCAGATGGCCAACACGGTGTCCTAGGCGCACCAATGCACATGCAATGCAAAGAAACACATAAGTGAAATCAAAACAAGATATCACGAGTTCGAGTCAAGCTCTCTAAACTCCCCAGCAGAGTCGCCAGAAACTGTAGAACGCGCCTTTGTGGGCTACTACAGTTCAGACTCAAATTGTCACGGTTCTTAATCTGAACCAAAGAGTCCAAATCCGGCAAATCGTTTTGAGAAAACAGATTTTTGAAAGAAGTGCCAAACATGGACTGCTTTGCCAGATACAGAGTCGCCACCTAAATATTTTATTTTGGGGGAATTTAGGAAACCCTGACTCGGTGCCAAAGGCCACGTGTCCGTCATCACCAAAGTTGCCTCGGCTCGGGAACTTGGGTACGATTGGGGAAGGTCAGCTATGAGCACCCCCTCTCGCCCGATCAAAGATCGGCCTCTACTAACCGTGATATCTTGTTTTGAAAACATTATATGCTCTTATTCCGGTTATTAGCCTAGAATTACTATGTTATGCGCGCGCAAACAAAGTATAGACCAAATCGCCTAAATTGGAACAAAACATTTCATGTTTGTTTTGAAAATGGTTTGCTACTCGCAAGTAGGCTAAAAATGCAGATTTTTGCCACCCTCAAGTGGGCTTAAAACTCGCAGTTTTAATGCATCATTCCAATTTAGGTAATTCAACCTCCATCCACAGGCATTCAAGCAGTTATATACATAAGCAACTAGCCTCATGGTAATCATGCTGTCATGGCAACACTCACACGCGTGCAAGGATGCTAAAGCAAAAGAACTTACAGAGTACTCCAAGCCAAAACAAGAGCTATGTTAGAAATCTATGCATGATCCTAACTATACAGAAATGCCTAATGCAACGCATGCAGGAATGCAACTATAATAGGCTCGGCTATCCTAGAATGACATGTGAAATGCTACAGCTAATCATGTATTCATTTTGGAATTGAAATACAAATGCAGTTAGAATGATGCCGAGCCCAGTGCATGCAAAACGAATGAATGAATGCAAACAGCTATCATACTGTATGCTAATTAAAACATGCCCTAATCTAACCATTGAAAGCTAGTAAATAAAAGGGAAGAAAGACGGGGTTGGAAGACATACACACACTTATTACACAATTGCCCTCGCTCGGAGGGTCCGAATAAATATTACAAACAATAATATATGCTAAATTAATTATTACAGAACTTCTATTTAATTAACAAATTAAATGCAGAATTAAAGTGGCCACAGCCCCCCTCAAAATGTTTGGATGATGCATGCTTGACTCGTACTGCCCGGAAACTCGCTGCCATAGCATTGCTGCCTCTGTTTACACTGCCTAGCTCCTCTGAAGACTGCACAAGTCTTGGGTTAGGTTCTCTGCACACTGTGGAGCACCACCGGCTAGGAGAATGGCCACCGGCTATGGGAAATGGTCACCGGCCGCTGATGAAGTTATCGGCCATTTATGGATGGCCGGTCGGCACTAGAGATGGCCGGCCGGCCAAAGCTTCCTGCAGAAACTGGTTTTGACAGCAACAGAGGGCATGCAGTGTATGGCATGGAATTTTTAAGCAAATGTAAGCATGGCCACACTCCCTATCATGCAATGGACTCAAGGGAGCATGACCCTCGACCCTCGGGCCATCAATTATGCATTTTTGATGCATGATGGCCTAAGAGGCCAAACTTCGCAATTCAATGTAAATGCATGCAACCAAAAGAGATGAATGCCAACACCCTATCATGTTGAAGTCAAGGGGATTGACGACCGAGGGTTGAGACGTGTTACATCACTTGGAGTATGAACACTTCTCAATCCTCACACTTGGTTTGACACCCCAAACCAAGCAAAATGTAATGCAATGTATGCAAGGTGGCTCAAGTATGCAACACGAGCAATGCAATGTGCCAAACATACAAGATGTAATGCCATGTAACTCATCATGCGAACTATGACATGAAATGCAACAAGCTAACAATATGCAAGCATGCAATTGTAATACTAGGCAAGCATGAAATCAAAGCAATGCAATATGATCATGCAATGGCGGACCTAAAAACACAAAGGGGCAGACCTCAGCCCACCCCAAAATAGTGACAAAAGATGCCTAAAATGATGGATAAATATTCATGTAAGCATGCACACCAATAGGCCCAAGATTAAGGCATAACAAAGGAGCATTCTACTACCACTACCCCAAGCAAACATGGCATGAGCTATACAACCAAAAACAGAGTTTTAGTGCACCAAAATAAGTCCCAAAACCCACTGTTATGACAACTCAAATGACCCAAACACATAGGCATGCACAATGCTTCATTTCAAGGCATAAAAGGAGACTTCTTCAAGGCATGGAAGGAATGATAGATTAACATTTAAGCACAAAACATGGACTGAAATGGCATGGTAAGTGATTCCAAATCACTGAAATAGCCTAGCCAATGCATGCTAATGACTCACACACCGATGCTAACATGCTAGAATGCTAAGGAGCCATACAAAGCATATCAAATACGACCAAACCAGCACCTAACAGACCTCAAGCATGGCAAAATATGTCGAGAACTTCACAAAGCAAGGTCAAAACATGAGAGCATGGTGGAAATGGCATGATACACTTCTAGGCAAAATAAGAGAATACAAAGCAAGTGCAATATGCATGTAAAGGAGCATAAATCTAACCAAAGACAGAGGCAATATATGACTCAACAACTAAAAACCTCTGAAATGGGGCCTAAAACAACCAAGCATACATGCTACCCTTATGAGCCAAAACATGGACAAATGGGACACAAAGGGGAGAGGGGTGTCCCTCCCCTATACAAGACCTCAAACCCCCTTCTTCACCACTGAAAATCCACTGGATTTCAGTGGTGAGAAGACCAATACACCAAGGTAACCAAAGCTCAACAAAGGAAGCACCAAAAGGGCCAAAAAGGCCTAAGAGGGGGAGGTCGACCCCAAACAACAAAATGACCTTAATGAAGTATCTTAAGCATGCAAATACAAGATTTTTTTCAGTTATACACAAGGTCTAAAACAGTAAGCAAGATAGGCAAAAATCTAGTGCAAGATTGGGAAAAATAAAGCAAGATTGTTACCCTTGAAGAACAGTCCAAGAACAGCAAGGTCAGGCCCCTTTTGTGATCAAAACCAGCAAAACTTCAAGAACAAACCCTCAAGCCTCCAAGTCGAAGTATGGTGTAATGGTGTGTGTCTTAGTGCAAAACTAAGGTAAAACACACTTTTAGGCTTCCAAACACACACAAAGGATGAGAGAGAGGAGATATAGAGAGAGAAAGTACAGATATATGTATGTATATTGCTCTGGTTTTTTGTTCAACCCTTAACAATGGAGGAGGAGGGGCTCTTATATAGACAATGCAAATGACTTGAAGCTTCTCAAAGAAGCTAAACAAAAAAGGGTCAAAGGGCAAGGGGGGCAAGGCTTCCTGAGGAAGCTGGGACAGCTGGCAAGCTTCTTGAGGAAGCGAAGACAAAGGTCCAAGCTTCCTCAAGAAGCTAGACCAAAAGGGTGCAAAAGGGGCAAAACAGCCACACTTATGCACGGGGGTAGGGTTGGTGCATTCTAGCTGGCATGCACCATGCCTGAAAAAAAAAAAAGTGCTACTAGCCAGAAAAGGAGGCCATCGTCCAAATATATGGCCGGCCGGCCACACTGAATGCCGACCGGCTAATGGTATACTTCACCAATGGCCGGTAGCCTCAAAACATGGCCGGTGGCCTCAAGCCACGGCCAGTGGGTTCCAGGGGTAGCTAACAAGCTACTCTCTACCCTCAGAAACAAAAACACAAGTGTTTGGTGCAAAACCAAACACAGAACAGTTGAGTTGAGAGATCCTGAGGCAAGGCGCGTAGCCGAGACCTTCGGGAACTCAAAACGAAACACAAACATGAGTAATCACCGAGTGTTCGAGCGGTGACGTCCAAGTCTTGAGGACGGTCAAAAATGTGGTGTCTACACCTGACACCTATTGATGGAGGTAATCCAAGCGGTTGATTTCTTGGTGGTTATTGTCTTCCACTCTAGAATTCTACTCTTGTTTCTCTCACACACCGATGAGAAAATTTGAGATAGACGGTTGGGTTAGAGTGGGGATTGGTCGGTCATTTTTAATCAAAAATGAAGTACTAAACTAAGCACTAATTCCGTAGAACAGTGGATTGTCCAGGTATCGTACCACGAGGATAGTGGGCTGAGTTGTATCAATTCAATTGGTAATTTCTAAATTAATTTGAAGAAGAGAGGATAATTGATTAAAACTAATGAGAATTTAAATCAAAACTAAATTAATTCGGCAAATAAAAAGAGTTGTTCCAAATTTGGAGAGACTTAGGATCTAGAATCCACTACTAATCGCATCACATAATTTAAATACCCAATTCTAATAAATCAATGGTCTAGATAATAGTGATGTATTGTGGTTACAAGCCTGGATATGATTGTCAAGAGGATGAGTATAATCAAATCGCAGGCATGAATCATCTTCAGTTGGCACAAATTGTCCACCCTAAACTAGGGTTGCGGCATGAATCATCTCCCCTAAGCATGACTCATCTCATGATTTGTATATGCAAGCAAGCAAAACAATTTTATGATCACACATTCTCAATCACAGAAATCAAATACATAAATTAGATGAAAACGTTTCTTGAACAAAAGATCTTTAACAATGATACAACAATTATCCAAAACTGGAAAAAAAAAAAACCTAGAATCTAAATACAAAATTACAAGTTATTTGATTCAGTTTTCATCTCAATCCCAAAGAAGAAGAGTAGCTGCTCATGGTTGATGTAGAAAACCTCTTCTTCTTGCCTCTCTCAACTTTATTCTAGAATCCTCAATAACCCTAATGATGAATAAGCTTGTGTATTTAAGACATAGGAGACATCTAAATAATACCCAAGTGCCTAGAATTTTCCAAAATAAAAGGGAAATTCGGATGTAATTATTACCGGCTTTTTAGGCTCATCTTGTTGGCCTGTTTTGACCTATTAAAAGTCATAATTGGACACAAAATTGTATCCCTTTGAGTTATCTTTCCAATGTCGCTTGAATCACTTCAATTCGATATTGAACGAGACAGGTACATCCAAAATACTAAAGACTGTGTAGAGTGACTTCTATAGCGAGATTGCAACAATTTTAACTTTTGTTTCTTCAAATCACATGGGTTGGGCTTTTGTTGCTTGATTCATCTTCCGAGCCTTTGGGTTGAGTCTTGTCTCTTGGGCTTCAAATACTTCAAACTAAGGTCAATTTCATTTCACAAGCCCAAATCACATACACATATACAAACTCATTAAAATTGTCAAGTAACAATAATTCAAGGGCTAACAATTTTATTTTAGGGGGCCTAAATGTGTATATTTCTGAACCTATCACACCCTCCAACTTACATTTTGAAAGTCCTTAAGCAAAGCAAAAGAAAAATAAAATAAAATCTATTAAGCCATTTTCGTAGGGATCATGATTGCATTTGGCATATGCAACAAGCCTTTTAAACCACTAGGTTACCCATGTGGACGAGTGGAGTCTCATAAGAGTTTGCAGTGAATCTACCCACAAAATTCAAACAAAAGTAAAATACCCCACTTTAGCTTTCGAATTCAAACAGATATCCTATTAAGCAATCAATATAGAATATCAAACAGTTAAGATGCATAGTTATTTATCAGTTATCAGTCAAAAAATAAAATAGGGTTTATTACACTTTTTATTCCTAAACTATCGTCAAATTGTCTATTTAGTTCCTAAACTATCGATCGAATCTATTTAGTTCCTCAAGTATATAAACCAAAGTCTATTTAGTCCCTAAACTATCGATTGGATCTATTAAGTCTCTAAAATATTTAATTCAAACCTATTTAGTCCCTAAAAAGATTACAAAAACAAAATATTTGCCTATACGTATTATAAATTAGTAAAAACCCTTTCCAATTTAGATTTTATTACAAAAAATCTTTTAAATTTTTATTTTGTATTTAAAAGGTATTTTATTTCGTTGTGTGTTTAAATTAATATTAGAGGCTGATTTTTCAATATTGCCAATAAATTGTATGAATATTAGATATACTAAAGAAGTAGAATTAGATAATTTAAATAATAACACTTCTCTACAAATAATAATAGAACAAAATAAACATTAATTAAATAATGGAAAGAACTTAAAGAAAAACTTAAAAACAATCAATTAGAAATTAAAAACGAAATCTGACATATAATACTAGATAAAGGCAAGCCCATATCTATTGTAGAAGATGAGTAAGAAAATAGTATATATCCCTTATCCTTATAAAGGAAATTCAATATATGGATTGACGTTCACTTTTCAAAGACAAAATAAAAATTTAAAGTTTTTTTTTTTTTTTGAAATAAAATTTTTACTAGATAGGGTCTTTTACTAATTTATAATATTTATGGGCTTATATTTTATTTTTGTAATCCTTTTAGGGACTAAATAAGTTTAAATTAAATACTTTACGGACTTAATGAATTCAATCAATAGTTTAGGGACTAATTAGATTTTGATTTATATACTTTAGGGACCTAGTAGACACAACAGATAGTTTAGAGACTAAATAGACAATTTAATGATAGTTTAAGGGTTTAAAGTGTAATAAAATAAAATAAAATAAAATAAAATAAGAATTAATATAAGAATTAATTTTCAAAACCTCAACAACCGTGCTAATTGTCTCTGACAATGGCGCCAAAATTTAGTATGTCGTTTTCACACGAAAAAATAAACTAAAATAAATCTCAATTTTGTGGAATAATGGTAAGTTCATATATTGATCCACATGGACAAAAAGACTAAGTTGTTTAAATATTAGAAAATCAACTGTTAATTAATTTAAATTAGATAAATATTTTGATTTTAATATAAAATTAAATACATGATTTAGATTTAAAAATAAAACCAAATAAATACATGCCCTAAGGGTTGCAATTTTCCAAGTCGATGCTTGGGTACAAGAAAATGAGTTTAAACTTAGTACAAGTAAAGCTCGATGCTTAAACAAAGATAATAACATCACTAAACAAAGATGAAGCCTTTAGCTCCAAGTCCTTCTAAGCTACGTCCTTGACGGAGGCATATCATCAGCACTTGAAAGTTGTTTTCTACATAGGTTTAGCTAAAACCTAGTAGAGATACTTTAACACAGCATATGAATCTTAGCAAAATTATAAGGTGAATGAACATGCATGCCATTTGTCAAACATTCCTTGTTTTTCATCTCAAAACAGTGCAATGCCAGATTATAAATCAATTCATGAAAATAATCCGTTTATACAGAAAATAGGGCAGTGGATACAAATCACTGGGAATCTCTACGTATGTATTTGCCAGTAGCGTATACAAACACCACTAAAGCCATTTTACCAGTACTAACTGGAAGAATCGATACTTAGTCGCGCGGGTTTCTAGACTTTCACCAAGAACACACAGGCCAACATCATAACCGTAACTATACCCCCAAACCAAATTCTCCACGGTATTCACTCATTTTTCTCAAAACCAATACATTTACAATGTTAAATATGAAATGATGCTCAATGCACAATGTATGAGAAATTGGTTTCAATTTAACCTAATCCTCATGCAATGTCTACAACAATCAAGACTATCCTCCACCGATAGCCCAAAATAGATATTTTCACTCAACAGATAATTTCCAATCAAATGATATAATTTCATCATTTACAATGGAAGTAATATTACATATCCAATCCCACCATCATCATCAACATGAACATGGTTCCAATTTCACAATACTCAACATCATTTTCCATTTTCTTTCACAATTCCAAATATCCAACATTTAGGGCAAAATCTTTTTTTTTTTATAAAAAAAATCAATTTTATGAAAAGATATCCATCATTTTAAGATATTCCACCCATAACCATATCCCCACAACCATTTTCAAGAACCAATTTGGAAAACCCCTCTTTTGATTTCAAAACCAAACCCTAGGCTTTTCCAAAAATTCACAAATCAACAACCCTTTTCAAAGGACAAATAACTAAGCTAAAAATCATATAAAAGAGTCAAAGAAATTCTTACCTCAAAGTAGAAGACATGAAGATGGGTAGAACTTGACAGAGCCGATTTTGATTAGAACGAAGCCCTTGACGAGCTCTATCTTTTACTCCAAAGGGTGAGGGTGAGGGTGAGGGTGAGGGTGAGGGTGAGGAAAACTAGAGAGACAGAGTGTGTAGATCTAAGGTTTTGAAATGTTTAGAGAGAGAAAGAGATGAAAAAGTGACTGAAAATGGCATTTTCTTAGATTGATATACGCACAGACCGCTCGAGCGCAAGAATGATCACTCAAGCGACAGACACAATAAGTGACACCACTCGAGCGACCAAAACAACTGCTCGAACGCACAATGACCCCCTCCTTGAAGTTTAGACCTGCAAAAGATCGCTCGAGCATAAGAAAGACCACTTGAGCGAAGATATCAAACTTCTAGTATTTTTGCAGACTATAAAAGACTGCTCGAGCACATGAATGGTCGCTCGAGTGAACAAGAAAAATTCTGGGCAACAACTACTTTGAAAACTAACATCGTAACCTATTTCAAACACAACCAAAACTCCCAATAGCCAAACTCAACAAACAACAAGATGGAAATGAGATGAACAACAATTAAGTACATGGGTTCTCGGATCCAAAAGCAAGAAATAGGTCAGGTTTAAACCAGAATCGATATAGCTTGAATGTAGAATGTGAACTCCTAGAAGTTCAGATTGCAGACCAAAGTACTGGAAGACCCCTAAGATTGATGAAGAAAATTTTGCAGAATGTTACAATCTCTGCTCTTTAGAAAATTTCATCCCCAAAATTTAAGATATACCAAACTTGGAAAGAGAAAACATCAACAAACTGGACCTACAATCAAAGGCCTAAATTCATCCACGGACTAACTTCCTAGATTCCTAAACCAATATCACAATATCTTCTTGACTCCTAGTAAAAGATAAATAGGTTAAAGAAAATGAGTCACTTCCAACTCGCCAACTATAATATATAAATAATAGACCAAACAAATGGAATATCCTCACAACAAGCAACTTTAAAAACTACAATTTGAACAAAGGTTACGAACAACCCCACTAGCCAGGAAACTTACCAAGATTCATGGAACTAAAACCCATCAAAAGAGCGTTTATACCTGTATGACACGTCACCCCCACTTTAATAGTATACCCAACATCAAATAACCACTGGCCAATTAGTGTTCCAGAATTCAAGAACAATCGCACACTACAAGTTATAAGTTTAGAAAGAAATAGAGTTTGCCAAGAAAAACCTGGTTCAACCACTTAACTATGCCAACCCACTCAAAACAAAACACAAATACTTTGGTAATTAACACCTCAAACTCAAGCTAGCCCACATTCGCGACCAACTTGCATTCAATTCTCCTACTAGAGAGAAACTTGACCCATAAGTTATACTACGGTATAATACATTTAAACAATATTAACTCGTCCACAATACGTTCAATTATTTGTTATCAACTCGGGTTGGGTGCATTACTGTAGACACACCATTTTAACTGCCCTTAAGACTTGGGTGCCTCATTTTGAACACTCAATGATGAAATGTTACACTGTGCAATTGTTTGAAACTTTAGCAAAATGGTTTGGTGTCAAGCTTTAAAACCTAAACCTTGCACCCCCTTTGGACCAAAACCTTACTTTTTCTAGCCTAACCACTTAGAGAAGAGCTGGCCAACAAGTGGCCAGCCGTACCTCTTCATGGCCGGCTGGCCATGTTTGCTGATAGCAGATATTTTACAATAGCCAGCTATCCCCATGTGCATGCTTTGCACCAGCTGTCTCTTTACAAATATTTTCAACGTGAGATGTTGTTTTTCTATAAATACAAGACCTCCTCTCATGGTTTGGGGTTAGAAAATTTTGCCATGAGCCATAACTTGTCCAGCACACTTTCCTCCTCTCTTGGAATATACATACATTATACATACACCTTCTAAGCTTAAACTTAAGGCTTTTGCTGAGGTTCTTGAAGATAAGTTCATATCCTAGAGAGTGTTAAGCTTATGGTTTGTCAACCAAGAAGAACATCCTCTCTTTAAAAGGGTAATCTTTGAAATCTTTAACCATCTTTTCTCCCTCTTTTTCTTGTATTTTCATACTGATTTCAGTGCTATTTTAAGCTTAAAAATGTGATTTAAAGTCACAAAAAGAGGAGGGGTTAGCCACCCTTCCTTAGGCCTTGTTCCATAATTTTTTGCTTTGCCTTTTCCTACTTTGTTTCTTTTGGTTTTGGCCACTATTTTTTGGATTTTAAGGGCTTTTAACGTGTGTATTTAATTTATGCTTTGAATATTACACTTGTGCTGTTGTAAGTTCTCATGGGTTTGGTGTATAGGCCATAACTTCCAATCCATTTGAGTTGATAGTCTTTTCTTTTTCTTTTTATAGCTTTCATATATATTTCATGTTACTGTAATCACCTACTTCTCATTTATAATCTGCAACCTCCCTCCTTTGTTTGTTTATTTCGATTAAGAGTTGTATCAAACAAAAGATTACCGCTCAAGGCATAAGAAAGAGACCCCCTCATGCTAAATGGTTTAATCTCTTCGGAGGTTCATTGCCAAGGCATTACATCTCTCTTATGCTAACCATGATCTCTTGTTTGACACTTCCCTTTATCGCCGGTGCATCACTTGTAAGGGACTAATTTTCTAATTAGACCATTGGAAATTACAAAGGAAAGAGTCATTATAGCACATTATGGGGTTTGGATTTGGAGTCATTATTGCTCATTTTGGGTTTGACTCCAAATTCATTATTGCTTGTAAATGAATTTGATTCTTCCTTTTTAGTTTCCCCTATAGAAAGGGCTTAAAAAGCTCATTTCTTGGGTCAAGTCATGCTTGCTATTCTTTATTGCTTTGGACTTAGTGGACGTAATCATCACCTTTGGACAAAAAGGAAGAAAAGACAAGAAAATGGAAGGGTAAAGTAAAAAAGGCTAATAAAATTGGAGTAAAAAGGGTAAAAAGATAATAAAATTTGGTTAGGTTCAGTCGGATGTTATATTAAACCAATTGCGTCTTGAATCATCGCATAATATTTCAGTGATGTTCAATGATTCATGAAGCAAGTCTACTCCCTCCCTTGATGTTACTCCATGATAGGGAGGAGGTATTGTTTATCTTTTGTTTCATTTATTGAGCTCTTGTCCTATGGTTTCTAAGATCATCACGCAACAAATTTGTGATTATTGATGATTTGAGAATCGAATCTACTCCTCCCTTGATTATTTTCATGATAGGAAAGGGCAAAGAGGATAAACATCTCCTGGAAACACTATTTTACTCTGTTGCAACAAGGTATTCCCTAGAAATAGTGGCCGGCTGGGCATCATTCTGTACGGCTGACCACTCTCTTAGGTCGGCCGGCCCAATTTTTGTATAGGCAGTGGTATTTTTAAAGCGAAACAGAGTAGATCCTACGGCCAAAACAAAACAATTTTCTAACTGTAAATAGAGCAGGTTTTAACAGAAAACAGAGAGTTTTTTTGAAGGGTGTTCTCGGTTGTGTACATACGGTTCCTTACCTCCCGTTCAATTCCATTAGATTAGTAGTGTTTAGATTCATGTGTTATAATTAATTTGCTTTAATTTCATTTGAATTTGTAATAGTTAATTAATTAATTCATTCTACTGTGTTGTAATAATTAGTTAATTAGGACATTCATTCGGACCCTTTTGCGCGAGGGCAAGTTTGTAATATTTGTATGTCTTCCAATCCCCATTTCTTTCTCTCTTTTACTTACATTCTTGCAGTGGTTGCATATCGTTTCATGTTTTAGTTTCACATCATTTCCTGAGCTCATATAGCCATATAGTGTGGCAAGGCAACGCCACCCCAGTCGTAGAAGCGGATCTGCGGCAATACCACTAAAGCACTGAGCAGATATAGGTCTATGGTGTTCCACCTATTTGCAAACAAGGTGGTACTGAGAAGATAGATCAAGAAGCCCTGGGTGTACTGCTCAATTTACTCCTGAGTCTCTGGCTGACTCCCATGGAAGTAGTTATAGAACCAGCTGTACCTCACCATAGTTGGCCTGTCCAAGGGAGGGTGTGGCCCAAGCAGATAAATCCAAGTAGGCTCACATTGGCCCATGTCAAGATCGAAGGGGATCAGATCACTCCTTACTCGCAACCCTGTAATCATGGTGAAGTCGTATGGGCTCATTGTCATCTCCCCTGTGGAAGAGAAGTGGAAGGAGTTGGTGGTGTCCCACCACCTCTCTACTAGAGCACCAAGCAAGGGCCGGCTCGCCTGTAGCTGTGAGAGCCCCGAGCAAAATAGGTCAAAGTCTTCCTCATCAACCAACTCTTGGACTCTAGCGGGGAGCTTTTGGTACCAGTCCCTCGCAGTCACCGCCTCATAGCCTCTCCAGGCAAGAGCATCACCCTGTGTTGAAAGAGGAATTTGTTAAAATGAATGGCAGATGAAAGACTGTAATGAATGGCAAAGCAAGCAAAGTACATAAAAAGGAGCAACAGTTCTTACCTCAGAAGCGTCGTGGGAGAGGTATGATGCATGCTCTCACAAGAGAAAGTCCTCGGGTGCACCCCAAGCAAAGTCCTCGAACTGTAACATGCTGCCATTGCATGTGTGCATGGATGGTAAGTGGCTCACTCAAAAGGCCTCACCCTCAACGACGGTAGCTCGGGCTCAGGCTCTGGATGGTAGATCTCCTTCGTGGCAATGTTAGCGGCAATGTCTCCTGCCGCTCCGTCCTCCTCCTCAGTCATAGGCTTCTTCACACCCACAGCGGGTGGAAACACTAGCACCTCGAGAAGGGCACCGTTATGTGGGATATCATCAGCCATGAATAATATAGTGGGTGGCGAGAGAAAAATAAGGAAAAGGAGGGAAATCAACGAGAAACCCAAAAACTAAAACCCTAGGAGAGAGAAAAAGGTCAAAACTTAGAAGAGAGTATAGAAAACCAAGAAAAACCTGTGAGAATGAGCCAAAAACAATGAGAAACCCAAAAACTCGACCAAAAAAAAAAAAAAAATCCAATCGGTTCAAAACGTAAAGGGCCAAATGGGTTTCGTGAATAAAGTTTACGTGGGTCATTGGGTAAAGTGAGTAGGATGAAAATCTAGAGAGAGAGAAAGAGTGTGTAGAGCGAGAAGGAGGTGATTTTCGGCATGTGTGTATGTGAAATGAGGGCCCAAAGATGAGTTTTAAAGAGCCACGGGTTGAAAACCTGTAAATGCCCCCGATGTCGGCACGTTTGGCCGGTTGGCCAATATGCTGTACGGCTAACCCCTTTGTTTGGCCGGCTGATTCTTCAAGTGGTGCTGATGTGTTTTTGCCTGAGATCTTGTTCATTATATGCATATTTGATCTTATACTCATCTTAAAAGTGGAAAATTGAAGAATTTGGGTTTGTTTCAGTTACAGAAATTTATGAAATGTCATTTTGGATGCACCGTTCTAGGTCTCGCCACTTCTCTAAAGCATGAATGTGTCTCGACCTCGAGTTCAAAGAAAGTTTTATCCTCTTTTCAGTATGTGAAAACCTTTGACTGTGACTTGAAGACAGGAGTTTGAAAAAAATAGAAAAAGAAGAGAAAGATCTCCGGCAGAACATGGTTGTTCATTGCCACTTCCCTCGTGAGGTGTTTTCAAAACTACTGCTTTCTGTTTATCTTTTCGATTATGTTGCATGGACCATGCATCGCATTGTATTTCTCATCAACTATAGAAATTATATTGCATCATATTGCATCCATGTGCATCATGCCTATTCATCTTATTGCGCCTATCCTTATCATGCGACATTGGATTTGGTTGGTTGCATGCTTTAAGCTTGTTCATTCTTTTTATGTGAGGGATAGGTTGGCTTTACTCCTCTTTTACACTCTATATGTGAGACGTAGTTTGGTTTGCACCTTTTCATCCCTCTGTACGTGAGACTTTTCTATCGCTCTCTACATGAGATTTAGTTTGGTTTGCACCTTTTCATTGCTCTCTACGTGAGATGTAGTTTGGTTTGCACCTTTTCATCATTCTCTATGTGAGATGTAGTTTGGTTTGCACTTTTTCATCCCTCTCTATATGAGACGTAGTTTGGTTTGCATCTTTCATCCCTCTGTACGTGAGACATAGTTTGGCTTGTACCTTTCCTCTTTACGTACGACGTAGTTTGGTTCGCATCTTTAATTTTGTCCACTTGAGATGTAGTTAGGATTGCATTTCTCACACCCTCTCTACATGAGATGTAGTTAGGACTGCATCTTTCACCACCTCTCTACGTGAGACATAGTTTGGTTCGCATCTTTCACTCCTCTCTGCGTGAGACGTATTTTGGCTTGCATCTTTTATCTATGTGAGACATAGTTCGGCTTAAACCTTTCCTTTCTCCGTATCAATATGGTTGGATACGCCTGTTGGTTACACCATCTTTCCTCTTTTTATGTGAAACATGTTTGGAATTGTTGTTTGCTTACTCCTTTCCGTGTGAAACATGGTTGGATTTATTTTGATTTAAGCTTGATGCTTGTTTCATTCATATGCTGTCATCTATTTATTACTCATTGCATTGTCTTGCATGATCATGGATTTTCAAGATAATCGGCTTCACGAAGCATTTAAGTCCAGTTTCCAAAGTGTTATTTTGTGTATATCATTTGCATCTTGCCCTTGAACTACTTTGGTTTGATTCCTTGCAATACGTAGGAAACTTTCGAGTTCAACCAACTTCATTTGCATTTTGTTTGCTTGCCTATGTCTCATGGCCTTGTGAAAAGGGTTGTCTACAAGCTTTGACATTCACTCACGTCGTTTCTTGACTTCAAGTTCTGTTAAAGAGGGGCAACGGTAGACACCCGATTTTGACTGCCCTTCGGACTTGGGTGCCTTATTTTGAGCACTCAATGATGAAATGTTATTCTGTGTAATTGTTCAAAACTTTAGCAAAATGGTTCAGTTTTAAGCTTTAAAACCTAAATCTTGCACCCCCTTCGAACCAAAACCTTATTTTTTCTAGCCTAACCACTTAGAGAAGAACTGGCCAACAAGAAATCGGCAGGCCATTTTCAGGTGGCTGGTCGTACCTTTTCATGGCTGGCGGCCATGTTTGCCGACAGCAGATATTTTACTGTAGCTAGCTATCCCCATGTGCATGCTTTGCACCAGTTGTCTCTTTAAAAATATTTCCAACGTGATATGTTGTTTTTCTATAAATGCAAGACCTCCCCTCATGGTTTAGGGTTAGAAAGTTTTGCCAAGAACCATAACTTGTCCAACACACTTCCCTCCTCTCTTGCAATATACATACACTATACATACGCCTTCTAAGCTTAAACATAAGGTTTTTTTTAAGGTTTTTGAAGGTAATTTCGTATCCTAGAGAGTGTTAAGCTTATGGTTTGTCAACCAAGAAGAACATCCTCTCTTTAAAGGGGTAATCTTTGAACTCTTTAACCATCTTTTCTCCCTCTTTTTCTTGTATTTTCATACTGATTTCAGAGCTATTTTAAGCTTAAAAATGTGATTTAAAGTCACAAAAAAGTGAGGGGTTAGCCACCCTTCCTTAGGCCTTGTTCCATAGCTTTTTGCTTTGCCTTTTCCTACTTTGTTTCTTTTGGTTTTGGCCACTGTTTTTGGAGTTTAGGTGTTGTTTAATGTGTTTATTTAATTTATGCTTTGAATATTACACTTGTGTTGTTGTAAGTCCACATGGGTTTGGTGTATAGGCTATAACTTCCAATCCATTTGAGCTGATAGCCTTTTCTTTTTCTTTTTATAGCTTTCATATATGTTTAATGTTATTGTAATCACCCACTGTTCACTTATAATTTGCAACCTTCCACCTTTTTTTGGTTTCTTTTGATTAAGAGTTCTATCAAACAAAAGATTACCGCTCAAGGCATAAGAAAGAGACCCCTCATGCTAAATGGTTTAATCTCTTCGGAAGTTCATTACCAGGACATTACATCTCTCTTTATGCTAAGCATGATATCTTGTTTGGCATTTCCCTTTATCGCCGACACATCACTTCTAAGGGACTAATTTTCTAGTTAGATCATTGGAAATCACAAAGTAAAGATTCATTATAGCTCATTATTGGGTTTGGATTTAGAGTCATTTCAGGTTTGACTCTGAGTTCATTATCGCTTGTAAATGAGTTTGATTCTTCCTTTGTAGTTTGCCCCGTAGAAAACGGCTTGAAAATCTCATTTCTTGGGTCAAGTTATGCTTGCTATTCTTTGTTGTTTTGGACTCAGTGGATGTAATCGTCACATTTGGACAAAAAGGAAAAAAATGAAAAGTTAAAGTAAAAAGGCTAATACAATTGGAGTAAAAAAGGTAAAAAGATAATAAAATTTGGTTAAGTTCAGTCGGACGTTATATTGAACCTATTGTGTCTTGAATCATTGCATACTATTTCAGTGATGTTTGATGATTCATGAAGCAAGTCTACCCCCTCCCTTAAAGTAACTCCATGATAGGGAAGAGGTATTGTCTATCTTTTGTTCATTTATTGAGCTCTTGTCCTATCATTTCTAAGATCATCATAACAAATTTATGATGATTAATGATTTGATAATCGAATCTACTCCTTCCTTGATCATCTTCGTGATAGGGAAGGGAAAAGAGGATAAACATCTCTTGGAAACACTCTGTTTTGCACTCTTTCAGCTCTGTTGCAGTAGGGTGTTCCCCAAAAACAGTGGTCGGCCGGCTATCATTCTGTACCGCTAACCACTCTCTTAGGCTGACTGGCCACCAATGTTTGTACAGCTAATGGTATTTTATAGGAGAACAGAGCAGATCCTAAGGCCAAAACTGAACAATTTTCTTACTGTAAACAGAGCAGGTTCTGGCAACAAAGAGAGGTTTTCGGAGGATTGTCTCAGTTGTGTACATGTGGTTCCTCACCTCCCATTCAAATCCATTAGATTAGTAGCTTTTAGATTCGTGTGTTGTAATTAATTAGTTGCTTTGGTTTCATTCGAATTTGTAATAGTTAATTAATTCATTCAATTGTGTTGTAATAATTAGTTAATTAGGACATTCATTCGGATCCTCTTGCGTGAGGCAAATTTGTAATATTTGTATGTCTTCCAACCCCTATTTCTTTCTCCTTTTTACTTACATGCTTATAGTGGTTGCATATTGTCTCATGTTTTAGTTTAACATCATTTCCATGATTTGCATCCATTTTTTCATGCGTAGGCTAGGTTCATCATTTTTTAGTATCATTGTCATTTCCGACTTACTTGAATACGTTCGTTGCCGCATGTTTTGAGTTGATCCATATGTCATGTTAATAAGCCGAACCTAGTAGTTGCATTAGTCATTTTGTATATAGGATCATGCATTTTTCTAAATTGCTTTCTTTTTTTTTTGGCTTGCCTTGGAGTACTAGGTGAGTATTTTTTGTTTTAGCATATTACATGTGTGTATGGGTTGCCATGAAAAGCATACTACCATGAGGCTACATGCTTATTTGAAATACCTCTTTGAATGCTTATGGATAAAAGCTATTTTGCTTAAGTTGGAACGACTTTGATAAATGTACATGTGAGCTTGCTTTTCATTCAAGTAGCACATATTCAAAACTCTTTTCAAACAAACATGAAAGCAAAACATTCCAAAGTGGGTGATGTAGTCTATCTTTGTGTGCCTCACATAGAAATTTAGCATAATAATCAGAACATGAGCATATTATGTCTATAAAAATCACATCATGATTAGTAGAGGATGATCTTTGAATGGGTGAGTGGGATGCTTAATTCATGACCTTCCCGCTCATATCGAAGTTCCCGAGCCGAGACACTTTGGTTATGACGGACAAGTGGCCTTTGGTACGAGTCACGGGTTTCCTAAATGTCCCAAAAATATTTAGGTGGCGACTCTGAAATCTGGCGATGCAGTCCATTTTTGGCATCTCTAATAATTAATGGATTTTCTAAGATTTGCCAGACTTGGACTCTCATTTGTGTTTTTCTATTTCACATTGCACTTGTGAAACCAGATTCAGAACCACGGGAGTCTGAACTGTAGGGCTATCATATCCGAGGAGACTAAACCCCTCCGAGGAGCACGAAAAGCAAACTACAATTACTCACGCCAACTCGGCAAAATTAAGGAATTAGTTGCTTACCATAAAATTTATCATTGTTTTGATAACACTTCTTTGATAAATAATTAAATAACATAACATAACATAAAATGTTCCAACTCACACCTCATGTAAAACAAAATTTTCAAGAACCAACAATAGTGATTTCAATTTCAATCCTAGCCAAGGTCACAATATTAGAAATTGCATTTCCACATCCCCTTTTCGACATCACCACCAGTGACCATCAACTGTTACTCAAGATCACCAATCACAGCCAGGGTGATTCCACCAATTAATCTTAACATTTATCGAAACAACAATTCATATAAACAACAATCATCTTGAGAGACAACAATGCACATGCATTCTTGTAAATCTTTGGTTCGTTATCATCAATTTACAATCACATTTCTCATTTTCAAATTTCATTTTACCAAGTCAACAATTTCCACACACTACTCACACTAAATACCACACTCACACATCTAATTTCAACACCTTAGAATAAGCACTCTTTAATTACACAATTTCTTACCCAAAATGAAAATAACTTACGAGGTGACTACTTGTCATCCTCTTCTAGACACAAGACAATAAACACTATTACCCCTCAATCCTTTGCACTAAAACACCGATGAGTTCCTGACACTAATCACCCCTATATGGGGTTCAACACCCACATTCTTACACAACACTTGAGTTCATGCCAAACTCCTAAAAACTAATTACAATATAACTGCCCTTCTTCGTTCATTTCTCTCTTGAAACCGTACTACCCAACCTTTGCTCGAAATCAACTTCTGATAACCTTTATACTTTATATAATAATTAGGCACTCCACACGCCTTTCCGTGACCGTTGGGGTCACTAACAAATCCTTTATCACATCAACTCAAACACATTTCATGACTAACTCTATCACCACTCTCAATACCTAGTCAAGAAATTCTCACTACCTCTTATAAGACTTTTACCACTCTATTGAGGCGACTCAGTCCCCAAAACCCCTCAGACTTGCTTCACATCAATACACAGATATTATCTTAATAACAACTCTCGACCAAAAAAGAACTCACAAGTCATTACATACATCAACTTATACAACACTAACAGATTAGCAATGGTACTATAATTTACCAATCCTAGCAATAACTTCTCAATTTAAGTAAATTCACAAAACATCACAAGTCAAGTTTACTACATTCAGCTAACAAAATAAATGAACACAATATCAGCAAGCATGAGGCCTTACATTTAATTACATAGGATTACAATGCCAAGACAGCCAAAACGCTCCACTAATCTTGAACAACGTTGTTAACCCAATCTACACTACTGAGACTGGTTTTGACCACGCTGAGGGGAATGACGTCTAACATGACCCAACTGATTACACTCGGAGCAGAATATTGGTTCTCTATTCTGTGACCAACTCGAGGAAACTTGAGTCTGATTAGACCTTCCGATGGGCAAATCCAAAGAAACAAGAGAAGACACAGGATGAAACTGTGCTTGCGATTGGGATTCTACTCTTCTTTGCCTCTTACTGGGCCTAATGCACTCTCTAACCATAGGACTCGCCAATATAGCCTCTTTTCCTCCATCTCGTCTAACCTTAAGATTTGTGGCTTCCACGTGAGCCACCGCTTCTACTAGTGTGTGATAATTCCTATGCATGCACCCAATAACCTTCCATCAAATATCATCACATAACCTCTCTTCAAACTCAATGCAACGATGTTCCTCTATTGCTACCAACTATGGAGCAAACCTAGACAAACTAGTGAATCTCGCCTCAAACTGTGCTAAAGGAGTAGTACCTTGATGCAACTCCACAAATTGTTTCCTTAATCTTTCCTGAGCAGAAAGAGGAAAGTACTTGGCCCAAAAGGCCTTAGTGAATGTAGCCCGGGTGGTGCATATGGTAGGGCTTGCATACGTCCACCAATACCCAGCATCTCCCTTCAGTAGAAAACTCGTTAATGCCACTCTCAACCCCTCATCCGTGACTTTGAGCATATCAAGAGTTTTGGTGATTTGCTCTAGCCAATTCTCTGCCTCTAATGGTTCAGGCCCTTATGTGAACTCTGATAGGTTAAAATGAAAGAACTCCTTAGTGATCTTTAGGGCACGAGAATTGTCCCCCTCGTTGCGAGTTAAAGCCTCCCTTACAACTCTTACAATCTAGCGTGCAATCTCTTCGCCTACAGCCAGAACTACAGGTGTGGGTGTTATTGGACCTGTTATTCCCCTACCGGTACTTCTAGTGCCAATATGACCTCTACTTTCTTGCCCTGACATCCTATCAATAACAACACCAAGCTTAGTAAACATAACTGTAGCCTTTCCTAAAACACTTACTCAACTTCTACCAAGTTACAAAACTTTCCTAGCATATAGCCACATAACACATAAACAATTTAAACATCCAACCACACAATTGAGCGAAGTCTACAAGAATAACTACTAGTCCCGGAACTCCCAATGTACTCTCACCAAAAACCACATTGATCACACACATTTCCAATGAGTTCTCGAAGCAAGTTAACTAGCTACAAGCGTTATCCCTGAAACTTAACTCCATGCCCACACAAATGTAACATATAATTTCCTACACCTCATACTTTCTACACGTAAACGTCCTCACCAAGTGAAGTTAAACCCATTGTGGTAAAAATCACTTCGTACGAGCTTAAGGTTTTCAAACCAGGTTAGCTTTAATACCAAGTTGTCATGCCCTAGATTTTATTACTCGGATACATTACCAAATTCCTTATAAACACCCATTTCCAAATTATAATTATAGAAATTAGACGAGTTAGAATAAATAAGCTTCTGTTTCTCATAATTACAATGATGGAAATGTTCTACACAAATGTTCACAATATGTGCCTCATGGCTTACATAAAAGATTACACAATAATCATACGCAATAGAAGGATAACATTCTAACACTTTCTTTACACTTCACGAAATAAGAAGTCTTAATGAATTAGGACTTCATGATCTTCAAACTGTTGAACCCGACTTCGTTCCTGTAAAATGGTTAAACAACATGGGATGAACAATAGGTCCAATAGGTATCTACAATGATTTCTGACAATAAGATCAATAGATATATGTGATCATGAATACTATCAAGTGATAGATACATAAATAATGTGCCCTTTGTATGGAAAATGGATTATATAATAAATAAGCTTTTCATAAAATCCCACTTGCCATTTGTAGACGTGCCCGAACGTCTCGGTTCCGCGCGCGAAGTGGCGCGAAATCCGTTTTGTTCATTGGCTTCTACAGTTCGGACTCAATGTCACGGTTCTGAATCTAATCTCGCAAAGTGCAATGCAAGACTGATAAATCACCAAAGAGTCCAAATCCGGCAAATCGTTTTGGAAAACTGATTTTTATAAAAAAAGTGCCAAACATGGACTGCTTTGCCAGATACAGAGTCGCCACCTAAATGTTTTTGTTTTGAGAAATTTAGGAAACCCTGACTCGTGCCTAAGGCCATGTGTCCGTCATCACCAAAGTTGCCTCGGCTCGGGAACTTGGGTATGAGAGGGGAAGGTCATGCAATGAGCACCCCCGCTCGCCTGATCAAAGGATCAGCCTTTACTAACATGATATATTGTTTTTGAAAGCACATATGTTCTTATTCCGGTTATTAGCTAGCTTACTACGTGATACGCATAGCAAACAAGTATAGACTAGATCGCCTAAGTTGGAACAAAACATCTCATGTTTGTTTGAAAATGGTTTGAAGGTGCTACTCGCAAGTAGGCTAAGACGTAGATTTGCCACCCTCAAGTGGGCTTAAGAAAACATGATTTTGCCACTTTCAAGTGGGCTTAAAACTTGCATTTCAATGAATTGTTCCAATTCAACTAATCCAACCTTCACCCACAGGTATTCAGGCAGTTATATCACCTAAGCAATTAGCCTTATGGCGATCATGCTGACATGGCAACACTTACACTCATGCAAGATGCTAAAGCATAAACACTTACAGTGTACTTTGAGCCAAAACAGAGAACTAGTTAGAAATCATGCATGATCCTAGTTCATGTTAAGATGGCTAATGCAACGCATGCAAAATGCAACTAGAAATAGGCTCGGCTATTCTAAAATGTCATGTGAAATGCAACTTGATAATCATGTATTCAAATCGGTATTGAAACACAATGCAGTTTGTATGATGCGTCGAGCCCGGTGCATGCAAGACAGATGAATGAATGCAAAACATGCAAGCATAAGGATATTAATCAAAACATGACCTAGAACTAACCATCGTAAGCGGTTAAGTAAAAGGGAGAAAGACGTGGGGTTGGAAGACATTCACACACTCACGCACACTTATTACAAAATTCGCCCTCTCGACGGAGGGTTCGAATGAATCAACTAGCTAGCTACCCTAAGCTAAGCAACTAATCTAATAATCTAATTAGACTAATTATTACAACATCAAAACTAATTAACTAACAAGCCAATTAATTATTATAATCCAAATTGAAACAAATAGCTATACTAAGCTAAATGAATATTACAAAACCAATTAAATGATTAAATTACACGAACTAATCATGAATACTGAAATGGCCTCGCAGGCGATGAAGGGATGCATGCTCGATCGCCTCGCTCAGAAATCCGTTACCATGCCTCATGTTGCCTCTGTTTGCACTATTTTGACTTCTGAAAACTGTGAAAATTTCTGTGATGCTTCTGAACCACCTCATGGGCACTCTGAGAGGCCATCGGCCAAAAGGTATGGTCATCGGCCAAAGGATAAGGGTCATCGACCACTTTTACGTCCATCAGCCAAACATTTCTAGCCGATCGGCACACTAGATAGCCGATCGGCCATTTCTTCCTGCAGACTGCTCCTTTTGCTGCAGCAGAGTACAAATAGAGGCATGGCAATACATTTGCAAGAAAATGTTGTGCAACTACACCCCTTTTCATGTTTGAAACTCAAAGGAGTGTAGTGCCCGACTCTCGAGCCATCAATCACGCATTTCGATGCATGATGGCCAAAGAGGCCGAGTCGCACAATTCAATGTGAATGAAATGCACAAAAACACATAATGCCTTAACCTTTATCATGCATGATCAAGAGGGTCAGCGACTGAGGATTGATGCACGTTTCATCACTTCAAGTATGAAACGTCCCTTGTTCCTCGTGTTTGGCTTAACACCCAAACCAACACAATGCAAAGCAAGCATATTGAACACAATGTAAGGCATGCATGATCAACCTAACAAAGCAACACAAGCATGCAAATATGAGGCAATGTAACAAGCATGCAATAACATGCAATGTAATAAGCATGCAACAACATGCAAACCACATACTCAATGGACTTAAACCGAGAATGTACAGACCTCAGCCATGCCAAAAATAGTGGCCAAAATGATGAATTGATGACATGAAATGCAAGACAAGCATGCATGCTGATTGACCCAAGAATTAAAGCATAAAGAGGACAACTCTCAAGAGCACTTAAAGAGTGAAAAGCATGCAAGTGTGACAACAATACATGCTCTGAAACGATGTCAAGAATGATGCCAAATCACACTGTGGACGCGCCCCGAGGGACTTATGCTGCCACAGTTCGGACTCGTTTTGTCACGGTTCTTAATCTGAACCAAAGAGTCCAAATCCGGCAAATCGTTTTGAGAAAAACAGATTTTGAAAGAAGTGCCAAACATGGACTGCTTTGCCAGATACAGAGTCACCATCTAAATATTTTTAATGGGGGAATTTAGGAAACCCTGACTCGGTGCCAAAGGCCACGTGTCCGTCATCACCAAAGTTGCCTCGGCTCGAGAACTTGGGTACGATTGGGGAAGGTCAGCTATGAGCACCCCCTCTCGCCCGATCCGAAGATCGGCCTTTACAAATCGTGATATTTTATTTTGAAAACGTTATGTATTCTTATTCCAGTTAATTAGCTAGAATTACTATGTGATGCGCACAACACAAAAGTATAGACTAGATTGCCTAATTTGGAATGAAGCATTGCATATCTGTTTGTTTGGAAAACGCTTTGAAATTTGCTACTCGCAAGTAGGCTAAAATACGGATTTCAATGAGTTGTTCCAACTCAAACAGTCTAACCTTCACCCACAGGCATTCAGGCAGTTTATATCACATAAGCATCTAGCCACATGGTAAGCATGCTTTCATGTTAACATTCACACTCGTGCGAGATGCTAAAGCATAAAATACTTACAATGTACTCCGAGCCAAAACAAAGAACATGTTAGTAATCATGCATGATCCAAGTCCATGTTAAGTGGCTAATGTAGCGCATACAGAATGTCACTAGAATAGGCTTGGCTAATCTAAGGATGACATGTGAAATGCATAGATAGCATGTGTTCAAGTTAGATTTGAAATACTTATGCAGTTAGCATGATGCGCCGAGCCCGGTGCATGCAATACTGATGAATGATGCACGCATGCATAGCATAAGGTATGCTAAATTAAACATGTCCTAATACTAACCATCAAAGCAGGTAAGTAAAAGGGAGAAAGAAGTGGGGTTGGAAGGCATGCACACACGCACCCACACTTATTACAAATTTGCCCTCGCCCGAAGGGACCGGAAGAATAATACAATTTAATTAACCTACAAGCTAATTAAATATTACAGACCAATTAAACTAGCTAAGAAAATTAACTAATCTAATTTAAGCAATAAGTACCTCGTAAAGAGGGTCCAATGCATGCGCGCTCGGTTCTGCTCGGAAGGCCACTGCCATGCACAAGATGCCTCTACTTTGGCTGTTCTGCTCCTCTGAAGACTATACAAGTCTCAGGATATGCTCTCTGCACACTGTGGAATACCACCGGCTGAGGGAATTGGTCACCGGCCATGGAGAATGGTCACCGGCCACAAATTGAGTCATCGGCCACTGATGGATGGCCGGTCGGCACTGAAGATGGCCGGCTGGCCAAATCTTCCTGCAGAATCTGTGTTGACAGCAACATAGGGCAAACAAAGCATGGCAATGCATTTCAAGCAATGTATGAACCAACCACACCCCTTATCATGTAAATGACTCAAAGGAGGATGGGCCTCGATTCTCGGACCACCAATCGCGCATTTCCATGCATGATGGTCCAAAGAATCAAGTGTGCATTTTGATATGGAATGCAATGTACATAATCAAACAAAGGGGCTCAACCTCTATCATACTCAACTCAAGAGGCAAAGCATGCATGCCAATGCAATGCAATCCTAAGCATGTGAACTAATGTGCAACATGGCAATGCAATGTGTACATGCAAGTATGCAAGCAAACATACAAGGTGAGCATGCAAACAAGCAAAGGAGATGGACTTAAACTAATTTAGGCAGCCCTCAAACAAGCCTAAAACAGTGGCCAACATGCTCAATAATGGAGGCTAAAACATATACCAATAGACATGCATGCAAGGTCCAAGACTTGGGCATAAAAGAGAGACTTTTAAGCACACTTGAAAGGATGCAAACATGGATGCAAGGCATACATGGAAAGCTCTGAAATCATGTTAGTGATGGTGCCAAACCAAGCAAGCAAGACAAGCCAAACATGCAACCAATGGTCTAAAGCCTAAGGCAAGCCAAGGAGGTATTGAACTACCCTTAACAAAACCAAACATGGCATGAATTGAATGACCAAAATCAGAGGTTTAGTATGCTACAACAAAGCTAAAAACACAGTGACATGGCATCCTAGGGGGCCTAAACATGATGGCATGCATGAAGGCCTAAACATGAAGCATGAGATGACAACCTTATAAAGCATTAAAGGGACATCAAATGCAAGCATACAAGCACATCATGAGGTCTGAAATAACATGCCAAGTGGTTCCAAACCACTGAAACAAAGCAAGGATGGCATGCTAGAGGGGCTAATGCTTAAGGCATACAAGAGGGATTACATGGTGGCTATACAAAGCAAAGCATGGATGACCCAAACAACCAAAAACAGTCCTCAAACACATCAAAACATGCATATAAGCTTCACAAAGCTTGGCCAAAATACATAAGCATGGTAGTCTAAATGCTATGCATGTATTAAGGCAAATCATGGCATTACAAGGCATGTATGCTAAGCAAGCATGGTGTACCTAAACCAACTCAAAACAGTGCTAAATCATGACATAATAAGCACAAAAAACAGCTAAGGCATGGTCAACATACACTTAAACATGGTGCTCCCTCAAGAGGCAATAATGGCCTTTTTCAAGGACAACAAGGGGAGGGGGGTGGCCCTCTCCTTCTTGGGACCTCAAGGCACCATCCTCACCTCTGAAATCCCTCAAGATTTTAGTGGTGAGAAGGCCCAAACAATGGTCTCGGAGCTCAACCAAAATGGCACAAAACAAGGGCCTAACAAGGCTTAAGAGGGGTCAAACAACCCCAAAACCTAAACACCCTTAACAAACTATTTAGAGCACTAAAAAATAGAACTTTTCTATGTTATATGTTAAGCTCAAAAAAGTTGTAAGGTAGGAAAAATACAATGCAAAAATGGGGTAAAAAGGGACAAAAGTCTTACCCTTGTAGACCCTCTTCAAAAATGGAAGACCAGCTGGTTCTTTAGGTTCAAATCAGCTCCAAAACTCCAAAAACAAGCCTCAAGGACCTCAGCTCCAAGAGAAGGTGTAAGTCTAGGTGTTTGTGTGCAAATCTAAGACTAAAACACCTTAAGGGCAAAAAGAGAGAGAGAAATAGATAGGATAGATACAATTATGCTAACCCTAAAAACCAGAGCTCTCCTCTGAAATTTTTTGTAACCCTAAAAGAGAGAGAGGATGCCTCCTCTTATAGAGCTCAATCTTGTAAGCTTACAAGACAAGCTAGCTAAGAGGAAGATCCCTCCATACACGTGTATGGAGGGGAGCCAAGTGCATGCCAGCTGCATGAAAATATCTGCAAAAGCAGATGCACAGTAGCCGGCCGGCAAAAAATGCAATTGACCAAAAAAAGATAGCCGGCCGGCCATCTACAGTGCCGGCCGGCCAAATATTTGGCCGGTGGCAACAAAACACAGCCGGTGGCCTCAAGCCATGGCCGGTGATGGGTGGGGATGGTCAACAAGCCCTACCCTGCCCCTCAAAGGCAAAACACAAGTGTTTGGTGCAAAACCAGACACAAAACAGTCGAGTCGAGAGATCCTGAGGCAAGGCGCGTAGCCGAGACCTCCGGGAACTCAAGACGAACACAAACATAGATGATCACCGAGTGTTTAAACGGTGACGTCCAAGTCTTGAGGACGGTCAAAAATGGGGTGTCTACACACACACATAACAAAAGCATAGCATGCATGAGGCTCAAAGCTTAAGGTTAGCAAAGGGATTTGCACTAAGGCTATGCAAAACATGAAGCAAATGGCCTAAGCAAACTAAAACAGTCCTAAAGCATACCAAAGTGAGTCTAAAACATGCATGGACCAAAGTCAAAACAAGTCAACATGAAAGACATAAGGCATGATGCAAGTAAGGCCAACAAAGGGGATTGCACTACACCTATCAAAACCAAACATGGCATGACTTAACCAATAAAAATCAGAGTTATGGCATGTCAAAATAAGTCCAAAAATCCACTGAGATGGCATCCCAAAAGCTTAAGCAATAAGACATGCATAATGGCTCATGTTTGTCACGATCCAAACCCGCCCCTATAGGTTTAGCATCGTAACCAGCCAGTAATCCTTGAATTACCGAAGGCCTCTGAACAGATTAACAAAAATAAAGGGGCTAGCGGAAGCAAATACATAAATATAATTGTCCAATGAGCTGTGCTGACTTATATGAAATAGAATATTTAAAAGTTTATATACATATCCGATAGTCAACCATACATTATACCCACACACATTACAGTATCTTAAGTACAGCCAACTTAATCACATCCAGTCTCATACATGTACAGAACCAAAAGAATTAAACACAGGACACTTCGGGAACCTCTACGTGAGGCGCAAAGGTTGGCTGACAACAGAAACACAGTTCCAAACAAAAGCTTTCGGCTTGACTCCAGAATGCTCACCTATATACATATATACAACAGTGAGCTAAAGCCCAGTGAATAACATTAAGGTAAAGGGGTTAGTGAACGAAATCTGAACATATCATAAGCGGAAACAGATCATAGCATAGTCATTCTCATATCAGAACATAATAATGGTACATCCCATAGAACACATCACAAAACGTCTTCCGACTAGAGTAATCGGTTCCGGATACCGATTAAACACATATCACCACAATGAAGTGGCTAACGAGATCTCGTAATTACTTGTATGTCATGGACCCGCATTTTCATGCCGTCCCCCATGACTTGTGACTATCTATGGTTGCCATAATAGATTTCAAACTTGGAATGTTCGTTCACGTAAACTGATAACATTTCAGAAATCATAGCTTATCATATTTCATTTGGAACATAATTCATATGAACGTATCTTTACGATAACGTTACTCACAGTGGTTCCAGTAAGCAGTCAATCAATCCTCGAGTCTTGACCTACAATCACAAAATACATAACAGAAGCATGTCTTATCATTACACATTCAAGTGGCCATTAAGGCTTAGCTTTCATTACATTGGTTCTTATTCTTTCTTACCACATTGCCTAAAACACACACACTTGCAGTCTCATAACTTAGTACATTCATTCCTTAGTGTGTTTCTAATCCATAACCTCCTTAATATGGCTTAATTAAGGCTTTGGAATGCCTAAGATGCAATGAGGATGCCAAAACATGCCTTGGAACACTTGGTAAAATTTTCTGAAAATAAGGTCTCCGCTCGAGCGTAGACTTCCGTGCTCGAGTGGACATGCAAAATGAGAGGGGCCGCTCGAGCGTTGACTCCTCCGCTCGAGCGACCTGTAACTTGGAAAAGTATGGTTGGTCGAAATCCACACTCGAGCTACAATCCCACGCTCGAGCGTATCGATAACATGCAAAGGGTTCGCTCGAGCGTCCAAGTGGTCGCCGAGCGGGAGAGCTCATGTCTGAAAAAAAAATACTGAGAGCTCGTATTCTCCGCTCGAGCGCAGGTTTCCTCGCTCGAAGCGGACTGTAAAATTCTGGGTTTTTTTTTTCAAAACAGGGTTTGAGCTTCAAAATGGATTTTAATGGCTACTCATGCAAAGCTGATGATCAAAACACTTGGAAGGCCTTTCTAAAACACAATTACATGATCTCTCAAACATTTAGCTCAAAACTCATGGATTTAGCAAATTTGAACTCCAATGCTCATGCAGGAAGATTTTCAAACTCCTTTCTTTTGTTCTACAAAACATGCAATGAAAACCATAGCTCGTGAAATTTTGAAACATGAACATGATAATTCTTGAAGATGATGAGTAAAACTTACATGCATGCAAGATTTCAAGAGCAAAACCCAAGACATGAATGAACAAGGTATAATCCTCCATAAAACATGCAACATGCCATTTTCTTACTCAAAACCCAACTTCACTTCAAATTGCAGTAATTGGTCCAATTTCTTAGTACAAGATGCATGGAAGGTTGTCTACAAAAGAATAGGCTCTAGACTCTTACCTAGCTTCTTGATTTCGAACAATGAGAGTTGGTCCTCCTAATTTCCTTCTTCTTCTTCAACCTCAAGAGCTCACTCTCTCACTCTCTAGTTACACTCTCTCTCTCACACAAGAGACCAAAGAGGCAATCTACCACACCCCCTCACTCAACTGAAATACACAACACACACCTCACTTTGAGCACCATAGACATGCACAACATGCACACTTCCAACACAACACATGGGTTTTAATCCCCTACACTCAACACCATAAAATGCCTCAAACACATTATACACTCAATCACGTCTTGGATCATATAGGATTAGATTAGGTACCAATCATGCATTAATTAAATCAAACATAAGTAACCTTAATTTATTCAGGTTAGCGTGAAATTCAATTAGTACAAATAGTTCCCATCAAGGTTCAATTTAATCACATGCGATTTTTACCGAACCGAATCAATTCTTAATAAAATTTCCATGGTGTTCTAAATTTCCAAAAACACGTTGATGTAATCAATTTCGATTTCGATGCCGCGATAAGGCTTTCAATTTACATCTTAAAGCAGAATCCAAACAAATATTCTACACGTAACAGATAGGAGGCCAAAATCATGTATCCATAATAATCCCATAATTTATTTTATCCGCTTAATTAACATCCTTGATTACTGACTAATGGATAATTACGGGTCGGGGTTATTACAGTCTCCCCACCTTAAAAAGTTTGGTCCTCCAAACTTGAGTTAACATATGTTAGAAATACAACTTCGACTCTTTACAAAACAGAAGCATAACTAGATTCATAAACATGTTCATGATCCAATCTCAACCTTAGCTTGTACAGAAACAGACTCATAAATCAGATACAGAGATTAGGGTTCGTATTAAAACAGAGTCTTATACACATTCAGATTTTTGTCCAGAACAGATTCAGATACATGTTCATTTTCATATTCTTGTCGAGATCATACACAGATGTCACAAGTCTGCTTAAGCATACGTGGTGCATTCATTAGCACTAACAGAGTAGATATAGAACAGATGCAGACGTGGCAGATACAGAACAGATACAGACACGTGATGGTTATGAATAACCAGTTCCATAAAGGAACCTTTGAATCTGGGAACAGAGAACAGATAAGCTGAGCCCCCCCATGACGGGGCCTCCGGTACGGGTAACAGAGTGCAGACAGATATAAGTTCCACAAAGGAACCTCTGATACCTGGTAATAGCCAACAGATATCACATAATACCAAGAGTCACACGAATACATATCAGAGATTGGACAATCATTCAGTATACAACATATAGCATTTCAGAAAGCAAAACTTATTTCGTCACACAGAAAACAAATATAGTGGAACACGACTTGACTAAGTTATTAATTACATTACTTATATCAAGTACTTATCGGGGGTCATAGATTCACACTGTTTCCTTTTTTTGTAAGTAATTTCCCCCGTTAAGTTACAGAGATTCGATTTATTCATGTCCAAGTCATTCATCCGATCTTTGTTCAATTTGGTTCTCAATTCGGTAATCCATCACAGTCAGTCCAGGTCATTCTAAAGTTATCAGAAATACGAGGCAATTTCGTACATTAACCCCATGGCAGTAAACGAAATTCCGAAGTAATCATTCATATACTATTCATTAGCCTCAGTTTCCACAGATTCAATCGTACTATGTATCAATACAGAAACAGTCATACTGATTACATATACTTCCAGATAGTCAGAGTTTATAATCAAACCAGTCTGTTGTCAACAAATTCCATCAGTTTTGAAGTACAGTAGCACCAAAGCAATCATTGCCTAGTCAGACCAGTTCATAGTCATAACGGTAATACTAGGTAATTAATCATATGTCATATATACAGTAATCCCCATATTCTCCAAACATAAGTTACCAAATTCCATAATCGCATTCACGTGTTTCCCATCGGTTATAGGCGTATGGTGAAAAGGCATTTATAATCACATAGTTTATTGTTAACGGTTCACATTCTTCCTAAGCGTTTGAGATCGATTCAAATTTTTCATTCGGTTAGTTCCCTTAGCAACACAGCCCTGTCATTCAATCAGAAGCAATTCACACTCCCCCATAATGTAACCAAATCAGATAATAGCTCTCAATAAGGTCTCCTCAGATCAAATCAATAAAAGTTCAACCAGGTCATATTAGATAAAAGTTCTACCCAGTCACATCAACCAAAAGTTCGAAGCGTGAGTCATCAGACAGAAGTTCTCTTAGGTAAACAAAGGCTTCATCAAACCATAGTACTATCAGATCAGATCAGATAAAGGTTCTATTCTTATTATTTCCAAACGAAGCACATTTGGTTCTATAGTTCATACTCCATTCGCTTAGGTGCATAGTCAGTAGTTCTATAGTTGTTCTAAGTTCCTCGGTTTTCAAATCGCATCAGAGTTATGTATCACAATAGTTCATGTCAAGGAGTTCAGGTCATATACAATGTTACATTCTCCAAGTAAGTTCACATGTAGGTGCACATGTGCGTAATTGTTTATATCAAGAAGTAAGCATCATAGTCAATATAACAATTTCCCAGAGTCAGAGTCCCAACGGTCAAGTTATCAACAATAATCACATCAATCATTCTGAGCAAGGGTATAGTCATATGTAAGTCCAAACATGTTCCATATATAGTCAATAATAGTGTGTCTCCATATTTAACAATCCGAGCATAGTTCAACAGGTCAGTCACGATAGTTCATATCAATCAGTAGGTCTCAAAGTGTTCATTAACCATGGTTCAATCCCATCAATTCTAATAGTATTACAAGCATGGAAACATACATACAGGTACGAGTCTAAAATCAATTATCATTTAGGCATTCGTTCACAAATGCATAAGCAGAAGTTCATTCTTCCAAACTGACATAGGTTCTCAATTTCAGAAGTTCCCTACGTGACTGATTCACATATACTATTCGAGATCACGGGTCTAATCATTCGATGATGTCAGTCAATATATAACGGTTCAGTTCAAGTCATGGTCATACCTACCAGTTCATACTAATTTTTTGCGATACGGTACAAAGATTTAATCCGGCAAATTCTCATTGTTCACAAGTCCCAACAATTTCCAAAACTCAGGTGATTCGTTATAGGGTTTCGGGCATCTCACATAAAATTAGTAAGTTTTCGAGGTAGTTAATAACTAGGGTTCATAATTCTAATAATTCAATTGGTTCAATTGACCTGTCCACAATCTATAGCAAGTTAAGGAATGTACAGTTTCCACACAAATTCCTATATAAACAATTGCATATAGTTAAGGTAATACTTGCGTCAGTCGTTTCAGCATTCCGAGCATTTTCTAGAACTAGGGTGTAGGAATAGAACCAGTCGTACTAGCATTAGGCCTAGTGTTGTTCGGATGAGTTCGCGGGCAAGATTTAGCCAAGTGCCCTTTCTGACCACATCTAAAACAGGCCCCTGACAGGCGGCGACAAATGCCCCAATGTTGTTTCCTACATTCTTTACAACTAGGTATGCCATTGTTCATATTGCTTCCCCGACTTTCTTTGTTCACAGTTATTGCCCCAGATTTTTCATTCGCAGAGGTCAACGAATTACTAGTCATTTCAACTTTTTGTTTCTTCTGTTTCGTTCTTTCGGATTCAGTTGATGATGTTGATTTTGATATTTTCAAGGCTGCTATGTTTGCCTCGGACATTAAGGTCCTATCAAGAACATCTACATACTTTGACAGTTTTAAAACGCCAACATGGTCATACACATCTAGGTCAAGCCCACCCTCAAATTTTCTAGCCTTTTTGTAGTCAGTGTCTATCATGTGGGGTGCATAACGGGCTAACTCAGTAAATTTTGTTTTATATTCGGCCACAGTCATATTGCCTTGTTTTAGTTGTTCAAGTTCGGATACCTTTCTATCTCGGATGTATTGGGGAAAATATTTTTCGAAGAAAATTTCTTTAAATCTCCCATGTCACACCCTCATTATCATTTCGTACCAATATCCACCATCTCCTAGCCTCTTCTTTGAGTGTGAATGTTGCCAACAAAACTTTCTGTGCCTCAGTACACTGAAATACCTCAAATATTTTCTCAGTTTCTAAGACCCAAGCCTCGGCTTTTAACGGTTCAATACCCTCCTGAAATTTCGGTGGTTTCATCTTATTGTATTTCTGTGTCAGTGTTGTCATATCATAATTAGCTGGTTCAGGTACATGTATTTGCCCTTGTTGCTGTTGTTTCAGATTTTCGGTTAAGGCTTCAACCATTCTTTCTAACCGGCTAATTCTAGCGTCAGAAGATTCAGATTCGTCTACATTCCTTGTCCTTTCCATTGGCTACACACAAACAGGTTACTTATTAATATAAGGAAAGTTCTCACTGTTCTCACATTTCACTTCATATCAGACGTGTTTATACTTTCATTTCAATTCAGATACAGTCACATGATCCTTTACTTTCATACGTTCATGTTCACATAGATTCCACATTCGGTATTGAAATTAACATTACATGTTATTTCACTTAACTTCTTTGATCATGCACAAAGGTTTCATTTCAATTCATTTTCAATAAGGACGTGTTCATAATAGTTCATACACTTAAGCATGGTAATGCAATGTCCCTATTTCATTTCTAGGACATCCTATAGGTCATATGGACACGCGTGTGCGGTATAACTCGTGCTCTGATACCACTCTGTCACAACCCAAACCCGCCCCTATAGGTTTAGCATCGTAACCGGCTAGTAATCCTTGAATTACCGAAGGCCTCTGAACAGATTAACAAAACTAAAGGGGCTAGCGGACGCAAATACATAAATATAATTGTTCAATGAGTTGTGCTGACTTATATGAAACAGAATATTTAAAAGTTTATATACATATCCGATAGTCAACCATACATTATACCCACATACATTACAGTATCTTAAGTACAACCAACTTAATCACATCCAGTCTCATACATATACAGAACCAAAAGGACTGAACACGGGACACTTCAGGAACCTCTACGTGAGGCGCAAAGATTGGTTGACAACAGAAACACAGTTCCAGACAAAAGCTGTCAGGCTTGAACTCCAGAATGCTCACCTATATACATATATATACAAACAGTGAGCTAAAGCCCAGTGAATAACATTAAGGTAAATGGGTTAGTGAACGAAATCCGAACATATCATAAGTGGAAACAGATCATAGCATAATCATTCTCATATCAGAACATAATAATGGTACATCCCATAGAACACATCACAAAACGTCTTCCGACTAGAGTAATCGGTTCCAGATATCGATTAAACACATATCACCACAATGAAGTGGCTAACGAGATCTCGTAATTACTTGTATGTCATGGACCCGCATTTTCATGCCGTCTCCCATGACTTGGGACTATCTATGGATACCATAACAGATTTCAAATTGGAATGTTCGTTCACGTAAACAGATAACATTTCAGAAATCATAGCTTATCATATTTCATTTGGAACATAATTCATATGAACGTATCTTTACGATAACGTTACTCACAGTGGTTTCAAATAACACGTTGATGTAATCAATTTCGATTTCGGATGCCGATAAGGCTTTCAATTTACATCTTAAAGCGGAATCCAAACAGATATTTCTATACGTAACAGATAGGAGGCCAAAATCATGTAAAATTCCATAATAATCCCATAATTTATTTTATCTGCTTAATTAACATCCTTGATTACGGACTAATGGCTAATTGTGGGTCGGGGTTATTACAATGTTCAAGGCTTAAAACACAAACCTCCCAATGCATGGAAAATGTGATAAATGTGAGTGCATGACCATGAAACATGCATTGAAATAACATTTCAAATGATGCCAAATCATGAGAATAGTCTAAGCAATGCATGGTAGTGGACTTGATACACAAAGCTAACAAGCTAGAATGCACTGTGGCTATACAAAGCATGGCATACATGATCAAGACAACACAAATCAGAGCTCAAGCATGATAAAACAAGGCTAAAAGCTTCTTTAGGTTAAGCCAAAACATGCAAGAATGATGGTCCAAACACATGATGCATGTTATGCTAGCATGCAAGATTGCTCTACAAGTATGTGAAGCATGCAAGATGCTATCAAACCAACTTAAAGCAGAGTTGAAGCATGCTAAAATAACACTAAAAAGTTGCTGAAATGGAACCAAAACATGCTAAGCAAACATGCTACCATTATGAGCCATTTATACTAGCGTACAAGACACAAGGAGAGGGGGGTATCTCTCTCCTATTTAAGACTCTAAAACCACCTTTCCACCACTGAAAATCCTCTGGATTTCAGTGGTGAGAAGGTCAAAACAAGATGGTTCAAAAGCTTAAAAAGAAGGCACAAAACAAGACCAAACAAGGCCTAAGAGGGGGTAGACAACCCCCAACACAAAAGTGACCTTAACCAAATATCACAAACATGAAAAATCAAAACTTTTTACAGTATAAAGTTAAGCTTAAATCAGCATGCAAACAGGTCTAAAAGCTTAAGCCAAAACAAGGGATTAAAAGGTAGTTGACTCACCCTTGAAGAACACCTTCAAGAACACAACTCCAGCAGCTTTTCTGAGTCCAAACCAATCCAAAAACACTAACACCAACTCCTAAGTACCTCAGCAACAAAAGGATGGTGTTCTAGTAGGTGTTTGTGTGCAATAGTATGAAGATTTTACACTTTTGAGCACAAACAAGGGCAAATGGAGAGAGAGAGAGAGGTAAAATATACAGAGAGAGATATAGAACTTGTATCTCCAATTTTCAGAACCTCAAGAAAAGGAGAGGGGCCTCCCCTCTTATAGAATTTCAATTCTCAAGCTTGTTGAACAAGCTTGAGTCTTGATCCAATCCCTCCATACACGTGTCTGGAGGATGAGAATTGTGCTCACCAGCTATCATAGCTGGCACAAAAATATCTGCAAAAGCAGGTGGAAAGGTCTCGGCCAAGAAATATTGCCGATCGACCAAAAGGAGTGCCGATTGACCAAAAAGAGTGCCGATCAGCCACCACTTATGGCCGATGGCAAGAAAACAAGGCCAATGGCACCATGCCTTGGCCGATGGGTTGTAGGGATGGCCAACAAGCCACCCTCTTCTCTCAGGAGCAAAACCACAAGTCCTTGGTCCACAACCGAGCAAAAACAGACAAGTTGAGAGATCCTGAGGCAAGACGCGCAGCCGAGACTTCCGGGGACTCAAAACGAACACGAGCATGAATGATCATCGAGTGTTCAAACGATGACGCCCAAGTCTCGAGAACGGTAAAAAATGGGGTGTCTACACCATTTCATAGAAACCTCCTTTGTTAACCATTTATCTTACAAAAACTCAGTCCACTAACTCCGTTAGATCTCGTTTCCTTAAATAAAAGTTTTAAGCATACTTATCATGTACTACTTCAAATTCCCCTTTCACGCTCATTAACCCACACAACGCCAAACATTTACAGGCCACAACACATTTTTCATATTATAGTTATTCAGTTTGATTTGTTTTCCATCTTGTCTCATTTACTCGTTTCACTGTCTAATACGACTCTTCATCTCAACACAATCCACATAACGCTGGATGCATACATAAGTCAACACATTTCAAATATTTGGGTTACAAGCAAGGTTTCGAAAAGTGGTTACAGCTGCCATAATGGTTGCAGTAGCGCGGTTGCGGTTGTGGGTTGTAAAGGTCGTAGCGTAACAGTTGTGGTAACCGGAACCGTGATTTTTTTTTTTAAATTTTTGCACAATGAGAAGAAAACTTACTGATATGCATATAATATATATATATATATATAATCACATTTATTGAGGTTTAAAATAGATTGTGATCAACTTTTGTTAATTTTTAAGTATGATCCAATATATTTCATATTTTCAAATCACTATAAAAAGAACTTTTTACATTTTATTTCAATAGTTAATGACTTTAAGAATCATTGATTTTAAATGTCTATAAATTATTTTTGACCAATACCTAAACTAACTGAATAAAAAATATGCACAATTATTAAATGAAATGATTATAAAAATAAAAATTGTTCCATAAACAAAAATTATTTTTGAGGCATTCTTTTAGACAACATTTTACAGCTAACTAAATAAAATTATTTACAATTAAGTATTAAATGAAATAATTATAAAAAAAAATTGTGCCATAAACAAAAATTACTTTCGAGCTACTGATTTTCTTTATTGTTTTAAAGACATTTTTTAGACAACATATTACAGTAGCAAAATAACAAAATATTTGCAATTAAATAATAAATAAAATAATTATAAAAATAAATACAACCATGGTTTATTTATTTTTTACTTTACATGCTAGAGTAATGAAATAATTTTTTTTTAAAAAAATTATAAAGAAATAACGGGTGACGATAACCACCGTAACTATTAAGCAACGACATTATGTAATGGTTACGACCGCTTTTTAAAACCCTGGTTATAAGAGTTAACTCTCTAACATCATATTTCACTTTAAACACTTCAACCTTTACATCTACAAATTTTCACAATCACATAATGAAATTATCACAAGACTCTCAATAAATATCCATAGGACAATAACTGGCTTCACCAAGCCATACCAACACAATTTATCGGACGCTACTCCGGGAAGCGCCACACTCTATTGGTGGTTAGCCAGAAGGAAAGAGAAACCTCTATATAGCCCCACAATCCACACGCTTTACCAAGCGCTACTCTAGAAGGAAGGCGAAACCTCTTTCAAGCGCTACGCTTTACCAGTCACGAGCCGGAAGGAAACAGACTCTCATTCCTAACTTTATTCCACAATTCATCATGTTAATTTAAACAAAATTTTGTTAACAACACATAATGATTAAAGCAAAATCTATCTTATTGCAAGAACATAATTTGTTCTCCACAAATATCCCATACTCCAAAATCAATTATTTTTTATTTAAATCACACAACCCATTTAATTCCATACGCATTACATTGTTTATTGCACAAATTCTAATTACCCATTTACTATACATGAACCCATTGCTCAAAGATCATTCTCACCACATTTAATAATCAACATTTATACCCAATTCAACCAAACATTAACTCAATTTCAATAGCTCAAAACTTTCATAATCAACTTTAAATCGTGGGTTATCTCTTTTGAATTAGAAACCCTAATATTTCTCTAGATGCAATTTAAGAGAATATTTTTCAAGTAAAGATTTATGCAATAAAATCATACCACCCATCTATCTATATGAAAATATTGAAGAGAAGCAAAGAAATCGCTACCTCTAGCAAAGCGAGAAGGAGACCTGAAAACCTAACGTTGATGGTAACGCAATCCGCTTAGATTAATAAGAAGCCCTCTTTGTGTGATGACCCAAATCTGTCGCTAAAATTTTAGTTCCTAACCGGCCAGTAATCACATGATTACCTACGGCCTCATATAAAAAACAAATGTTTTAATAATGGGGCCTTAAGCGGAAGCAAATTTAAGAAATAACGTCCATTGAGCGGTGCTTAAATGGTCAAGATAAAATAGTTATATACATAGGAGTCAAGACATAAGTTACACATCCACAAAACTAATATAACAAACACCGGACAAAATCACATAATTCACATAATTAAACATGCAATTTCATATCAAACAGATAATCATATGCATAATTAAGCATCATACGGGTTGGGTTAGCACACTTCGTGCTCTTCAATTTTGTAGAAGGAACTTGGGTGGGATTCTCACTCGAAGTATATGAAATCTAAGGTTTTAGGAGGTTTGGAACTTAACAATGATAGAAAAGTGGAAGAGGAGAGAGAGAAATATGAAAAGAATAAAAAGTGACCCAAAAATGACTTTTTAAAGTGCTGATCTTGAACATATCGCTCGAGCGACGAAATTTGCGTGCGAGCGTCAGAGATAGAAGACTACTCGAGTGATGAAATCTTCGCTCGAGCGTAGAATGCGAACTCCCAGATGTTCAGACTGCAGACCAAAGTACTGGAAGACCCTTAAGACCGCTTGAGCACACACTTCTTCGCTCGAGTGATGAAGAAAATTTTGTAGAATGTTACAGTCTTTGTCATTATTGTCTTCCATTGCAAAACCCTACTCTTGTTTCTCTCACACACCAATGGAAAAATATGAGATAGAAGCTAGGGTTATAGTGGGGACCTTAACCACATATTTATAAAGTCCCAATTTCATATTAGCCCATCATAAATAATAAAATTACAAGTGGGCCTAAACTGGTCTTTACACATATGGTTTAACCTGTATTCTTTTAATGCATGCAACATAACAAAAAATATGTGCTATTAGAGATGTGTCCATAACCCGATCAATATGTGCTATTAGAGATGTGTCGATGACCCGGTCATGTTTCTGCATGGATCACAATTTTAATGGGTCTAATTGACACCACTTATACTTTATTTAAAGTATACATTATACAATTATTTGATCTATGTAGACTAGCTACAGAAAATTCCTTACAATAAAAATTTCATAATTTTCTGATATAGGAAACTATTTTAAAAAATACAAAATCATAAAATTTTCTCAAATAAAATTTGCACAACATCCAATCAAAATACCACTCCGTCCAAGAACTTTATAAAATTAATCTTTAAGATTTTTGATCTGAAATTTTTACCATATTTATTATACTTATATATGAACCGTGTATAAAAATTTCATAAACTTATGAATTTTGAAACTATTTTTTAAAAATTCATAAAAGTAAACCCTGTAACTTAGAGATACAAATTCTAATTCAAACGTGTATGACACTAAAAATTTTGTTTCAATCATCATAAACTAATCTACAAATGATTTTTTTGTTTTTTTTTGATTTTTTTAATATTAAAACAACCACTAACCACGTAGTACATCAAAATTTTCAATTAATTTTCCCAATGATTTTAATAAAATAAAAAAATTTCAAGTCATTACAACCCATCAACCATTTAAGCCAAGCTCCCTTCCATAATTCAAACACTCACAAGCTAATTAAAGATCTTATCAAAAGTCTCATTAACTACTTATCACATAGCCTAGCCCCAAGCAATCACCGCCAACATAAATGTGTGCAGCACCATGGATTCTAATGAATTTATTTATTGATTTATATTTTAAAGTCTTCTTTTCTTCTCCTTCTTTTGTTTTCTCTTCTCCTTCACTAGTTCACCAACTCAATCAACAATATCTAATAACAACAACAATATGTTGTATCAAACCCACTTGTCAATTTGTAGCAACAGTAGTATATTCTCATAAAAATATTAACAATAAGTTGCATTTGATGTCAAAATCGTAGCCATGAATGGGAATAAGTTTCATAAAATTAAATCTTCATGATGCTAAATCTAACAATCACACAAGATCGACAAAGGAATTTGAATGATTTGTTGAGAAAAAAAAAATGAAAAATAAACATTTTTGCCACGAAAAAAAAAACAAAAAAAAAAAAAACAAAAAATTATCTTATAAGATTAATTTGGTCAGACCAACATAAAGAAAAAAAATTATTTTCTCCAGGCTTTATCACGACAAAGCTGTGCACTCTCTAACTTAGCCCTCACCATTGTGGTTAATGTGAGAGCCATTGCTTCTTTCTCTGCAAACCTTAAATGCCACCCATGCCTATAATGGCTTGGGTTCGACCCGACCCTTCCATGTTCTTGGATTTGGGATCCGATACTCTTTATCATTGTCTATACTCCTTTTTGTCTTTTTATTGTTGAGTTGGTTGTTTGGAGTTTTTGATTGTGTTGTGAACAGGTCAGTAGCTCAATTTTCAAAAGAGTTCATGTTTGTTTTTCTTCAGGTTCGCTTGAATGGTCTTTAGGTTCTCTCAGTACTTTTGTAGGTATGCCAAACTATTGGGAGTAGGGTGATCTTCACTCGAGCTGTCTTCTATAGTTTGCAAAACTTCAAGGAGGGGGTCATTGTGGGCTTGAGCAGTGTTTTGGTTGCTCGAGCGGTATCACTTACTTGTGTATGACGCTGGAGCAGTGATTTGGTCGCTTGATCGGTCTGTGCATATATCAGATCGGGGAAAGGTTCTTTTCTATCACTTTTTACTCTCATTCTCTCTCTAAAACATCCCAAAACCTATTTTCTTCACTTTCTCTCTCTAGTCCTTGTCTAAGTCCTCCCATACACCCTAATTCATTGATTCCACCACCATAGTGTTTTGGAGTAAAACGTAAAGCTTGTAGATGAGATCAATCTAATCGAAGAAGATTTTTTTTCGGGTTCCGCCAAACTTCAACACTTGTTCTCTTCTTCTTCTTCTAATCTTAAGATAAGGATTTCTACAACTCTTGTATGATTCTTAGCCTTGTCATTTGCTCTTTAAATAGGGGATAATGATTAAGAGTTATGGATTTTGATTTTGAAAATGTAGGAGGGGTTTTCAAATCGATTCTTGAGAAGGGCTATGGGAATAAGTACATTGTTGAGTTGTGTTGAAAGATTGGAAATTTCTCCTAAAAATGGGTTTTTCTAAGTAAAAGATGTTTTATTGAAAATCATTGGTGTATGACCTATGAATGAAAGGGGAAAGATATTGAATTTTGAAAAGATAAAATGAATGTATCTGTTGATGATATGAGTGAAGTTGAATATGTGTTATCTCTTTCATTTTGAGATTATGAAATTATTATTGTTGTTGGAAATTATAGCTGCCTTTTCGTGTTCCTCGGAGGGGTTTAGTCTTATCGAGTACGATAGCCCTACAATTCGGACTCCCGTGGTTCTGAATCTGGTTTCACAAGTGCAATGTGAAACAGGAAAAAAAAATGAGAGTCCAAATCTAGCAAATCTTAGGAAATCCATCAATCATTAGAGATGCCAAAAATGGATTGCATTGCCAGATTTCAGTGTCACCACCTAAATATTTTTGGAAAATTTAGGAAACCCATGACTCATGCCAATGCCACTTGACCATCATAACCAAAGTGTCTAGGCTCGGGAACTTAGGTATGAGAGATGAAGGTTATGAATTGAGCACCCTCTCACCCGATCAAAGATCGGCCTCTACTAATCATGATGTGAATTTTATCAACATTATTTGCTCTTGTTCTGATTATTAATATGCTAACTTACTATATGAGGCACACAAGTATAGATTATTTCGCTTGCTTTGGCAATGACTTGATTTTTATGTTATTTTTGAAAGAGTTTTGAGTGCACATAACTCAAAAGGAAAGTAATGAGCTCATACATATAATTGATCAAAATCATCTCCAATGCATGTAAAATAACATTCATCCACCGGCATTCAAACAGTTTATTTCAAGCAAGCACGTAGCCTCATGGTAATATGCTAAACATGGCAACAAGTACATACATGAATATGCTAAAGCCAAAATTGCTCACCTTGTACTCCGAGGTAAGCCAAAGAAAAAGATATAATTAAAAAAATGTATGACTAATGCAATACAGACAAAAATGCAAGTATCGGATTTGGCTTCTTAACATGACATATGAATCAATTCAAGGCATAAGATAGCGTACGTATTCAAGCAAGAAATAATTGATGGTATCAAGTATGATGAGCCAAATCCTAATGCATGCAAAAATGGATACAAGTCATGGGAATGATTGAAGAAAATATGATACTAAACAAATATGGTAGGCAAGTAAATAAAAGAAGAAAGAAATGGGGGTTATAAGATATACATCAAGCGTTACATATTTACTCTCTATCCAAGAGAGAGTCCAAATGTCATACTTTTAACTAATTATTACAAATCCAAATGAAAGCTACTAATTATTACAATACAAGCAAATGAACTAATTAATTACAAATATAAGTGAATTAGCTAACTAATTATTTACAAAATACAACAAAAAGGAGGTAAATTAAAAGGATCAAAGCAGAAGGGCGAGAACATCCTCCGAAAACCCCCACTGCTCACTGCTGAAAGCTACTCTGTTCGCAGTCTAAAAATCACTTTGTTTTAGGCCTTCAGATCTACTTTGTTTCACTGGAAATGCACCATGGCCATCCAAAGGAGGAGATGGCTGACATTAAGAAGTGGTTAGCCGTACAGAGGCTTGGTTGGCTGGCCACTGGTTTTGGAGGAGAATCTGTTGCAACAAAACTGGAACAGAGCACAAACAAGAGGTTTCCACTGGATGTTCATCTTTCCTTCTCTCTCCTATCATTAAAATTTCTCAAGGAGAGAGTAGGTTTGCTTCACAAATCATCAAACATCCCAAGGGTATTTAAATGATGATTAGTGAAGCAAAGAGATGGAAATTAGTAGAAGCAAAGCTAACTAAGGCTAGATATGAAAGATACAATCAAAGACATGGTCAAAACCCACTGAATCTCATAGAAAACAAGAGCAAGTGAATACTCAAGCTTAGACATAATAGGTTTAAAAGAAGCCATTCTTGAAGGCAAAGCATATACACAAGAGATTCCATCATTAAGAAGACCAATGAGACTCATCTTCCTACTCATGGAAGATGGATTCAAACCTCTATTTTCATGCTTCAAAGGAAATAGAAGAGAGCCTCTAATGGTCTTGATGAAGAGCTCTCATGTAGCTTTAAAACAAAGACAAAACTAGACTAAGTAAAAGCAAGAAATGAAAGCTATGGAGAGATGATTGCAAGCTCATCTTCCTACTCATGGAACATGGATGAAATATCCATTTCCATGCTACAAAGAAGGAACTAGAAGAGAGCTATGTAAGATTTAAACACATATACAACTTATATTTAATCAAAATCTAACTAAAACAGTGTTGGAAATGAAGCCTAAATATGAAGAACAACAAGAGAACAATATGATACAAGAATCAAACTATCTATGTAAGCTTTAAATACATACATACAGCTGTTATTTAATCAAAATCTATCTAAAAACAGTGTTGGAAATGAAAGAAATGAAGCCAAAACATGAAGAACAATAAGAGAGCAAAGCTAAACAACAAGCCTATGGAAGGGTGGCTAACCACCTTTTAACAAGATTTCAGATCACATTTTAAAAGCTAAAATAATCTAAAAAACAGTATTGAAATGAAGAACAATGAACTTTAAAGAAAAAGAAATGAAAAGAGTTGAAGAATTAACCTCTTGAGAAGAGGAAGAGTCTTGGTTCACAAACTCCAATCCAACTCTCAAGTATTTGTAATCACTCTCAAAGTTTTAGCAAAAGCTTTAAAACCATATGTTAATGGTGTATCTATAGTGTATCTATAGCAAGAGGGTAGAGAAGATAAGAATATGGCTTGCTCACTAAGTTTTTCCACTCTTTGGTCATTCACTATCCTCCAAACACTGAGGGCAGGTCCTCTATTTATAGACTTTTACCTTCTCACATCAGAAATATCTGAAAGAGAACAACTGGCTTGGAGCTCGTGCATGGGAGCAGCTATAACTATCAAAATATTTGCTCTCGGTAAACATGGCTGACCGACCAATTTATTGTATGACCAGCTCATAAATTGGCAGACCAACCAATTATTTGGCCCTGCTGCTCACTGAGTGGTCAGACTAAAAAAAGGGTTTTGGTCCAAATGGTGTGAAAGGCATGGGTTTGATGTTTGAAACTGAATTCTTTTGCTAAAGATTTGAACAATTTGCATAATGTAACTTTCATCATTGACTGTTTGGATTGAAGCACCCAAGTCTTAAGGGCGGTCAAAAATAGGGTGTCTACAAAAATTTATCTGTTGTATAGAGATATTTGTTTTGGGCTATCAGTGGAGTATAACTTTGATTGTTGTAGACATTGCATGAGGATTAGGTTAATTGAAACCAACTACTCATACATCTTGCATTGAACATTACTTCATACTTAAACATTGAAAATGTATCATTTTGAGAAAAAAGGGTGTAAACCTTGGTAAATCTGGTTAGGGGTGTGGTTGTGGTTTTATTATGTTGGCCTGTGTGTCCTTGGTGAAAGTCCAGAAACCCGCGCAATTAGGTGCCGATCTTTCCGGCTAGCATAGGTAAAATGGCTTTGGTAGTGCTTATATAGCCTACTGGTAGATATGTACCTAGAGATTTCCAATGTTTTGTATCTATTGCCTTATTTTTTGGTTTTTTTTTTATTTTTAAAAAAGCATTGTTTTATGGATTGACATATAACTATGGCATCTCATTGTTTTGGAAAAGATAATGTAATGTTTTGGTAAATGGCATGCATATGATATTGTTAAGCATCATACATTGTGTTAAAGTGTCTCTACTGGGCTTTAGCTCACCCTATGTGGAAAACCAACTTTCAGGTGTTAATGATATGCCTCCACCGAGGACATAGCTTGGGAGGATTGTGGAGTTGAAGGACCATGTTTTGTTTATTTCATTGTAATTATCTTTTATACAAGCCTCGGGCTTTTTAATTGTTTTGAGATTTGATTTTGTTGTAATGAAGCATTGTCTTGGAAGCATAAACTTATCTGTATTTCCTTTTGTTCTAGTTTATTCATACTCGTCATATGCTAAAGATTCAAGATCTAGAAATTATGAATCTACATATGCATATGTCATCTTTTGTACGGGAAAAGAATATCAATGAAAGGTTAATGTTATGTATGTTTATGCTTTTCCATTGAATATCCGGAGATGGGTTGTTATTATTTCAGGGCGTTACAACTTAGTATCAGAGCTACTAGATTTGAATACTTTCGGCTCGTAGGTCGTGGTTTTTACCACAATGGGTTTATCTTGCTAGATAATATTAGAAGTAGACTTGGTATGCTATGTGATAACATGTTTATGTGATTAAATGAGTATCGGGTTTTGTGTCTAAGATATTGATTATGTTTATGAGTTTCTAGAAGTCCTATTAGAAAAAAACTCGATCACTGATAATTCTAACTGGAATTTTGGCAAAGTTGTGGAACAATTTTTATATAGAAAGGAAATTCGTTTGTGACTATATGACTCAGTGCTTATATGGAATGAATTAATTGTTGTCCTCTATATTAGGACATGAATGAGTTAGCTTTGGCGCATTTATAAATGTGCTAAATTTTTGTGTTATCTTTATCTGTATGTCAGGACGTAGACATGGAGGTGGTAGGCATGGCAGATCTAGGCAACAAGAGGTGTCAGTACCGAATGAAATTCTAGCATAGGAGGAGGGAGCTACTCAGGCTAATGTGGCTGAGCCAGCAGGTCATCAAGCCATGGGTGCCTTAGCCCCTGAAATGTCATGAATGTTGTAGGAATCCATGGACATTCTCAGGGCAGAGAATCGAGTCCATGCCTATGTTGCAGAGACAGGGCCATCATTTCTAAAGAGGGAGTTTTTTTTGGTTGAATCGGGATGAGTTTGTCGAGGATTCAAAAGATCCACTGAAGGCTAATGAATGGCTCGAGCAGATGATGAAGACATTCAAGATGCTTGCATCGAGGACGACAGGTTGAGGGTGACCTTGGTGTCTTTTCAATTAAAAGGCAATGCAGCTCAATGGTGGAAGTATGCGAGAGGATGTATCAAGGTGACTTGGGAGGTTTTTGTTAACGTCTTCTAGGATAAGTTTTTGCCACCCACAGCGATGGAGAAAAAGAGAAGTTTTTGAAGCTTAACAGTTAAACACATTAGTGGCTGAGTTTGAGGCAGCTTTCACTAGCCTTTCGAGGTGTGCATCGGAACTTGTGGCGACAGAGGAATGTCGTTGCATTGAGTTCGAGAAGAAGTTGAGGACCGAGCTCATTTTCAAGGTGGCCGGGTCTATGATTAGAGATTACAGCCGTCTCATGGAGTCAACATCCCACTTAGAGATTGTGATCCAAGTAGAGGATGAGTGGATAAGGGGCTCCAAGCAGAGGAGTTAGAATGTTCAAGGTGATGCGAGGGATAACAAACGGCAAAGGGGTTCCACCCTGCAGCAATCCTAGGCTATGCAGTCTAGATCTACCTTTCCTGTGCTGAGTTCGGGCTTGGGAGAGGGCAATAATCTATACCGTCCTTGACTCGTTCTTGGGTCAAGGCGATGGAGAGGGAAACCACCTACCTATTATTAGTGTGGGCAGTTAGGGCACTTGAGGAGGTTTTGCCCTCAGTCTGGTGGTATTTCTGGTGTATCTAGTTTGAGGCAAACATAGAGCCATTAGCCAGCACAGTCATCACAGGCCTCGAGAACCAATTAGGGAGCCACTTAAGCTCAATCCATGTATCAGGCCTACTCCAAGGGGTGAGCAGGTGGATTAGAGGTTTTCAGAGAGTATGTATGCTGTTACCACACCTGATCAGTGGCCAGTATCTTCTGTTATGGGAGGTAACTTCTTATTGTTCAACTCTATTACGAATGTGTTAATTGATACTGGTGCATCTCATTCCTTCATATCGTCTTCTTTTGCATCCGCTTTTGGGTTGGAGTTTGAGCTGTTGGAGTCTCCTCTATTAGTGGAGACACCTATTAGGAGTAGAGTGACATTGGGTCACGTATGCCGATCCTGTGAGATTGATATTGCAAATTGTCAGCTCTCTTTTGACTTGATGGTTCTTGATATGCATGGTTTCAACATAATTATAGGTATCGATTAGTTGACTTATTACCGGGCTTCAATAGATTACCATCGTAGGAAGGTGTCGGTGTGTACACTATTAGGAGAGTGTTTCTACTTTATGTGTGACCATGCAATAGTCTTATTCCTCCGTTGTATGATCTTAAGGTCGAGGAGAGTTGAGTTTCCTTTTTGCCATCTCGGTAGCTAATGAGGGTAATATCATTTGGGGTGAATTGCCGAGAGTAGTTCGAGAATGTCTAGATGTCTTTCCGGAGGATCTCACTGAGTTACCACCACATAGAGAGATTAAGTTCTCTATCGACTTAGCACCAGGCACGCCTTCGATTTCCATGGCACCATGTAGGTTTGCACCAGTCGAGTTTGTGTGAGTTGAAGGTACAGTTTCTTAGAGCACACCGATTATATGCTAAGTTCGGGAAGTATGGGTTTTAGCTCAACGAAGTGAAGTTCCTAGGCCATGTGGTGTTCAGAGAAGAGGTGACCGTGGATTCATCTCAGATAGACGCAGTGCAAGATTGGGAACAACCTAAGAACGGCTTTGAGAACCGAAGTTTCTTGGGCTTAGCCAGTACTACCAATGTTTTGTGATAGATTTGTCTAGATTGGCCTCACCATTGACTAGATTGGCGAGGAAAAGGGTTAGATTTGTATAGCGTGAGGCTTGCGAAAAGTCATTCCAAGAGCTTAAGGTTACACTCATTTGATTATTCTGGAGAGGGGTTTGAGTTATTTTGTATATTGTGACGCGTCTTGGGAAGGTTTGAGTTGTGTATTGATGCAGGAAAGGAAAATCATAGCATTTGGTTCACAACAATTGAAAACACACGAGAGAAACTATCCTACACATGACTTAGAGCTTGCGACAGTGATATTTGCCTTAAAAATTTGAAGGCATTACCTGTATGGAGAAAGATTTGAGGTGTTTTCTGATTACAAGAGTCTGAAATATCTATTCTCACAAAAGGACTTGAATTTGAGGTAGAGAAGATGGATGGAGTTTATGGAAGATTACGACTTTGAGTTGCATTATCATCTAGGGAACACTAATGTAGTGGCCGACGTTTTGAGTAGGAAATCTATGAGCATAGTGGCGAGTAATGCTATCCAGGAGTGGGAGATGATGGGTGTTATTAGCGAGTTTGACTTATGTCTTGACGAGTTCGTTAAATTGGCCACTTTATTTACCGGAGTTGCATAACCTACCTTAGTTGACCGGGTTACAGAGGCATAATAAAGTGATCAAGAAGTAAAAGTTATACGTGGAAAGATATCTAGTGGAAAGGTAGAGAAGGGCTTGAATGCCCATTTGGACTCTAGTATAAGATATCTAGACCGCCTTTTCGTGCCAAAATCTTGTAGAGAGGAGGTACTCCGAGTGTTTCACCATTCACGCCTTACGGTACACATGGGAGGCATGAAAATGTATCATGACTTTAGTCTCCAATTTTGATGGAGGGGGATGAAGAGAGACGTAGCCTTGTTTCGAGGTGCCTTACTTGTCAACAAGTGAAGGCCGAGCATCAGCGACCAACGGGTTTATTGCAACCTTTACCTATAGTCGCTTAGAAATGGTAGCATGTTATGATGGATTTTGTTATGGGTCTTCCGAGAACTCAACGGGGTAATAATGTCTGTGAGTGGTAGTCGACTGGTTAACCAAATCTGCACATGTTATTCTTATGCGCACAAGTTATTCGCTGACTACCTTGCCGATCTATATGTTAGAGATATAGTGTGACTTTATGGGGTCCTGGTGACTATCATCTCGAATAGGGATCCGCATTTTATGGCTCGGTTGTGGTAGAGTATACGGGGTGCCTTTGGCATTAAGTTGACTTTTAGCACTGCCTATCATCCTCAGATTGACGGGCAGTCCGAGTGCACTATTTAGATTTTAGAGGACATGCTTCAAGCTTGTGTTCTCGATTTTAAGGGGTCGTGGGAGAGGCATTTTCCTTTGGTGGACTTTGCCTACAATAATAGCTTTCAAGTGAGTATTCGTATGGCACCTTTTGAGGCCTTGTATGGACGACCGTGTAGATCTCCTCTATGTTGGGCCGAGGTGGGTGACACACCTATGTTAGGTTTGGACTTTGTCAAGGAAATGACAGAGAAGGTTGCACTTATCTGTAAGAGGTTGGTTTCAGCTCAGAGTCATCAGAAAAGCTATGCCGACCGAAGAAGGAGACCTTTGTCTTTTGAGGTGGGAGACCATGTATTTCTTAAGATTTCACCGAGAAGGGTTTTGATGAGATTTGGGAAGAGTGGAAAGTTGCCTCCTAGGTTCATTGGTCCCTTTGAGATTCTAGAGCAAATTAGGGAAATAGCTTACCGTTTGGTCTTGCTGCCCTAACTTTCTACGGTTCATGATGTGTTTCATATATGTATGCTCCAGAAGTATGAGCCTGATCCTTTACATGTGTTGGATTGGACCGATTGAGAGGTACATGAGGATGCCTCGTATGAAGAGAGGCCGGTTCGAGTGTTAGATACTCGGGATCAAGTCTTGAGGGGCAAGACTATCTCATTGGTTAAGGTGTTGTAGTGACACCATAGAGTCGATGAGGTGACTTGGGAATGTGAGGCGGAAGTTTGTGAGAAATATCCGGACCTGTTTGGTGGTGTTTGAGTTTTGTATTAAAATTTCATTATGTTGTAATATCTAAACATTGTATTTGTTTTGGAGATTCGAATTGTAAAATTTTGTGTGCTAGATGACATTGTTTTATCTTTGTTAGTAGTGTAGATTGTCATTGGGATTAGTTTGCGGTGATTATTGTTTTGATTTAAATTTCAGGGACTAAATTTCTTAAGGGAGGAAAATTATAATGGCTTTGGTTCAACCCGATCCTACCAAGTTCTTGGATTTGGGATCCGATTTTGGAGTTGTTGGTTGTGTTAAGAACAAGTCAGTAGTTCATTTTTCAAAGGAGTCCAGGCATGTTTTTTTCCAGGTTCGCTCGAGGAGTCTTTTATTCACTTCACTTGAGTGGTCCTTTCTTTGCTCGAGCGATCTTCTACAGTCTGTAAAACTTCTAGGAGGGGGTCATTGTGCGCTTGAGCAATGTTTTGGTCGCTCGAGCGGTATTACTTACTTGTGTCTAACGCTGGAGTAGTGATTTGGTCGCTCGAGCAGTCTATGTGTCTATTAGATCGGGGAAATGTCCTTTTTCTATCACTTTTCTCTCTCTCACTCTCTCTCTCTCTCTCTCTAAATATCCCAAGTCCTATTCTCTCTCTCTCTCTCTCTAAAACATCCCAAAACCTAGTTTCCTCACTCTCTCTCTCTAGTTCTTGTCTAAACCCTCCCATACACCCTAATCCATTGATTCCACCACCATATACAGTGCTTTGGAGTAAAACGTAGAGCTCTTACAGGAGAACAATCTAATTGGAGAAGATTTTGTTTTCGTCTCCACCAAAGTTCAACACTTGTTCTCTTATTCTTCTAATCTTGAGACAGGGATTTCTTCAACTCTTGTATGTTTCTTAGTCTTGTTATTTGCTCTTTAAAAGGGGATAGTGATCAAGAGTTATGGATTTTGATTTAGGGTTTTGATTTTGAAAATATAGAAAGAGGGGCTTTCAAATGGGTTATTGACAAGGGTTGTCGGAATAAGTATATTGTTGAGTTTTGTTGAAAGATTGAAATTTCTCCTAAAAATGGGTTTTTGAAAATAAAGATGTTTTATTGGAAATCATTGGTGTATGACCTACGAATGAAAGGGCAAAGATGTTAGATTTTGAAAAGATAAAATGAATGTATCTATTGATGATGAGAGTGGAATTGGATATGTGTTATCGCTCCCATTTTGAGATTATGAAATTATTTATTGTTGTTGGAAATTTATCTGTTGTATAGAGATATCTGTTTTGGGCTATCAATGGAGTATAGCTTTGATTGTTGTAGAAATTGCATGAGGATTAATTGAAACCAACTACTCATACATCTTGCATGGAGCATTGTTTCATACTTGAGCATTGAAAATGTATCATTTTGAGAAAAATGGGTATATACCTTGGTGAATCTGGTTAGGGGTGTGGTTGTGATTTTATTATGTTTGCCTGTGTGTCCTTGGTGAAAGTCTAGAAACCCGCGCAGTTTGGTGCTGATCCTTTCAGTTAGTACCGATAAAATGGCTTTGGTAGTGCTTGTATAGCCTATTGGCAGACACGTACTTGAGATTCCCAGCGTTTTATATCCATTGCCCTATTTTCTGGTTTTAAAAAAAAGCATTGTTTTATGGATTGACATATAACTATCGCATCTCATTGTTTTAGAAAAGAAAATGTAACGTTTTGGTAAATGAATACATATGCATTCATCATATGATATTGTTAAGCATAGTACATTGGTTAAGTGTTTCTACTGGTCTTTAATTCACCTTATATGGAAAACCAACTTTCAGGTATTGATGATATGCCTCCACTAAGGACGTAGCTTGGGAGGATTGTGGAATTGAATGCTCATTTTTTGTTGTTGTTGTTGTTGTTGTTGTTGTTGTTGTTGTTGTTGTTGTTGTTTCTTTCATTGTAATTATCTTTTGTACAAGCCTCGGTCTTTTTAATTGTTTTGGGATTTGATCAACTTTTGTTGTAACAAAGCATTGTCTTGGAAATATGTAGCCATTAGGCTATATAACTTATATATTTCCTTTTTTTTTTCCAGTTTATTGATACACGTCATATGCTAAATTCTTTAGGATTTCAGGATTTAGGATTATAATTAACATGTACATGTCATCTTTTGTACGGAAAAAAAGAATATCAATGAAAGGTTAATGTTATGTAAATTTCTACTTTTCCATTGAATATCAGGAGGTGGGTTTTTGCTACTATTTCGAGGCATTACAATGCCTTTCCTTGTTCACCCTTCTTCCACTGCTAACAAATCTCCCCAATGGTGGTGGAGATCTACTATAGTTTTGGTGGCTAAGTTCTAATGGATGAGGGAAACCAAATCTGATGATTTTTTTTTTTTTTAAATTTTTTAAGTACGCATAGACTTACGCATTGGATGTAAAAGGGTGGTTTGTAAGTGTGGTGTGTGACTTACATGGAGTTCCCAGCTAAGAGCATCTCCAATGGAGTTGCCAAAGTTATAATTTGGCAAGAGTCACTAAAAAGGGATCTCCAATGGCTTACTATTCTTCTTGTCAAATATAAAAGATGCCATTTATGTTGTCAAATTTGACAGGAAGAATAGCATATGCTAAACATACCACATCATCAAAGATCAACATATTTTTTGACTCTACATCATTTGAAAAAATAGAATGCATTCACCAGAAAAACCTTCCAAAATCTTTAATTATTTTTTGCTAGAAAATTCACCATTTTTTTTTTATCACAGAACGTTCACCATTCGTTTAGTTTTGCAAAGTTCACCAGAATTGAGGAAAAAAAAAAATAGAATTCCTAAACACAAATTTATCCACAATTTTAGAATGATCATTCAAAAACTAGTTTCACAAATTCACAAATTTTACAAACTTCAGTCAAGAACAAATCACGAATTTCAGAATGAATTTCGAACAAAACAAACCCAAATTTTAGTGAAGAACAAATCAACCCAAATTTCACAAATTTATATAAATTTCTGAAACGAATTTAGAAGATAAATATTCAGATTCTAGTATGATTGATGAACTTGTTCTTCATCTCAACCACCATCGACCTCTAGAGCTTGTTCTATCGAACTTCGCGATCAGTGGTGTTCCATCAAACCTAAACAGTGGTGTTCCAAACAAGATCCAGAACTTAGCAACAAGAAGAGGGCCCTTTTATATCTAAAAAACAAAAAAACAAGAACAACAAAGAATTGTTCGATTCAATCAAATTGAAATCCAAAAGCGTCACAGAAAAACCCTTTTAGATCAAGTAAAAAAGATAAAGACAAACAAACGATTATATATCTATATAATATGGAAGAAAGCTTTTTGAAAATGTCCCAAATGTATCAGAGATACATTTGGTTTTAACGGCCAAGATGAATCCTACATTTAGATCAATGGTCTACATACATTCAGCTCTCACCCGTTTGAGTTCATCTCTCCCACGTCCCCAAACACGTTCTCTTCAGCTCCCTCTCTCCCACGTTCTCTGTCACATTATTGTCTCTCATCACCACAGCCTATGAAGACCCTTCGATACCCACCCTCCCTCTTCGATACCCACCCTTCGATACCCACCCTCCCTCTTCGCTACGCTACTCCTCCTTCCCTTACAACCCTTCGAACTCGGCTCCCTTCGCTATCCACGCTACCGACGCTGCTCTCGCAAGGTACTGCTTTCGCTGCTGTTCATCATCACCACTTGCATGGTTTGATTTCTACGGAGCGTTCTCTTTTCACATTGAATCCACAATTAGGGTTTTGCTTTGTCAATTTTCTTCAAATTTTGTCAATTTTCTTCAAATTTGTATCCCGAACCACTCGGTTCAACAGATCGAAATCATGATCTGCTCCAAAAATTGTTCATTTTTCCCTGAATCTGGTACTTTATCTCAAAAAATTGTTCATTTATATGCATGTATGTTTGTCTTTGTCTTCGATTGCATTATCTTCTACATTTATAGTAAACTAGAACTTCTCATTAAAGTACATTTCTCAATAAATGAGTCTTGGCATTTCTAATTTTTGTTGTCATATATATATATATATATATACAGGAGGCAATATTGATAGCAGAAGGGTTCAGCTATTCAGGGGCTAAAGGAGATATAAAAGTTTGGAATCCTTTTGTTGAATCTGATGATGAGTACAGTACTTCCCAAGTTTCTTTGAAAAATGGCCCTTACATGAAGTATGAAGGCATTGAATCTTGATGGGCTGTTAGTAAATCATCACTTTCAATTATTTATATATATATATATATATATATGTATATATATATATTATATTTTTTAATTTTGATGTTGTTGAACTTATATAATGTCTATGTTCTTCAGGTAAATCCGAGTGTGTATGGAGACAGAAAAACTCGATTATTTGTGTATTGGACTGTGAGTCATTGGATTTAATATTTTGGTGCTCTAAATAAGTTTTAATGAAATACTTTCACTAGGTCTCATTTCTTCTCTGTCATATTTGTTAATTCTTACTTTGTATATAGTTTGAGAAATATTTGAAATACATGTGTGAGTAAAAATCTTAACTATATGGTTGATGATGGGAAAATTGCTTCCCAATGTCTGGGAAATGAGCTAGATAATTGAGGTTATTATTTGTACAGTCGTGTTGAGGGTAGTTCGATGTTAAAGTCAAAAATTATTTGAAGAACAAAAAAAATTCAAAATACTCTAATTCTAATCGTTAGAACACATATATCACCTCTATCGCCTCTTTAAACATTCCAAATCTCACTAGGAAAATTTATTACACCATATCTAGAATTACATTTTGATTGAATTTTGACTTTTGCCCTTATCTCAAAAATTCATGTTGCATCATCTGACGTCTTTATCTAAGTGAGAGCATATCATATCAGTTGACTTTTAATCTTACTAAAAAAAACACACTCCCATTATTCAAGTTCACAACTACCATGCCATAGGTGTATTTTAATGCTTTGTGGAATCAACAATATGATCATTTGGCATTATAATAGCCCAAGCAAGAAAGGAAAATAAAAATAAAAATTAGAAGATGAATATGAAACAAAAAATTAACTGTAAACTACTAATAGTATTTTTTTTTTTTTTGATATTATTTATATTTGATGTGAGTTATCACTAAATTTTAGTTTGCTCTGTGGATTGAACAGGCAGATTCATCACAGAGAACAGGGTGTTTTGATCTAACCTGTCCTGGTTTTGTTCAAACAAACAGTGAGATTGCTCTTGGTGCTGCAATCTATCCAATCTCAGTCACTGGTGGCCTTCCTTATGAAATCACTCTTTACATCTTTAAGGTTAGACTACAAATCAATCAAGGTTCGATTTCTACGGAGCGTTCTCTTTTCACATTGAATCCACAATTAGGGTTTTGCTTTGTCAATTTTCTTCAAATTTGTATCCCGAACCACTCGATTCAACAGATCGAAATCATGATCTGCAGCTTCTTAAATTAATCTTATTATTATAAGACTCGAAAAAACAAATGGTATTGGAAGGCTACGATCGAAGTCAACTGAATTCTGGTTCTTTGTCTTCGATTGCATTATCTCCTACATTTATTGTCTCTGTAATATTTTTTAGGGCTAAGGTTGGATTTGAATTTCATTTGAAGGGAAATCACGTTCATGTGTGGTTGCTTTGAATTTAACCTATCGATTTCAGCAGATTTGTTGATGTATGTTTTTGAATTGACTAAATTGTTCATGTGTTGAATTTAACCTATCGATTTCAGCAGATTTGTTGATGTATTTTTTGAATTGACTAAATTGTTCATGTGTGCTTCAGATCTAACAATAATTTGTATGCCGAACCACTTGATTCAACAGGTCGAAATTGTTCATTTTCCCCTGGATTTGGTACTTTAAGTATGTTTGTCTTTGTCTTCAATTGCATTATCTCCTACATTTATTTTCTCTGTAATGTTTTTTTATTTTTTATCTGCATTGAAAGGCTATAATCGAAGTCAATTAAATTTTGTTTGATGTGGATTTGAATTTCATTCGAAAGGAAATCTATCAATTTCGGGTGAGCAATTTTACTTGGATCAGGAGATTTGTTGATGTATGTTTTTTAATTGACTAAATTGTTCGTGTGTGCTGTGATTGTAGCATTTGTTTGATAGATCTTGAAAAATTGGCTCCCCAACGCCGACAGTGCCACATGGATGGCCAGATGCAACAGAGCAATGCTGCTGTGACAACTGCTCTGTATGATCACCTTGACGGAGGGTCCCTGCACAATGAGGGTCCCGGGAGCGATGCTGGAGATGCAGTCTTGGCATGCTGGCTCCAGTTCGCCGGGTTTGCAGCATCTGGTCTCACCCTTGGCATCTACCAGAATTGATCATCGCCTCCTACCTAACCTTCTTATGTAGGTACCTCTACATTTCAAATTCATTGCTATGCATGTTTGGTTACTTCATTTTGCTTTTTTTATGGGAATGCAACAGTAACTTAATTTAAATGACTGCTTTTAGTTCTATGAATTATATGACTACAACAGTAACTTCATTTTGCAACAGTCACTTCATTTTGCATTTTTTATGAATTATATGACTGCTTTTAGTTCTATGCTCCGTAGTCCCATTTATGTCGATAAAGTAATGCATGTTTCACTATATTTACGCTTCATAATGCATATTGAAGCACAATGCAAGACTAATCTTTATTTATTTCTTATTATTTTTTTTAATTTAAATTTTGATCATACTACGTATCTCTGTTAAAGTTTTTCTCAGATTCATTATGGTCGATTAAAATGGAAAATATGGCTATCAATTTCATAATGCATATTGAAACGCAATGCAAGACTAATCTTTATTTATTTCTTATTATTTTTTTAATTTAAATTTTGATCCTACTTCGTATCTCTGTTAAAGTTTTCCTCAAATTCATTATGGTCAATTAAAATGGAAAATATAACTATAAGTTTCCTTTCATTTGATTTGTAAATGTCGTCCAGGGAGTGATGCTGGAGATACAGTCATGGCATGCTGGCTCCAGTCTGCCGGGTTGCAGCATCTGGCCTCACCCTTAGCATCTATCGGACTTGATCATCGCCTCCTATCTAACCTTCTCATGCAGGTACCTCTACATTTCAAATTCATTGCTATGCCTATTTGGTTACTTGATTTTGTCTTTTTTATGGGAATGCAACGGTAACTTTTGTCGAAATATGAATTATATGACTACTTGCTCAATAAAACCTTTGTGACTTATTGAGCCTTTTCACTCGATTTCTAAAGTTTTGTTTATTAATTACATGTTTTGTATTGAATTTTACAGATTGATTTACGGTTTCCTAGTTATGATTCTATGCCAAAATTGCTTTTTGTGTTTGTTTTTAAGTACCATGTTTTCATGAATTAGTCAATACATGGATTTCAGATTTGGGGGTATTTATAGATGTTATAAATATGGTTAGATTTCTCAAGTTTACTGCTAATCGATGGATTTCAGATTTGGTATTTATAGATGGATTTCAGATTTGTGGGTATTTGTGGGTATTTGTAGATGTTATAAATATGGTTAAATATTTACAGAATCTGTTGGTTTCAGATTCTAAGAATTTTTTAAACTGAAATGGAGTACTTGGGTTTTTTAACTACTTTCATGTTGTTGCTCTGTAAATATTCTCACTCATTATGAAAGACGTGAATATCACAAAGAGCTTAAATTCTCTATGATTTCAAGAGCAGGGTTATCTTTTCTTTGTTTGGTTTTTGTTCTGTTATTATAACCCTGCAAGTAAACAAGGGCAAGCAAGCATAGGATTAGTATCCAGAGTTTAAAGTGCATTTTCTTTGGCTGAGTGGATGAGATAAAGGCTGAAATGGAGTTGGGGCTTTGATCATATAACAGAGTAACAGAGTACTCATTTTGATTTTGATTTTGATTTTTGTTTTTGTTTTTCTAAACCTTAAATTGATTTGTTAATTAGGTATTTTCTGGATATCACCACCACCATAGCCACCGTCATCGTCTTTGCTTCGAACCCCCTCCGGTACCTCTCTCCCTCTCTAACTCTATATTCCTTGAGGCCAGAAAACCTGTGTCTCTATGGTTTAAATTGATGTTCTTTGTGGCTATGTCTGTTCAAACCCGTGAGAAAGAATGTCTTTGCTATAGTGACAAATCTCTTTGATCCATGTTTAAGAATTCAATATTTATTGGATCTTAAAGTATACATGGTGATTAAAAAAGAAGATTTTACCCATATTCAAAATAATGAACACCTACATGACGGTGGCTAACCAACCTAACTGGGGAAAAGGTTAAAAAAGGAAAAGAAGAAAGAAAAAAGGAAAAGGCAACATATAATAATTCTTGCAAAATAAAATTATGAAAGGGTTGGATAGTGCATGAAAAAGAAATAAGTGTAGTACCAAGCAAGAAACACATTTACATAAAGCATGGAGCCGCACACAAGCCAGTTTTGGTTTAGATATAAAGACAAACCAAAACTAATTTTACCTTTCCAATACTGGAGGCTCATATCGCATCTCTTCTGTAATTGGTGGTATAAGAGATTCCGGAACCCATTCATCACATAGCTCATCTATTTCCTAGAAAAACCAAGCAAACACTTGAAAAATGTTAGGTTGTCAAATTGTTTATGGTACAAGAGCTACTATCTTGAAACAACAGTTGTTTGGGCCCTTCAACTGACTTTCTTGCCTAATTTCCAGGAAAATACCAATACCCAGGTTAGTTTTTTTTAGTTTAATATTTAAATGGAAAAGTATTTGTAAATGAAAAAGCATTCAAACTTAGAATCTGTTGGGTGTTTGTTCCATTGGGTTGATTTTTTTTTTTAATTTTGTATTCAAAGTTTGATTTTTTTTAAATGGAAAAATATTTGTAATGGAAACTTAGTATATGCATATGTATTTTCATAGCAAATGAGTTTTATTCTGTAATGTGTCCGTTCATATTTTTTTTAGAATCTGTTGGGTTCAGATTGTAATTGAAACTTAGCATATGTATCAAATGGGTTTGGTTTCAGTCTTTTTCCCCTTTCAGTGTTGTTGCCTCTCCCCTTCTCTCCCTGTCGAGCTGTGACTACTATAAATAGACATGTTTTTTTAGGGTTTTGTTTACGGGTCATTTAGGTTTTTTTTTTTTAAATCAATCTAATACATTTTAGTTCACTGGAAATTGCCACAGCTTTTGAGTTTGTGAATTTTTTTTCAAAAAAAAAAAGGGTTTGGTCAAAACCTCCCACTTGAGGGCATTGTAAAAATTATATCTGATAACATGATATTTTCCAGTGATGCAGTGTTGATGTGATAAAATTGTCATTTGGCTGGTTCTGTTTTTTTATTAAATAGAATGACCGTTGTATTTTTTTTTTTTTTTTGGCATTGTAAAAATTAACTCAACTAACTGGTTGGGGGCTGAGAGAAGGTTTTTACTAATCCCATAAGCCTGAAATATTGAATTCTCTTGATCCCACAGATTTTAGAAGATAATAAGCCTGAAGATATGCAGGTAAGGATGTCTAAAACCTATCTTTTTTTCCTTCGTGTCTTTTCATTTTTGTGAGGTTCCCATTAAAGTGTTTACACTCTTTGCAATTGGTAAATCCCTCTAATTCTAACTAATTAAATTATTTATTCCCTCGAGTCTTTTTATTGGCCGTTGTAAACTCCCACAGCTTCTGAGTTTGTGAAACTTCCACAATTGGTTGAGTTTCTGAATTTTTTTTCAGATAACATTGTATTTTCCATAATATAATCAAATCCAATTTTTTGACTTTCAGTGGAAACTCCCACAGCTTCTGAGTTTGTGAAATTTTTTAAGTTTGTGAAACTCCCACAATTTTTTTAGTTTGTTAATTTTTTTTTTCAGATAACATTGTATTTTCCAATGATACAGGGTTTGGTCAAAACCTCCCTCTTGAGGGCATTGTCAAAATTATATCTGATAACATTTTATTTTCCAGTGATGCAGTGTTGATGTGATAAAATTGTCACTTTGCTGGTTCTATTTTTGATTAAATAGAATGATCATTGTAATTTTTTCCCCAGTAAAATTTTTTTCGATTAAAGGCATTGTAATTTCTTCCTTAACCTTTTATAATGTATGCCCTGGAATTTATATAGATTTGGTTAAACATCAAACACATTCCCTTACAGTAGATGATCAAAAAAACTGGTAGTTGATTGTAATTTATCTATATAGATTTGGTTTAATGATCAGAAAACTGGTAGTGTAGTATGCTTAATACATATATGGTTGAAGATCATCTAACATGCTTAATACACCATTGAGGGTTATTCTTTGTTACTTTTTAATCTGAATGTTATTCTCTGTTTCTTTTTTCATTACCAAGGTGAGTTTAATTTGGTTGTTGATTTAAAATTTTTTTTTCCTATTTGTTGGTGCGCTTTTTTTATTTTTATTTTTTTAAAGTACATTAGTTAATGACGAGGCTTTTTTTTTCCTTTTGATTTGATGTCCAAGTCTAAATTTAGGACTTATTTGTTCTAATTTTTTTTTTTAATTTCATACTTTAATACTAATACAATTTGTTATTGACGTGATGAGCATGGAGAGAAGCCTACAGATCACCACTACAGGTGGTGATGGTGTAGTTGGTGGTGGTGGCGGTGGTTTGTTGGTGAAGAAGAAAAGGGAGGCCACGAAAGTATGAATCAGATGGTAACTTGAGACTACCATCTATATCATCACCACCACCAGGTTTTTCTTTCTCACCTCCTTTTCCTTCTTCTTCTTCTGAGTCCTCTTCTTCCAAAAGGGGTCGTGGCAGACCACTTGATTCTGGTAACTGTCAGCTGCTTGCTTCTTTAGGTGAGTTCAAATCAAGCCTTTAAATCAACCTTTTCCCTTGAGATTGATAATTTAGTTGTGTACAACCTTTTCCTTTCCTGCAATTCAAGACTTCCTCCATCAAACACATTGAAAACAGTAGTATGGTTTAACTTGATTTTTAGTTTTTTTGAAGTACATTAGTTAGTGTGATTTGTAGGTTGTGGATGAAGTCTTAACAAGGCGGAAAGAGACTGAATGGTGAGCTTTTTGATAAGTGTATAGGTAGTGTTATTGCACATTGGTTAAATTGGAATGCAAGTGTTTATTCATTCTCTTCATGGGTTTTAGGTTCATTGAAGGAGATTTTGAAGCGTATGTGGAAAGAATTCGAAAACCTTATGTATGGGGTGGAGAGCTTGAGTTGCTGATGGCATCCCATCTTCTCAAGTGAGTTCTATTCACTGTTTCAGTGAAGCATTTATGTTGTCTGTATGAAGCAATCTATGTGCAAAAAACAATATCGTAGTGTTTCATCAAAGTGTTTTTGCATATTGGCTCATATACAATGGTATTTGTCTATTTATTAGTTTGACAGAAGGGTTTGTTTGCCTCATCAAAGTGTTTTTATAGTAAATTTATAATCTATATAATAAGATTGAAGGGTTGGGATTACAATGATATTATAATCCCAATATTATTTACACCGTGCCTTCAGGCACGGGCATACGCTAGTATATATATATGATTATAGAAAGTGAAATCTAACCCATACACACACGCAGAGAGAGAGAGAGAGAGAGAGAGAGAGAAGAAAAGCTCTCAGCAGCACTGGCTTGGATGCAAGAGAGAGAGAGGAGATGTCTTAGAATGCATAAAGGGATGATTCCGGATGCTTTCAGATTCTTTATTATTTCTTTATATAATATATATATATACTAGCGGTTGCCACACGCGATGCGTGTACAATTCAAATAAATAGAAATAAAATAAAACATTTATCATATATTGTGTGTTAATTAAGTGGTAAGAGTCTTATTTATTTGACATAAGTCTAATGTTCAAATCCCCTCCTCTCATCTATCTAATCTAATTTTTTTTTTTTATTTCAAATAAAAAAGTAGACACGTGACATCATAAGAAACAAAGGTTTGAAGACACCATAAGTGGTGCTCACTTTATAATAGTATAGATAGATAGATTTCAAATGTAATGTAGTGGTTCATGTAACTTTAATGTAGTTAATTTTTTTTTTTTTTTTAAATTTTTTTTTTTTTGTAGTTGTATGTTTTTTGGTCAGGTGAATTATAATAAAAAAAAATTTCAAAATTTTCAATTTTTAAATTTTTTTATATTTGTCTAGTTGAGTACAATGTAAATATTTAATTTTTTTAAAAAAAGTATAAAAAAAAGGTCACAAAAATAAAAATAAATAACAAAAAAAAAAAAATCACAAAAAAACTTATATCCAAACAATGCTAATAAAATTGGAGGGAAAGTTAGTTGAGATTTGCAACAAAAGCATGTGACCATTGGAACACAATTTTTATAATTTGACTATTTACTACTATTCATTATCAAATTATAACAATAGCAATGCTATTATAACATTTGCCATTGGAGATACTCTAAGAGTCAATTCGTGGATCTAAACAATGTAGGAGTGACTAAAGCATTTTTCAATTCCGAAATGTCAAATTAATATTTTGCAATGTTTGGCTAGTCCAAACCACTAGCTATATTTATTTAGCCCAATCCACTAAAACTAAAATAGTTGCCTTAATAGCCATTTGATGAAATTGAAATTTAATTTATTCACTATTTTAACTAAAAAATAAAAATAACTAGTTTTATGGAAATGCTCTAAAACTATAAGAATATACATTTTTTGTTCCACAAAATTAATCTTATATTAATTTTGTACTAAATTTTTTTAAAATCTCATAATTTGATTTTTACAAATAGGTTTTTAATAAAATTGATATATGTATATTTTTTTTTTTCGAGAAGTTTCAAATAAGATAAATATTGAATATAATTTAATAAAATAAAATTTTGGTCAATCAAACAGAAAAAATAACGTTATTATTATTATTATTATTATTTCTCTTTTGCAAAAGTAAGTTCTCGAAATCACCTGTAGCAGGTTCATATAAGCAGATCTCGAAAAAAAACACGAAATAAAAAAACTTCATCCAAAATGGACTATTGAGTATGAGATTCTGACATGTTAAAGTTTTAACGCTATAAATGATTTTCTTTCTTTTAAGCTTTACATACCTATCTGTCCAAATTGAGGTATCTCTCCAAAATATAAAACATGTACGAGCACGAAATAATCTTTTCGTATAATCTTGTTGATCAAGTTTGCACTCCTCCAAACGTCGTCGCTTTACTTCCTGAAAACACAAACGTGAGCTAGCCGGCGGGAGTGTGCCAGATACCTGTCCGATGCTTACATCAGTAAATAGACAATAGACAAAAAGTTCTGTGTTTTTTAGAGTAGAAATTGTGATACCTATACATAGGTCCTGCTCTGAGCTTTTATAGATTATGCTTGGTACAATCCTAGTAGAATTCTAACTCTCCTTATAAGAGTCCTCCTAGGAATCACACTCCCAGTGAAGAGTGTTTATCATAATAACACTCTACTCACTACCAACTAAGTGAGATGGTTTGCACAATCCTAGTAGGACTCTACTCTATTCAGCAGAGTTCTCTTAGGAGTCTCATACCCAAAGATAATGCTTATCCTTAAAACACCCTCATCACTGCAAGCCAAGTGAGATGGCCACTCCCTTATGCTCGGATACACATTCCTGACCGAGCTGCCTTATCTCGGTCCCCTGTCGTTCGGGCCGTGTGACCGGAAGCCGATTTACCGAATTGCACCTTGCCGAGCTACACATAGCTCAGCCCTCTCCATTGACAACATCTCGGTTCGATAAAGGACTACCTTCAGATAGCTAGGTCCAGGCCCTAGCAACCCATCTCTGGCCGACCTAGTGTCTTCTTAGCCCAAGACCGGGCTACATTAGCTTTTATCTCGGCCCATTGCACAACCTAACTTCCAAATAAGACTTTTCCTAGCTCGGCCCAATTTGTTCACAAATTACCCTCTCAATTGCCCCTTAATTCCATCTGCGTAGCATGTTTGGGATTATTTTTCTCCAGCCGAGCTAAGAACACCCAACTCTACCGGGCTAGAAAAGTTGTAGCCAAGCTAAGAATGCCCAACTCTGCCAAGCTAGAAAAGTTGTTCGGTTTGACAACTCGTTCGGCCCCAATAAGTCTTGTCAGTTGCATAGTATATCCTAACACGACGTCATTCCTAGGATACGTTGCATGCCCCCATTATTTTCATTCTCCTGTTACAACCGTCATGTACCTTCAAAAATATGAACAGCCCCGTCTTTTTGCCTTCAATATTTATATCTTTCAAGGTTGCAATCGTATGAGAAGGCGTTCTTTCTGTGTAACCAGGCTATATGTCCCACCTTTTTGTAATCATCTTCCAATTAATGAAAATTTTTGATCTCTTGGTGTGGTTACTATGCTTTTTTTCAGTGTTTTGCATCATTTTGACTGTATGTCTTGCCAAACTAATTAGCTTGGCCTTACCTGATCCTGCCAACCTTCTTTGGCTGAGATACGCATCTCGGCTGAGGAATCCAAAAAACTTGTTAGTCAAATCTGCCAACCTACTTTGGCCGAGGTAACTGTCATCCCGGCCAAAGAGTAAAAAAATTTTGTTGGTCAAACCTAGCAACCACCTTTGGCCTAGATCCTGATCTCGGCTGAAGGATCCAAAAAAGTTTTGTTGGTCAAACCTGCCAACCGCCTTTGCCCCCTAGTTGGGCAAGGAGTCTAAAAATTTTTGTTGGTCAAACTTGCCAACCCCCTTTAGCCTAGATCCCGATCTCGGCTGAAGGGTGCAAAAAAGTTTTGTTGGTCAAACCTGCCAACCGCCTTTGCCCCCCCAGTTGGGCAAGGAGTCCAAAAATTTTTGTTGGTCAAACCTGCCAACCCCTTTTAGCCTAGATCTTGATCTCAACTGAAGGGTGCAAAAAAGTTTTGTTGATCAAATCTGCCAATCACCTTTGCCCCCCAGTTGGGCAAGGAGTCTTAAATTTTTTTTTTTGAAAAGAGTTTGTCAAACCTGCCAACACCCCTTTGCCCCATGTTTAGGCACATTTGTTAGAAAGAGTTGGTCAAACCTGTCAACCACTTTGCCCCAGTTGGGCAAGACTTTTACGCAGTCGGTCCTACTTGTTGACCGTGGTAAACTCTCGCCAAAGGCTTTTTGTCTAGTATCGCCGCTGTGTTAGACTCTTCCTTGATACACGCCCTATCTTCCTCTACCTGGATATGTTGGTGCACTCTCTCCATCAGGGTTTCCATAGTAAGGGGCGGCGTCACTGTTATTGAATCTCTCAATTTATTGCCTGCTGGCAAACCTCTTGCCTGCTGGCAAACCTTGTTTGTATTGTTCGATAGCTATGTTTATGGGGCAATCTCCAATCTGATCAAAAGTCTCCCAATACCGATTGTTGTAAGACTTCAATTTTTCCTTCTCGCCCATATCTATAGAGAGTAGCTGGTCAATCCTCCACCGGTGTCTTGGGTTTGTTCTGAATTGGTTTACAAATGCTTTGCTAGTTGCGCCATGAAGCTATTCTACCTTCTGGCAACCTTTCAAACCATGTTAGACCCAGGTTACCAAGGCTGGAAGGGAATAGGATACACATTAGAGCTCGTTTCGCCGATACACCGCCATGACCTGGCGGAAGTGGCTCAAGTGCATGTAGGGGTCCGACTTCCCTTCATAGGTTGTGAATTTAGGCTGATGGAAGCCTAAGGGTAATGGTGCATTCTCAATTGCCGGAATGAACGGCGAGCTTTGCAACCTTGCTAACACTTTGTCCGCTAGTTCATAGGCAAGGCGCGACTTTGGCATTCCTACCTCGACACTCCCATGTGTTCTAGGAACCAATCGTTGTAGTGTAGAGACTCTGCAGGGGTCGCGAGCCTATGTGTCTTCCCTCCTTCGAGCCCTTTCCTCAAGCACTGTCCGCAGATCTGCCGACCTAGGCAACTCCGTGTGCCTAGATGTCGTTTGGTGTGAATGCGAGGGCCGATAATTGTTTCCTTCCATGTATAACCTTTCAGTCCTCGTTCTCTCAGACCTGGAGTAGCTCGTCTTGGAAGTCTTTGATTGTGTATCGCCCGACCTGAGGCTTCTACTTTCAACTTGTGATGGTGTGACTTGTCTGTCACAATCTTCTGAGTGGCAAGAGCGTGTGTTGCCTTTGCGCCCCTCTTTTGTTGCCACCCCTTTGCCTTTTATCTGGCGCTTCATAGTCTCCATGTCTGTCGCCATCCTCCTTATTAATTCGTCTTGCTCTTTTACGCGATCCTCCAGAACCTGAGGATCTAACCTCCGCCTCTTCCTTTCAGGACTTTGAGAGCGACGAGGACTGGTGCCTCATCTCTCCCGTGTGTCCCTCCGGGAGTTCCGTCGCTAGGGGTCTAATTCTGCTATGGGTGGGATAGAAGGTAAACCTTCGCGCCTTCCGTCCCCCTCCGGGGTTTGCCCATCAATGGCAGAGTGTGACAAGTTTTCATTGTGCGCCATTGAAATCAGTTGAAAGAAAACTTAATCAAGAGGTTCGTTCTTTGTGATTGCGTTTCCCACAGACGGCGCCAACTGTACGAGCACGAAATAATCTTCTCGTATAATCCTGTTGATCAAGTTTGCACTCCTCCGAACATCGTCACTTTACTTCCTAAAAACACAAATGTGAGCTAGCCGGCGGGTGTGTGCCGGATACCTCTTCGATGCCTAAGTCAGCAAATAGACAATAGACAAAAAACTCTGTGTTTTTTAGAGTAGAAATTGTGATACCTGTACATAGGTCCTGCTATAAGCTTTTATAGATTCTGCTTGGCACAATCCTAGTAGGATTCCAACTCTCCTTATAAGAGTCCTCCTAGGAATCACACTCCCAGTGAAGAGTGTTTATCCTAATAACACTCTACTCACTACCAACCAAGTGAGATGGTTTGCACAATCCTAGTAGGACTCTACTCTACTCAACAGAGTCCTTTTAGGAGTCTCATACCCAAAGATGATGCTTATCCTTAAAACACACTTATCACTGCAAGCCAAGTGAGATGGCCACTCCCTTATGCTCGGATACACATTCCTAACCGAGCTGCCTTATCTCAGTCCCCTATCGTTCGGGCCGTGTGACCGGAAGCCCATAAACTGAATTGCACCCTGCTGAGCTACACATAGCTTGACCCTCTCCATTGACAACATCTTGGTCCGATAAAGGACTATCTTCAGATAGCTAGGTCCAAGCCTTAGCAACCCATCTCTAGCCGACCTAATGTCTTCTTAGCCCAAGACCGAGCTACATCAGCTTTTATCTCGGCCCATTGCGCGGCCTAAGTTCCAAAGAAGACTTTTTTTAGCTCGGCCCAATTTGTTCACAAATTACCCTCTCAGAACAAATAAGTTAAAATAATTTGAACACATAACTAAAAATACTAGGGTAGATTAATTAAAATAATTTGGACAGATAGATTCAAAAATTTGCAATATTGGTATACGTTAAAATAATTTGGACTGATAAGTTTAAATTCAGATGAATTATTTTTATGCCATGTACTTTCTCAAAGATCTACCCGTTCAAAATTGCTAAAGGTAGTTTCGAGCACGTAGTTAAAAAAATGTTATATTTTGATCAATTGAAAAATCAATCTATTATTTTTTAAGGATAAATTACAATTACACTCATTGAGATTTGCTTAAATTACAAATTGTTGCATGTGATTTTGAAAATTACATCTTGCCTCTTTAAATTTCTTATCGCATAACAAATAAGCTCTTTTTTTTATAAAAAAAAATCATTAAATCAATTAACACTTTTTAGGGTAAATTACAAATACACCTCCTGATGTTTGCTTAAAGTATAGATTGCCCCTATGGTTTGAAAAATTACAAATACCTCCTTGCAGTATTTTTTATTTAACAGAATTAACTAAAAAAATGAAATTCATAATTGCTCTCCTATACAATAATAAAATTGCCTATATTATTAATTGAAACATATTTCTAACATCATTAAAAACTGTTAATTGACTTAATGATTTATTAATAAAATGGGCGATTTGTTATGAGATTAGAAACTTCAGGGGGTGGAATGTAGTTTTCAAAATCACAGGAGGCAATTTGTATTTTAATCAAACCTCAGGGGGTGTATTTCTAATTTACCCTTATTTTTAATGATGTTAGAAATATATTTCAACTACAAAATCCTAGTAATTTTATTATTGCATAGAAAAATAGTTATTCTTTTAATTTTTTTTCTATTAATTCTATTAAATACATTTTTTTGACATGAAGGTATTTGTTTTCTAAAATCACAAGGGACAATTCGTATTTTACACAAATCTCAGCGGATATATTAGTAATTTAGCAACTTATCATTTTTTTTAAAATTTCAAATTCAATATTGATCTTGTTGGAAAGATCTCGAAAAAAAACCCAAAACCATAGATATTAATTTTGTTAGAAACATATTTGCAAAATTCAAGTTATTAGATTTTTTAAAAATTTAGCAAAAAATACACATAAAAGGCAAAATAATTTGTCACATAGGTTAAAACAATTTTAACAGAGATGTTAAAATTATTAGGACATATATGTTAAAATAGATTAGATTGATAAAATAATTTAAATAAATTTATTAAAATAATTTGAACAAATGTTTAAAAAAAAATCATTTATGGTATAAAAATTTCAATTGGTCATTACTAGTCCATTTTGGATATTTTTTTTATTCCATGTATTTTTTTTCAAAATTTATCCATCTAAAATTAATTCATTCAGATAGATTAAAATAATTTGAACAGTTAAAATTATTAGGAAAAATGTGTTAAAATAAATTTATTCTTAGTGGTCGGTTTTGAACAAAATTTTTTTTTTTTTGAGATCTATCCATTCAAAACTATCGAAGTTGGTTTCGAGCACTGTTTTGTTTAGTCAAAAAATCAATCAATTACTAGTTTTTAAAATTTCACATTCATTATTGATCATATTTGAAAGATCTCAAAATGAAAATTTCACATATATAAATTTTGTTAAAAAAGAATTTGTAAAACTTAAGTTGTGAGATTTTAAAATCTTTTAGTACAAAATACATATAGGTAAAAATTATAAGGAGAAATATGTTAGCATAATTTAGATAGATAGGTTCAAATATATGGACAAATACATTCATAATATTTGCATAGATAAGTAATGTAATACCCCACTTTTTAATTACTTGGATAACATTACCAAATCATTATTATAAACAATTTCAGAGATAGCAGACAGAAGTTCCAATATCTTAGTAAAGATAAGTAAATGAAGATTCTCTCATTCATATATAGGATGAATGAAACATGTGACATAATTATAGTAAATTGCCCGCAGGCTTACATCAGTACATGAAAGTGAAAGGGTTCAACCCATTTCACAAAAATGGCATTCAACCAACAAATAAAAGGCCCCGTGGCCAACAGATAATGAAGATCCTCGATCTTGAAACACTTTTGGATTTTCACCTAAAAAAGGATTAGCAAGGTGGGATAAAAGTAGAGATCCCAACATGATCCTAAACAATAACAACACACAAATAGCTATGACTATGAATGCTTTAAGTCATACCATATACATAAGTGCCGGTTTATACATGAAGATATACTTACATGCGCACTGTTCTCAAAATCATTCAATTTATCCAACAACCAAAACCATTTGCTTTTCTTTCTTTTTGTTACCCCTTTTTATTTTAACTTGCTAGACAATAATAGGTATTTGAAAATAAACCCACGAAATCCAATTACATTTCCCTTCAATTACCGAACTTACACCCAATTCTAAATTACGATTTCTAAATAGAAACATCCCAAACGACGTAATGACGATATGTATAAAATGCTCCTTACCTAACCATGTAAGGCGATTGACACCCTCCACAAAATAATCATTACTATGCATGAAACACATAAATAGAACCGAGGTGAGAACAAGAAACCCAACAACGCTTTACCAGCCTCAAGCACAGTAAGCCAAGGATACACCTTTCCAATACTCACGCCAATTTACCAGTCACAAGCTAGAAGGTAATGGTACCTCTGCAATTTCTCCAGGCGCTAGCTGGAAGGTACTAGTACCCCCACATTCTTAGCGTAGCCAATTCTTCAAGTGCTAGCTGAAAGATAATGGTACCCCTTATTCTCAGCGCATGAACATTTCCAAGCATCACATAATTCAACAAACATAAATAATCCAATTTGTACTACATACACAAAATCTATTCAACAACACAATGTCATCCTCCACCGATGATCAAGGAAATAATCTCTAAGAATAAATATTTAAACACACGTAATACGATAATTCGATGCTCACTTGACCTTAAGTCCAACAATAATGATAGTAACAACAATATTCAATGGTTTAAAAATCCAACCTCAAGTTGAAATTCTAAATTTACAATACATCATGGTTTCTTTCTCTTTCCAAAATCAACTCTTTTATTTTCCAAGTTTAACTTGCCCAAATCCTTTTCTTTCAAAAAGACCAATTTCCATATTTTAGATAAAACCATATCCATGGATTCCAAGCCATAACCCAACTCAACTTAACATGATTATCCAATTAAAATTCCAATACCAAAATTAATTCTCCCTTTATGCTAACAAAAAAATAACATAACTCAAATTATCAAAACAAAAACATTGTTCAACTTTACTCCTTTTTAATTCATTAGGTGAAATTATTAAATTAGGGCTTTTCCTTCCTCACAACATAAACATGTTGAACTACTCCCCAATTGAGCCAAACAACCATCAATTTTACAATTTCAACCTCAAACATTCAAATCCTAGATCCCTTTATATGTTTTTTTTTTTTTTCATAATGAACATGTTTTTATGCAATAAAATCTACACATGTCTATTATAGACGAGGTATTGAAGAGGAACAAGGAAATCCCTACCTCAAGCCTAGAAGACAAATCAAGCAAGGATGAAGCTTTGACGGAGCCAAAAACAACTTCTTTCCTGATAGAAATGAAGCTCTAGGCGAGCTCTACCTTTTTCTCCAAAGGTCACTGGTGTAGAGGTCAATGGATTGGAAGTATATGGGGCTAGAAACCAAGAACTAGAGACAGATTGAGTGAAGAACTAGGGCTCTTGAAATGTTCAGAGAGAGAGAGAGAGAGAGAGGAGTGAAAAAGTGATCTAAAAGTCATTTTTCGGAAACTAATATAAGCGCAGACCGCTCAAGGGAACAAAACACTACTTGAGCGACGAGACACAATAAATGAGACTACTCGAGCGAACAAAGTTACCGCTTGAGTGCACAGACACAAACGAAGACACCGCTTGACCGCAAGAATGGTCGCTCAAGTGCACAATGCACCACTCCCAGTAGTTCAGACCTGTAAAAGTTCGCTAGAGCGCAAAAAGCGTCGCTCGAGCACAGACATCAAACTCTCAATAGTTTTGCAGACTATAAAAGACCGCTCGAGCGCAAGAAACTTCGCTAGAGTGAACAAGCATGGGCAAAGACTCCTTTGGAAAATGAACTCCCAACTTGTTTCATGCACAACCACAATGCTCACACAACCTAATTCAACAAGGAAAAGATGAACAAGAACATGAACAACCATCAAGACAAAGAATCCCAAATCCAAAACAATAAACGAGTTGGGCTAAACTAGAATTGTTATAAGTAAAAATATGGACATACATAAGTTAAAATAATTTAGACAAGTGGGTTAAATTTCAACTAATAACCATTTGAAAGTGTAAAAATTGTTATGGTGTTAAAACTTCAGGCTCAAAATTTACAATCGATAACCCATTTTGAATGATTTTTTATTCCATATAATTTTTTGAGATCTATCCATCCAAAATTACCGAACATGGCTTTGAGCGCTTACTTCTTGAAATTTTTTTACTATTTTGTTATTTTGATTAACCACAAAAAATAAATCCATTATTTTTTTTTTGAAACTTCTTATTCCATGTCACACCCTGGATTTATAGGGTTCGACTAATGATAAATAAACTCGGATAACAACAAAAAGACAATGATAAACATAATTAAAAGCAGTCTCTCTCATATATACACGAAAATCATTCAACACATGATGATTTTCAAGTACAATACGAAATTCAAAAGCACTAAATATCAATTTAAATTTAAATGTCCTTAGGCCTACATCAACAAAAGAAAATGGTGTAACCCTTAATACACATATGGGATTCTGCCTACAATTAAAAGTCCCGTGACCAAAATCAAAACAGCTACTTCGTGGTCATCTTCCGCACAAACTCATGATTGTGGTGCACCGCCGGTACTTGAAATTTTTTTAACACTTAGGATCAACATATAGTTTAGTAGGTAAAATCGTTAAATCCAATCAATATAATCCTATACATGTATATGATCATGATACTCCAAATTATACATATATAATACGTTACTTTTTTTTTTTTTTTTTTTTCTATTTGTCTAAAATATTCAAACATTTTCATGACCTCTTCATTTTATCTCAAACTCATATCTATGTATACTCAATAACAAACAAGTCTACTAAATTCATAATAAGCTCCAACACATACATGATTCATAACTAGTCTCAATAGCTATACATAACCCATACTAAATCTCAAAACATACATATGAACAATGAATCACAAACATATATACGTATTTGTGGTCTCACCAAACATCACCTAAACTCTCCCAATTTACCAGTTGTTAGCCAGAAGGAACATTGGTACTCTATATATGTTACAACCCCAACCAGCCCCTAGAGGTTAAGGATTATGACTGGCCAATAATCATAAATTACCTACGACCTCAAAAACAAAATTTCAAAATATTCAAATAATATCGGGGCCTAAATCAGAAGCAAAGAAAAAATAACAATATCCATGAATTGTGCATACATGATAAACTGAAATACTTAAAACAATTTTTAATACACTTTTAACATACATATTTATATACAAGTGCATATCTTATACAACTCAGATTATACACGTAAGACTTGACGAAATACAAATCTTAACAAGCTTAACAAAAACAAAGCTAAAGCCTGAACAAGGAAGCACATATTGGGTGGCTTGACGAAAAGGGCAGACTCCGAGGTAAACTCTAAGGCTGATTTTTCAGTTGCTTACCTACATATATATAAGGAAGAGGGGTGAGCTAGAGCCCAGTGAGTAATACCAAAATAAAGAGGTTAATGAATGAAGTCCATCATAATATAAAATATGTCTTACATTTTCGAAATGAATCTTATATCATTTTCCAAACAAAGCATTTGCCATATCTTACATTTTCAAATGAATCATATATCGAATTCAAACAGAGCATTTTTCATATCGAAATTCAATATCAAAGCATCATACGTGGTACATCCAGAAGAGTAACAAAGGGACCGAAGGCTTAAATTAAAGGGACCATGAAGGTCTAATGAAGGGACCTGTAATGCCCCGACTTTTATTACCCGATTTCATTATCAAATCCTTTATATTATTACAATTTTTAAATCATTCCATCCATTCAAGAATATGAACAAAAAATAAAGAATAACATTCTCTCACAACAATGATGATGATATATAAATAAAACATGGTACAATGCCCTTAGGCTTACATTGAATAACAATAAATAGAATTAAAGGGATTCACCCTTATACAATACATGGCACTCAGCCAACAGATACAAGGCCCTGTGGCCAAACATAACAAAAGGCTTCAAGTCCCGAACAATCTTCCAACCATGTGCCTGAAAAATTTATCAGCACATGGGATGAGCACTAAACCCAGTAGAGATCCCGAAGATCCTAACCAATCACAACGTATAGCTAGAAATGATCATGCATGCACCACGATATACCATATAAATAGTGTGATAGTTGATATCCAAAAGTATACTCGTATAGATACGTTTTTTTTTTTTAAAATTGTTTTTCCAAAAAGTTCTCTTGTCACAACACAGTTGTAGACACCCCATTTTGACAGCCCTTAAAACTTGGGCTCCTCACTCTAAATAGTTAAAGATGAAATGTTGCACCGTGTAATTTTTTGAATCTTCAGTAAACAAATTCAATTTTGAGCTTCAAAACCAAACCTTGCACCCCATTTGAACCAAACCTTATTTTTCGAGCCTGACCACCAAAAAGCAGCAAAGCCAAAAATGACTAGCACGCCACATTATGTTAGCCGGCCGGCCGACCATGTTTGCCGAGAAAAGATATTTTGCAGCTGTAGTTGCTCCCATTCACGAGCTCCGAGCCAGTTGTCCTTTTTCAGATATGTCTGACATGAAATGCTGAAATTCTATAAATATAACACCTGTCCTCAGTGTTTGGGGTTGAGAAACTTAGTAAGCAAGCCTTTTTCAAAGATATCCAAACCTTTTCTACCCTCTTGATATAGATACACTAAATATACACCATTGAAGCTTGATTTTGAAGCTTTTTGCTGATATTTTGAACACTATTTCAGATACTTGAGAGTGTTCAGCTTGTGGTTTGTAACCAAGAAACTCTTCCTCTTCTCTAGAGGTTGATTCTTCAACTCTTTCCATTTCATTTTCTTTTAAGCTTCTTGTTCTCCATTTCAATACCGTTTTTCATAATATTTTGGGCTCAAAATATGATTTGAACATTGTTCAATGTGGAAGGGTTAGCCACCCTTGTATAGGCTTGTTTTCTAGTGTTGCTCTCTTGTTGTTCTTCATGTTGTTGCTTCTTTTATTTCATTTTGAGCACTATTTTAGGTAGATTTTGATTAAACATGAACTGTATATATGTGTTTAAAGCTTATATGGATAGTTTGATTATTGTCTCATATCTCTATTCTTGGAAGATATTGCAAAGCCCTCTTCTAGTTCCTTCTTTGTAGCATGGAAATGGATGTTTCATCCATGTTCCATAAGTAGGAAGATGAGCTTACAACCATCTCTCCATAGCTTTGATTTCTTGCTTTTACTTAATTCAGTTTTGCTTTTGCTTTAAAGCTATATGAGAGCTTTTTCATCATGGCCATTAGAGACTTTCTTCTAGTTCCTTTGAAGCATGGAAATGGGGGTTTCAATCCATCTTCCATGAGTAGAAAGAGAAGTTTCTTTGGTTTTCTTAATGATGGAACCTCTTGTGTATGAGCTTTGCCTCCAAGAATGGCTCCTTCTAAACCTATTATCTTTAAGCTTTAGTATTCACTTGCTCTTGTTTTCCATGAGATTCAGTGGGTTTTGGCCATATCTTTGATTGTATCTTTCATAATTAATTTTAGTTAGCTTTGTATCCATTAATTGTCATCCCGTTGCTTCACTAATCATCATTTAAATACCCTTGGGATGTTTGACAATTTGTGAAGCAAACCTACTCTCTCTTTGAGACTTTTTCATGATAGGAGAGAGAAGGAAGAATGAACATCTAATGGAAACCACCTATTTTGCTCTGTTCCAGTTTTGATTACAGGAGATCCTTCATAGAATCAATGGCTGGTCGGCCAGTCACCTATACGGCCGACTACATTTTTGTGTATGGCTGTGGTGTTTTTTAGTGAAATAGAGTAGATCTTGAGGCCCAAAACAGAGTCATTTTTTAGACTGTGAACAGAGCAGCCTCTAGCAGTGAGTAGTGGGGGTTTCTGAAGGATGTTCTTGGTTGTGCGCATGCGGTTCCTTGCATTTCGTTTAATATTAGTCACTTTGATTCATTTTTAATTAATTAGTTGCTTTCATTCAGACTTGTAATAATTAAGTAGTTCATTTATTTGTATTGTGTAATAATTAGTTAATTAATCAGTTTATTTATTTGGGTTTGAAATAATTAATTAATTAGGCCATTCGGACCCTCTTGTGCAACGACAAACTAGTAATATTTGTATGTCTTTCAACATTCATTGCTTTCTCCCTTCTATTTACGTGCTTACTATGGTTGCATGTAGTATCATGTTTTTGTTTCATAACATTGCCATGCTTTGCATCCATTTTTGTGTGTATTAAAGTTTGGTTCATCATTCTTGAATATCATTGCCATTTCCTTGAATATGTGCATTACCATATGTTTTAAGTTGATCCATATGACGTATTAATAAAATCGAACCTAATAGTTGCATTCTTGCATGTGTTGCGCTAGTCATGTGTATTGATAAGGTCATGCATTTTTCTAATTGTTTTTTTTTTTTTCTACTTTTTTTTCTTCTTTTGCTTACCTCGGAGTACTAGGTGAGCATTTTTTTGCTATAGCATATTCATGTTTGTGACTGTTGCCACGTTAGCATCTTACCATGAGGCTACGTGCCTACTCGAAATAAACTGTTTGAATGCCTGTGGATGAAGGTTATTTTACTTGCATTGAGAATGATTTTGATCAAATGTATGTACGAGCTCATTTATTTCCTTTTGAGTTGTGTGCACTCAAAACTCTTTTAACAAAAATCACATAAAATCAAGTCATTTCCAAAGCAAGCGAAATAGTCTATACCTTGTGTGCGTCACATAGTAAGTTAGACAATAAAATCAGAGCAAGAGCATATAATGTTGATAAAAATCATATCATGATTAGTAGAGGCCGATCTTTGATCGGGTAAGTAGGATGCTCAATTCATGCCCTTTCCCTCTCATACCTAAATTCCTGAACCGAGACAACTTTGGTTACAACGGACAAGTGGCCTTTGGCATGAGTCACAGATTTCCTAAATTTCCCAAAAATATTTAGTTGGCGACTCTGAAATCTAGCAATGCAGTCCATTTTTGACATCTTTGATGATTAATGGATTTTCTAAGATTTGTCGGGCTTGGCCTCTCATTCATTTTTCTGTTTCACATTGCACTTGTGAAACTAGATTTAAAACCACGGGAGTCCGAACTGTAGGGCAATCGTAACAAAGGAGACTATTCTCACTGTGGAGCACAAAAAAACAGCTATAGTTTATGGCGCTTCTACTGGGGATTTTGATAACTAGACTTGAACTTCATGGTGTGATATTTTATCTACATATATATGTTATTTGCATTGCACTTTCATGGTGTTCTTAAGTCACTGTGTTTAACATCTGATATCCTGGACAACTTGTCGGAGGCTTGCCAAAACCTTGCCAAAAGGCTGGTCGGACGTAGGCAATGTCACGTTGGGAACACAACCCTTGGATTTGGGTTACCACTTTACCGTTTGATCCTCCTTTCACTTTTCGGTGTTAAGTGTAAGAGGTATATTAGGTGAAACCACTTGTTTGAATAGTGGAACTCTAGATCATGCCAACACTAGGACAGGGAAACCCTAACCTCTCATAGGGGTGTTTTGAATGCCTTTTGGTCAGAATGTGAAATCTTTGGTAATGTGTGATGCAATCCTTGGAGAGTCTTAATCTTGAGGCAATTCCTTTCAAACTCGAGGGTCATATCAGAATCAGAATTTGGGTTAAAATCCAGGGGGTTTGTGTTTGATATGGAGGGAAATTAAAAAAAACATCAGGATCTGGGGATTGTATCTAAATGGGGGACTTTGCAGGAAAAAGGAGTAGTACCCAACTCAGCAAAGGCCCATCCCAATTCGACCCAGAAAGCCTTAACCCATCACAGTCCATCCAATCCCAGAAAAAACCCACTCTGCAAAGGTCTAGCCCATCTGATCCCCAAAGGCTAGCTCAAAAAAGATTCATCCAATGCCAAAAGACCCATTCTTAAAATCCTAATCTAGTTAAACCCGTCTAGACTAATCTAGTTCAAATACATCAAGTGTAACCGTGTCACAATCCGTGTTAATCAACTCTCAAGTTACACACATCCATTTCCCCAATTGCCAACTCAGTAGAACCGTGATGACACAGAGTCCAAAAGAAGTTGTGGCCATGATAACGGCCTTTCAAAAAACCATGGATACACTAAACCAGAGAATTGTCATGTAAGATGAGACCAGTGCTAAAATGCAACACTTATCTGGGGCATCTACCACACATCCAGCCCAGGCTACCCCGTCGAACCTTGATCCACCTCCGCTAGCTAAAAATCTCCAAGCTCTGGGTCCCTAAGAGGTGTTAGCACAAGCTCAAGCTTTCAGGGCTCCAGCACAGCCTCACGAAGGGCTTCTTCCTTTCAACATCAATGACATCGATCCCGCCATGATAAAAATCGCCAAACTAGAGAAGATGCCTAAGAAATCTCAAGGCTTCAATTCAATCCCGGACACTAATGACGGTTATACCGAGGTTTCTGTAAGATTTCCAGAGAGGTTCAAAATGCTGTACATTGATAGATTTGATGGAAGCGAAGATCCTATTGTCCACGTCTATCTTTTCTCGGATGTCTTGAAACCAATAGGCTTGACGTGGGCTCATAAACTATCATTATTTGGAAGGACCTTATCAGAAGTGACAGCCACCAGGTATGTAAAACTGAAAGACTCGACCAAGCAGAACTAGGAAGAACTATCTGAGGGATTTGTTAATCAATATTCCTACAATACTCAGATGGACACAACGATCAGCAAATTGGAGGCAACCTCTCAAAATCTCGAGGAACTCTTTATCGACTTCATTGCTAGATAGAGGACGAAGGCAGCCCGAATGACAAACAGGCCTTCAGAGAGGGAACGGGTTCGCTTAGTAGTTCAGAACCTTGAACTAGACATGTTACAGATGATGATAGTCGCGCCACTATCTACCTTCGCTGCTTTACATGAATTGGGGTTTAGATTGATAGTGCTTTCAAAAAGGGAATTACCCAGAGAACAAGCGAACCAACAAGAAAGGTGTTTTCCAGGAGTATCAATGCTAGCAGTAACACTATTCCTAAACCTACTGAAATCAATATTGTTGCCACTGATCCCAAAATTGCTGACCGCTTTGCCAATACCAACCTACAAATAGCCGGCCCAATCCGAGCTCAAGGCAGAACTTTCACCCCCTCCATATGATTCTAACCCGCACACTAGAAGTCCATATAGAAAGAAGGCATCTCAAAACCCTTGATCCTCGACCTCTTCCTGACCCACTTCCTGCTAGACATAACGCCACCAAATACTGTGCGTACCATCAACAAAGTGGTCATGACACTGATCGTTGATACCGCCTTCGTCATGAGGTTCAAAATCTCATCGACAACCAGACGATAGCTCCACCTCAAGAACCCAATGTTATCACTAATCCACTTTCCATCTATGACCAAGTACCTCATTCTCACCTTAACCTCATCCATACACTACCTCCTACCTTTGACCCCAGTACATATATCACTCCATCCTATCTGCCAAGGCCAGAGGTGTTTATTTTCAAAAATACCGATTTGAGCATAATGGATACGCCCAATCTGGTTCGGATACACCAAGAGTGCCAAATGGCTGAACCCACTACTGCTGAGATGTTAGGAATGATTGAAGACCTTCAAGGAACGATGGTAGATTTAACCTTTGGGGTTCTGATCCCGTCCTTTACCACACCTTATGTTGGGGATTTGTACCAAATAATTCTCCAATCTTGGGACAAGCTAAAAATGGAATGGGCCAATTAAAAGCAAACATGCCTTGCCTAGATATAGTCATTTGACTTTTGACAGAGTTGAAGCAAGTAGCAAGAACGAGCCAGGGGTGACTATTGAGTCTTGGGTACATCTCTAATGGGTTGTCAAAGCTCTGAAGACCAAAGGCCTGAACAAATGACAAGTCCTTGCAATTGTTGAAGGGGTTGTGGATAAAATTTTCACCACTCAATGCACCAATGCTCAAGTGGTGGTGGCTACAAATGAATTCAATGTAAAAAGCCAAGTTATGGGTACTTTGAATCACAAGTTGGCAAACAAGGGAAGACCAAACAATGAGGAGAGATGTTTTACCAGAAACACCCATCCTGGTTCCAGTCCCAAGCCCATGAATACCGGGCCAACACCCGCCAACCCATTTGTCAATGTTTCTAAACCTGGTGCTTCCTACTCCCAAAAATGAACCTTCGCCCATCTCCATATGAGCCCAACCAGTGCCTTAAAAGCACTGATGGAAAGAGGGTATCTCAAACCTTTCAATTCTCGACCTCTCCCTAACCCTCTCCCACCTAGACACAACCCTACCCAATATTGCACATTCCATCAACAGTACGGTAATCATACTGACCGTTGCTTTTGCCTTCACCATGAAATTCAAGACTTGATTAACATTGAGGTCATCATCCCATCTGAAAATCACAAATTTGTCAATAACCCTCTCACTGACCGTAATAGATTGCCACCCTATAACATAAATCCCATCCATGGCTTGCCAACAACCAACCTTGACCCTAGCCAGCACATCATACCAACTAATGAGCCCAAACCCATTGGGTTCATTCCTGAATCTTCCAATCTCTACCTCCTTAAAAATTCTAAGAAAGAAAAGCAAAAGGAACAAATTCTTTGGAGATGTGGAAAGCTTACTCAATCTTGATGAGTTCAAGTTTGATGATGTTGAAATAAAGTAGTGGGCTCCCTTAACTGATGCCAACAATGATGGTTGGAATGATGAACCTCAATCTCAACTAGGGGAATTGTCGAAAGCATTTGAAAAGGACCTTCTGAACTAAGGGCATGGTGTGAAAAAGAAATTGTTTCGATCAAGGAAATGTGTAGGGACTACTAGGGAAATTATGAGGCTCAATTTGTGAGACTTAATTTGAAAGTTTGAAATCAATCCTACTGAGTGTGGATGTTAGTAATGCTGAATTAAAGGTAGGTTTGGACCCTCCCAGAGGCTACTTGAAGTTTTTCATGAATCCTACAGATGGACTTGGAGAGTGAAAACCCTTTGTCACAAGAACGCCGATTTTGTTTTGAGTTGTGTCCTGCAAATAGTTGAGTTATGTATTGAGTTTAGAGTTTTATTTTCTTTGTCTTTTCTTGTATTGTTGTGTTAGTTGAGTCTCTTCCTTTAAGTCACTCTCGCGATCCTCAGGTCTTCGTTTTTTTTTTTTTTTTTTTTTAATAAGAAAGCTGGAGTCAAGTTTTTGATCATTTTGTTGTGCCTACAGTAATGCATCTGTGACCTTTTCAAAATAGAAAAGCTTCGAATTTGTTTTTTGAAAGAGATTTTGTTAATAAGCTCGCATGTTGAGAAGGATCCCCCAAATGGCTTGCGTGGATTCTGACTTATCGGCTCAAAGTCATTCATGATTTCAAAATTTTAAGCTGTTTCTTTTGCAAACTTATGAAGATAGGTTCAGAATTGTGCATAGTATTCTACACTGTCCTGGGGATTCTTTTCACCTTTAGGCGATCATTTTAGCAAGCACAAGACGACTTTCAGACCTCACAATCATAGAACTTCTCTCCCTGGTGTTTTCATTGTTTCAAAAAGAAATGGATAAAAGAAACCAAAAAGAAAGAGAAAGAAACCAAGAAAAAAAAGAGAAACGAAGAAGAAAAAGAGAAAAAAGAAAGGAAAAAAGAAAAAAAAGAGAGTCAACCATCAAGCCAGAGGTATCCATTGGAATGAAATCCAATCAACTGCGAGGAAGGGAACTTTTTCCTGAATTCGGGGAAGCCAATGCGAGGAGGTACCACATTGCGAGAAGAACCAACTTTGAAAATGGTGCGAAAGAAAGGAGGAAGACTTGCATAAGAGAATAGAGAACCAGGCTCAAACCATGGTGAAACTAGTTCTAGTGTTACGGCAAGGATGGTTATTGATCAAATTCACAAAAAATGTTATGACACTATCCTTGAGTGGCTCGCTAGGCCAAAAACCTAAAAGGGCAACCTAGGCAAAAATTAGAGCGTGCAAAATAAGAAATCAAATAAATAGAGCTCGCAAGGTTGAAAACACGAAGGGGTGACTTTGGCAAAAGTTAGAGTGTAGAAGGAGAGTGTCAACACTCTAGTGAACCTCAGCCATGAACTACGTTGCCCTGATTCACATTCTTGGGATACGTAGGCAACTTCATCCAGAAGTTCAGTCTCAACCACATTCATCTCATCCATCTCGACCCAATCATCTTACCCAATTCAAGTCTTCAGCTTTACATCAATCCATGAGCTACACCTATTACTATGCATATCACATACTTGTGTTGCGTAAGGAAGAACTAGCTTGAATCAAGAAGTGGAGAAATTTTCAATACTTGAACTTATTAGCAGAATCTCTAACTTGAGCAAAAAATGAATCGAAACTCGAGTTTTGTGAAATTGAGTTCTAAAGGGAACATAAGTTACTAGGGGCACTATGAATGATCAGTCACCTTAAGTCTTTTTTCTACTTTCGGGTCAGTTGTAAGGTCTGTTATGTCATGCGCAGTATTTGTCTTGGTCTGTGCTCTTTATCGAGTCACCAAATTGTGTCTGTCGCTCAAAGTTCAACAGAGTGACATGGTAAAAATTTCCATACATGATCATTTGCTCTAAACACAAAAACAAGCACATGTGTGAAATTCATAAACAAACTGAGAGTGTCCATACAAGGGGTATCGCGTTCATGATCAATGTATGTGAGGAATCCGTCACTACTTTGGAGGGGACTGGAGTAAGTTCTCAACATGCTGGGACAAAAGAGAAGCATGAGTCTGATTGGTTGGCAACTGTTCTAGGATCTGATAATTCCTATCACACGTGACTGCATAATGTTAAAAAAGGTGGCCAGCGACTGGACACTAGGGGCAATTTTCAGTACATCTAATTAGGCTATCCATTGAACAAGGGGCATGAACCCAGCCGTTCATTCCACTCAAAGCCATGTTGTTGGGCACTTTTCCTTGGGTTAGGGTAGCTCACCCCCATGATGATTCTAATATGATTCAGCTTTGAAAAGTTGTCTCTGACCATTTCAAAACTCTCTTGGGATTGCCATCTTCCCTCTGATTAATACATGTGCTTTGGATTATGCATGCATGCTCATACCCTTTGGATGATTTGAATTGAATGCTTGGTTGCTCCTATCCTTGACTTTTCTCTGTACTTGTAATAACAGAGTTTCGTTCAGTTACCTTCCATAGTGTTTTTCAGTTACATTTCAATAAGTTGTGGCAAGTTGCCCTACACTCATCCCATAAGGTACATGATGCACTGTCTTGTGCACTTGCATCGCACTGTTTTGTGCATTCATCCCACATAGCACTGTTTTGTGCACCCATATAGCACTGTTTTGTACACCCATATAACACTTTTTTGTTCACCCCCATAGCACTGTTTTGTGCATCCCCATCACACTTGCAAGTTGAAAGAAGAAGTTTGAAAAACAGAAGAAGAGGAGGATCCCTAGCAGAATAAGGTGAGTCATCGCCGATTGCCAGGTACTTTTTAAATGCGTCGCTTCCTAGCTGCTACATCGTACTATTATCAAGTACCTCGCATTGCATATAGGATCTATTGCATGCATCTACTACACTATCCATTACACCCATTACATCATACCATTTTATTGCTTGCATCCTTTCCATGTTAAGCTTAGTTTGGCATACGCTCATACCTTTCCCACGTTAAAGCATAGCTCTGCATGTATATGCACATATTCAACCAGAATTGTGGTCTGAGGGTGTCGGCACCTTTTCTGTGTTAGACGTGATTTGTTTTGTGTCCATGCCTTTTCTAGATAAGACGTAGTTCGGTATGCGCCCCTTATTCACTTCATCCATCGCATCCATTGCATTGGACTCTTTTTTGTTACATTCATCCTTTTCGCGTCAATGCGTTTAGGATCATTAGCATCCCATTGCATTGTTATTTCCCAGTAGATCATTACCCATTAGATCATTCCTCACCTATATCATACCACCCAATTACTTGTACTCTTTCTGCAAAAGACATAATTCTGCATGTGCTCGGCACCCCTTTCACGTTAAAACATGGTTTTGTTATGTATAAGCACCCATGCTGCACTGAGGCCATTATTGAGAGTGTAGGCACTTAGCCTGTCTTAGGCGTCATTTGGCTCGTGCCCACTTCTTTTCAATATTCAATGTAGTTTGATATCCCATCCCCATTCCTTTATGATATTTGTGTGGTAAACACTGCTCGTGGTTTTGATTGATGCATTGTGTTATGTATTATTTGTGTCTTGCCCCTGAACTATGCTAGTTTGATTCCTTACAAAAGGATACGTAGGCAACCCTCAAGTTCAACCAACTGCATCTGTATTTTGTTTATTTTCCCAAGTCTTACGGCCTCGTTAAATGGGTAGTCTTCGGGTTTTTGACATTCCCTCACGTCATTTCATGAGTTCGATCTCTGTCAAAGAGAGACAACTATAGACACCCCATTTTGACCGCCCTTAGGACTTCGGTGCCTCACTTTGAACACTCAATGATGAAATGTTGTACTGTGTAATCTTTTGAATTTTCAACAAACAAATTCTGTTTTGAGCTTCAAACCCAAACCTTGCACCCCATTTGAACCAAACCCTATTTTTCTAGCTTGAACACTCAAAAAGCAGCAAAACCAAAAATGACCAGCATGCCACATTATGTTGGCTGGCCGGCCATCCACTTGGCCGACTGACCATGTTTGCTGAGAACAGATATTTTGCAGTTGTAGCTGCTCCCATGCACGAGCTTCAAGCCAGCTGTCCTCTTTCAGATATTTCCGATGTGAAATGTCGAAATTTTATAAATACTGTCCTCAGTGTTTGGGGTTGAGAAACTTAGTAAGCAAGCCTTTTTCAAAGATATCCAAACCTTTTCTACCCTCTTGATATAGATACACTAAATATACACCATTGAAGCTTGATTTTGAAGCTTTTTACTGATATTTTGAACACTATTTCAGATACTTGAGAGTGTTCAGCTTGTGGTTTGTGAACCAAGAAACTCTTCCTCTTCTCTAGAGATTGATTCTTCAACTCTTTCCATTTCATTTTCTTTTAAGCTTCTTGTTCTCCATTTCAATACTGTTTTTCAGAATATTTTGGGCTCAAAATGTGATTTAAACATTGTTAAAGGTGGAAGGGTTAGCCACCCTTCTATAGGCTTGTTTTCTAGTGTTGCTCTCTTGTTGTTCTTCATGTTGTTGCTTCTTTTATTTCATTTTCAGCATTGTTTTAGGTAGATTTTGATTAAAAATGAACTGTATATATGTGTTTAAAGCTTATATAGATAGTTTGATTCTTGTGTCATATCTCTCTTCTTGGAAGATATTGCAATGCTCTCTTCTAGTTCCTTCTTTGTAGCATGGAAATGGATGTTTCATCCACGTTCCATGAGTATGAAGATGAACTTGCAATCATCTCTCCATAGCTTTCATTTCTTGCTTTTACTTAATTTAGTTTTGCTTTTGCTTTAAAGCTATATGAGAGCTTTTTCATCAAGACCATTAGAGACTCTTTTCTAGTTCCTTTGAAGCATGGAAATGGGGCTTTCAATCCATCTTCCATGAGTAGGAAGAGGAGTTTCTTTGGTTTTCTTAATGATGGAACCTCTTGTGTATGAGCTTTGCCTCTAAGAATGGCTCCTTCTAAACCTATTCTCTCTCAGGTTGAGCATTCACTTGCTCTTGTTTTCCATGAGATTTGGTTGGTTTTGGCCATATCTTTGATTGTATCTTTCATAATTAGTTTTAGTTGGCTTTGTATCCATTAATTGCCATCTCGTTACTAAACTAATCATCATTTAAATACCCTTGGAATGTTTGATGATTTGTGAAGCAAGCCTACTCTCCTTGAGAATTTTTCATGACAGGAGGAGAAGGAAGAATGAACATCTGTTGGAAACCCCTTATTTTGCTCTATTCCAGTTCTGATTGTAGCAGACCCTTCCCTAGAATCAATGGCTGGCCGGCCAGTCCCCTGTACGGCCAACCACTTCTATAGGCCGGCCGACCACATTTTTTTGTATGGCTGTGGTGCTTTTTCAGTGAAACAGAGTAGATCCTGAGGCCCAAAATAGAGTCATTTTTTAGATTGTGAACTGAGCAGCCTCTGGCAGTGAGCAGTAGGGGTTTTAGAAGGATGTTCTTGGTTGTGTACATGCGATTCCTCGCCTTTCATTTAATATTAGCCGCTTTGATTCATTTGTAATTAATTAGTTTCTTTCATTCAGACTTATAATAATTAAATAGTTCATTTATTTGTATTATGTAATAATTAGTTAATTTATTAGTTTAGTCATTTGGGTTTGTAATAATTAATTATTTAGGCCATTTAGACCCTCTTGTACGAGGGTAAACTTGTAATATTTGTATGTCTTCCAACTCCCATTTTTTTCTCTCTTTTACTTATGTGCTTACTGTGGTTGCATGTAGTATCACGTTTTCATTTCATAACATTGCCATGCTTTGCATCCATTTTTGCATGCATTAAAGTTTGATTCATCATTCTTGAATATCATTGTCATTTCCTACTTACTTGAATATGTGCATTACCTTATGCTTTAAGTTGATCCATATGACACATTAATAAAGCCGAACCTAATAGTTGCATTCTTGCATGTGTTGTGCTAGTCATATGCATTGATAGGGTCATGCATTTTTCTAATGGCTTTTCTTTTTCTTTTTCTTACCTTGGAGTACTAGGTGAGCATTTTTTTGCTTTAGCATATTCATGTGTGTGATTGTTGCCACGTTAACATCTTACCATGAGGCTACATGCTTACCCGAAATAAACTATTTAAATGCCTGGATGAAGGTTATTTTACTTGCATTGGGAATGATTTTCATCAAATGTATATACGAGCTCATTTCTTTACTTTTGAGTTGTGTGCACTCAAAACTCTTTTAACAAAAATCACATAAAATCAAGTCATTTCCAAAGCAAGCAAAACAGTCTATACCTTGTGTGCCTTACATAGTAAGTTAGCAAAAGAAAATCAGAACAAGAGCATCTAATGTTGATAAAAATCACATCATGATTAGTAGAGGCCGATCTTTGATCGAATGAGTGGGTTACTCAATTCATGACCTTCCCCTCTCATACCTAAGTTCCTGAACTGAGATAATTTTAGGGTTTCTTAAATTTTCCAAAAATATTCAAGTGGCGACTCTGAAATCTGGCAATGCAGCCCATTTTTGGTATCTCTAATGATTAATGGATTTTCTAAGATTTTCCGGACTTGGACTCTCATTCATTTTTTTGTTTCACATTGCACTTGTGAAACTAGATTCAGAACCACGGGAGTCCGAATTGTAGGGCAATCGTAACTGAGGAGACTGACCCCTCTGAGGAGCACGAAAAACCAACTATAACAGTATGAAAATCGTTTCTTCTTTTTCAAATTCATGTTTTACTTCCAAAAACATTACAAAACCTCATTCTTCTTTTAATGAAACCTTTCACGCTAACATAAAAGAATCTCACTTAAACATCTGTTCTGAAAACACAACCCCACATGTAAGTTATAACCCAACCCCACATCTTAATACACTTTATGCCTTTATGCACCAATACCCGCATCTCAATACACTATACACATCTACGCACCAATACATCTACTACCCTCCCTGGCCAGAAGCCCAAGGGCACGAGACAACCACAACACGAAACTGAGAACACATATATCCAAAAATAACCAACCGAGAGTAATACATACACACACACACACACACATATATATATATAAATTCATCTTTTCTCCTCCATGTCTCTACAAACCCATCCAAACACAAACTTCTCTATAAGATTTATCAAAAACTATCAAGATTTTGATTGGGGTTCTCACACCAATTGAAGTGGGCGACGAGGGCTACATTCTTACCAATTGAATCAAGATTTCATAGACGTCGAATTTTAGGGTTTTTCTCACTGTCCTCTCCTAAGCCTGAGATAGGGACATTCTTACAATTATATATATATATATAATATATTATATATATTATATATGTAAGTCTATGCTTGTTTGAAACCTTTTCTTATATTTTGAAGTATGATTTTGGGTTCATGAGCTCTTGATGATTTTAAAAGTGGGTTTCTCTATACTTCTGCAAACTTTGAGAGTATGAGCTATGTTGTTAAATATGAGTGTAGTTTTGGAAAAATCCTTTAAAAAAAAAGGGAGGGGGGAATTTGGGGATTTTGGGAAAAATGTTAAGATATTATGAAATTCTTGCTTGATAAATTATTATGGTGAATACATGATGGAGGGATTGCTATATTTGTATCTAATGAGGGATTCCACGGAAAAATGTGAAATGATTGATTTTGAAGCTTGATGAATAGCATATTATTGGGTTGTCTTGAATAGACCAAGTATGAAAATGATGATAAGAATGCATGTAATAGGGTATTGTAATTTATCTCTTAGAAGATATATTGTGAAATTGCATTGAGAAAGATGTGGAAATTTAATCACAATGGAAGATTGTGTGGTGGAATTGAAAATGGAACCATTATAATGCATTGTTACATGTTGCATTGCCATTCCATTTCATCTTCATTATCATTGATTTCGAATTTGCATTTAAAAAATTGTTACTTTGAGAATGGAATTGTTTTGTGAAATAAGGTCATCTTGAATTGGTTTGGGGTAGATATGTTGGTAAGTCCGAATAGGGAGTGCAATTTGGTATTGGTTAAGTTGGTTTTAGTATCCATGGTGCACAAGATTTCCAAAACATAAAGAAATATGTGTTGAGCATGACATGACATATGCATTCATCTCAGGAGGCTGTATAAAATGTATATACTTTGTTAAAATCTCCTTATTGGGCTTTGTGCTCACCCTAGAGGATTTGTGCAGGAAATGTTGTGGTGATTCCGCCAAGTTAAAGGCGAGGAGTGTATTTTGAGGGTACATGGCTCTTTTCTTTTGTTGTTATTTTGACAAGCCGAGAGCTTTACATGTATGGGTTTCGATAACTATTTTGTGTAACTAGGCATAAGCCTTAGATCTTGTAGCCCAAGAGGGCATTAAATTGTATTCGACTCGTAGTACCACATGCTATAGATTCATATTCTAGGAAATGTTTAATGCATTATTGTATGTGGAATACTTTCGTCAATCTCTGGGGTATAATGAATACAAATTTTAGAGATTTGATGATGATGTAAATGATGAGACATTATATTTCGTATACATATATGCAATGGAAGTTATTAAGCTTGGAACAAAATCATGCTGATAGAGTAAATATGAGTTTTTCTTATGGTAATAATTTGGGGGCATTACAAATTGGTATCAGAGCTACCGGGTTTGAATACTTGGGGCTCGTGGAAAGTGGTTGTTTTCTCACAATGGGCTCATTTTGCTAAACTAGGAGATGTTCCATGTTTTAGGTGTTATGTGATAACATGTTTACATGACTAGATGGATATGGGATTGAACTTTTAGGATGTTGTTTGCACCTATTAAATTCCTTGAAGTCTTATTAGAAGGGCACCTGATCAATGCTCATTCTAATAAGAATTCTCGGTATTTCATGGGACAAATTTCATTGTAAAGAAGTAATCCATATGTGTTTATGTGATTAAGTGCTTACAAGGAGTGAAACTAAGTGTTTACATGAAATGGAAACTTATAAAATTATTGTGATGGGACGTATGAGATAAAGTTGCGAGCACATATGTGATTGTGTACTAAATTGTTTATTCTTGTCCTTAATTAGGATGCTAGAAAGAGGCCAAGCACGTGGTGGTAGAGGCGGAAGGCGTAGTAGGCCTCGCCGAGGTGTTCATGAAGTACCGGTGCAAGAAGAGGGGTTCGGCCAAGCTAATGTGGCCGAGCAAGTAGGCCAAGTTAACGTGGCGAGCAAATGGGACAAGAGGGAGTCCCAGAGCAAGCGGGTCAAGCTACTATGGGTGCCCGAGCCCGAGAAATGGACGGGGCTTTGAGAGAGTCAATGAACATCTAGAGGGCAGAGAACCAAGCCCGAGAGAATGTTGTAGAGACAAGGGCAGGCTTTCTTACTTGAGAGTTCTTGCGGCCAAGCTGGATGAGTTTTACAGTGGCCTAGAGCCCAAGAAGGCGGATGAGTGGCTCGAGCAAACGGTGAAGACATTTGAGATGCTTCACATTGATGATAGTGAACTACGCGTGACTCTGGTGAGTTACTACATCAAAGGGGATGTGGGCCAATGGTAAAAGTACGACAAAGGCAGAGTGGGGCCGGCATGGGAAGCTTTTGTTATCTCTTTTAACGACCAATACCTACCTCCCACTTCTAGGCAGAGACTGAGGCAAGAATTTCAAAACTAGTGGTCGAGTTTGAAGTGGTCTTCACTAGTTTGTCCCGATTTATACCGGAGTTGGTGGTAATAGAGGAACATCGTTGCATAGAATTTGAGAAGAGATTGAGAAACAAAATTTGTTTAAGGTTGCTAGAAACATGATCTGGAACTATGACCATCTTATGGAGGTGGCAGCACATGCAGAGATTACAGTGTAGGCCAAGGAAGAGAGACTTCGAGGTTCGAGTTCTAGGGGTCAGGAGTCGGAGGGGGACTTTAAACTTAGCAAAAAGCATAGGGGCTCCACTTCATCCCAACCCTAATCACAGTAGACTAGATCCACTTTCTTGTTATCGTGTATTGGCCCTGGAAAGAATGCTCAGGGTGGATTTACTTGTTTTAAGTATGGCTAGCAAGGTCACAAGGCCAATGCTTGCCCACAAAAGGGAGGAGAGCAACAGATGTTACCACCACAACTACCACCACCTAACTGATCTTAGAGTCAGTCCCAAAGTGGGGAACAAGGACCTACATGTTTTCAGTGTAGTCAGTTAGGGAATTTGAGGAGAGCTTACCCGCAATTGGAAGGCACATCTAGCGTATCAGAGTTGAGGCAGATTCAGAGCCACCAGTAGGCTCATTCAGTTTAGACCTCACGAGCCAATCAGGGAGCCACCCTTGCTCAATTAGTATAAGAATCCTATGCTTCGAGAGATGAGTAGGTTGATCAGAGGCCACAATGGCACGTGTATGCTGTTACAGCGCCAAGCAGTTGCCAAGATCCTCTGTTGTGAGAGGTAATTTTGTTGTGTTCAATTCTTTGGCTAGTGTGTTATTGATACAGGTGTGTCGCATTCATTTATATCTACTGCATTTTCTTCTACATTGGGTTTAGAGATTTATCAGTTGGAGTCTCCATTGCGGGTTGAGTCACCGTTTAGGGGTAGAGTGGTATTAGGGCAAATGTGCCGCTCTTGCGAGATCGAGGTTGCAGATCGTCGACTCTCTTTTGACTTCATCATCTTAGATATGCGCACTTTTGACATTATTTTAGGTGTGGATTAGATGACACACTTCTGGGCTACTATAGATTGTCAGCGCCACCGAATGTCCGTATGTACACCTATCGACGATTGTTTCTATTTTCTATGTGATCGGGGTGATAGTTCGATTCCACTGTTGTTTGACCTTAAGAGTCGAGGAGGAATGATTTTCCTCTTTGCCAGTTCCTTAGCCAGTGATGGTAGCATGGTTCGAAATGATTTACCAAGGGTAGTTTGTGAATATACAGATGCTTTCCTAGTAGATCTTACCGGGATGCCATCTCATCGGGAGATTAACACACTCCGTTTCCCTCCAAGGACTACCGAACACTCATGCCCACGCCGAGGGCAGCGATATCAAACAATACCTAACTACTCACGACCTAACTCAAAATCAACTCTCTACTACACCACCAACTCTACGCCCGATATAAGAAACTTTTCTCCCAGTTGCCGCTCACTAGGCCTCTTATTCTTCGACAATAGGAAACGCCAATATGGCCTCATCATTTTCCCATTCTCACATACATACCCTACAACATTTCCTTAAACAACCACACACAAAACCCCTCTCTTCAACCCAACACAACCATATCTCCCTATAGATATTAGCCCCAAAACGCACCCTGACAACAAACATACCTCGCTTCTAATCTATGCCATAAGAATAGTTTTCTGGCATACTCAACAAACAGTTTCCTCAACCTTCTAGAGTGGAAGTAGTAAGAACAAAACAAAACCTAGTTCGAAGAGCCTCGTTAAAACCGCCCCCGACACCAACCCAAGTCGTAGTGACTTGTGCTAACCGACCACACAAAACCAACCCAATAAATACTCACTAGTCTTCTCTCAAGGCATTTACCACCACTAATAGCTAAATCCACTGAGCACCAAACTACAAACCACAAAAGTAAAGAAACACTTAGCCACATACTTGAGCCAAGTCCACTAAGATAACTACTCATCCTAGAACTCTCAAGGAATTCTCATAAGAAACCACATTGATCAAGCGTGTTTCCAACGAGACCTCTAAGCAAGTTCGTCGACGACAAGTATTATCCCAGAAACTTAACCCCATGCTTAAATAAATGCACACATAAAGTCTTAACACATAAATCATCTATATGCAACGTCCTCACCCAGCATACTGTTATAAAAATCACTTCCCACGAGCCCAAAGTATTCGACCTGGCTCGCTCTGATACCAAGTTGTAATGCCTCGACTTTTATTACTTGAATTCATTACCAAATCCTTTATAGTATTACCATTTTAAAATTATTTCATCCATTCAAGAATATGAACAAAAAATAAAGAATAACATTCTCCACGGCAATGATGATGATATATAAATAAAACATGTACAATGCCCTTAGGCTTACATTGAATAACAATAAATAGAAATAAAGGGATTCGCCCTTATACAATACATGGCACTCAGCCAACAGATAGAAAGGCCTTGTGGCCAAACATAACAAAAGTTTTCAAGTTCCGAACAATCTTCCAACCATGTACCTGAAAAATTTATCAACACTTGGGATAAGCACTAAGCCCAATAGAGATCCCAAAGATCCTAACCAATCACAATATATAGCTATAAATAATCATGAATGCACCACGATATACCATATAAGTAGTGTGACAGTTGATATCCAAAAGTATACTCGTATAAAAACCTATATTTTTTTTCCCAAAAACATTCTCTTGTCACAACACAATATGAATATCATTTCTTCTCTTTCAAATTCTCGTTTTACTTCCACAAACATTACAAGACCCCATTATTCTTTTAATGAAACCTTATACACTAACATAAAAGAATCTCACTTAAACATCTGTTATGAAAACACAACCCCACATGAAGTTGTAACCCAACCCCACATCTCAATACATTGTATGCCTTTACGCACCAATACCCAAACACTATACACATCTACGCACCAATACATCTACTATCCTCCCTGGCCATAGGCCCAAGCGCAAGAGACAACTATAACACGAAGCCGATAACACATATCCAAAAATAACCAACCGAGAGTAATACATACTACCAATCCCATCTCCATCGGCATACAACATGGATGATAGATCCTACAACACAGATAACACATAAAACTTTATCGGCCTCACCCGAAAGGAGGCGCTCCTTAGGTTATACTTTAATGGGGAGCAAATCGAAGGAAGAAGAACCTATCATAAGGAACCACGCTTTGTCGGCCTAGATATAGTAGGAAACAGACTTCCTTTCACACTTTACTAGATGCAAACTAGAAGGGATGAAGAAACCTCTATCAAGGTGCCACGCTTTGCCAGCTCAATACAGCGAGAAATGGATCCTTTAAAAATATCACAACCACATAACATAGTAGATACCCAAATAGATATACGCGTGTAACACATACACCTAATCCTCTCAACACATCAGTAATCACTAACAGTCAAATACATTAACCCCTTTTTTAAAACAAAAATGTTCTCCGCGTACCACCATTAAACAACGGGTTTTCTTACATTTCCAACACGTTTCCAAAACCCAATATGAATACTAAACATCAAACCATAACTATCCAACAAACCCATAACATAAACAACATTCATAAATGTTCCAGTTCCTTCTCTAACCACATAATCCACGACTCGCAATGGAATTGTCTGTTCACATTGTCCATTTACAACCAACAACATATCATCCTACATTACATAGCCCACACTACAATAGTACTCATAGCCTTTATCTAGCAACAATCAATACCATCCTCCACTAATGGCCAATGATAGAACTCTAGATGCTAGTTATCTAACAACAACAATAACTATATGTATAAATTAGATCCTACTTCTCTAGTTTATTAAAGAATTAACCAAAATATCTATTTGTTTTGAAAACCAATTCTTAAGCTGTCAATTTCCCAACAAGCTCAACTCATCAATACCCATTTAATTGTTTACCAAAAATCCTCAATTTAATTATATTCAACATAACCCAATACTACACTACACAAATCACATTATCTTTTCCCCATTTCTTAGTTAGAAGCTCAGACATCCGAACCCCATATTCCCAATATCATCAATAACACATAATCAACTACCAACTCAACCCACGGCCCATAAACTCAAACCTAAACCAACCCACATGGTTTTAATATATATATATATATAGCTATGTGTTTAACGCCATAAAAATTACTATAGATCTATCTATAGTAGGTATTGAAAATAAGCTCAAGAATCTGTACCTCTTGAAATGAAGAGGAGAAAAGCCGAAAAACCACTGGCGACGAAAACACGATCCTCTCATATTAAATCGAAGCCCTCACGACCCTCTACATTTTGGTCTATGGAACTAGGGGTCAAAGATCACTCAAAATAAATGAAACCCAAGCTTGAAAGCTTAAAGGGTTAGAAAATGGCAGGAAGAGAGAGAGAGAGAGACAGAGAGAGAGAGAGAGAACCAAAAAAAGTGACTTTTTAGTGCACTGACGACTTAAATAGACGAACCATTGCAGCTACAGTCTAACACCTTGTGGACGCAAACTAGCCCCTTCAACAGGTTACGAGCGCGACTAGCACCACCACAGGTGCGACCACCTACCATACCTAGTGGCGGGTGCGACCAAGACCCTTGCGAGCACAAATGCTCTAGTTGCGGCTTGACCCTGGGGCCCCTTGTGGGCAACGAACTGACCTTTGGACCAACAAACCTAAAACTATGTTTTGGTTGCAGCCTGGTCGCGGCCCGTTGCAGGCGCGACCTCTAGATCAACTCATCCCGGGTGCGATTTGGCTCAGCCAGAAAGTCCTAGGCTGCTCTCTGAGGCCAGCCCGAGACGTCACAAGGTCCAAACTCACAAGGCAAGGTCAAAGTCACTTAGGGCAACCCTGTGTCCTAACCAAAAAGAATAAAATGGATTGGCTCCAATCCCAGTCCACTATAGGACCACTTGGGTCTAACATCAGAGATCTCTGTAATTCCATTAATCAAAGGGCTATGGTATTGTTTCCTCCATGTGAGGCTCTTACTAAATAAAATGGATTGGCTCCATACCCAGTCCACTATAGGACCACTTGGGTTTAACATCAGAGATCTCTGTAATTCCATTAATCAAAGGGCCATGGTATTGTTCCCCCAGGCGAGGGCCTCACTAAAGGATGCCACAAATACTTTTCAAAAGGGACATTCATTCATTTATATAAAATATAATTTCATACACATGATTCTCAAAGCATTTTTAAAATACTTTACGAACATATATTTATAAAGATATTACTCACAGTGGGCTTGAGCGAATATTATTCCTTGATCGTCTAACCTACACAAAGTGCACAAATATACACATTGAAACATTATTATTCACTTGATCCGATCGAATCTTGCTTTGCTTATTCTCTCTTCTCAAATAAATCGAATTCTTACTTTACTTCCCAAATTAATTAACTTATGTTAGTTCTTAACTTGTTAATCCTCAATGAATTTAATTCATGCCTAGGTATGCTTGAAAATAGATGACAATGAAATATAAACAAGATGCAATTTCCCAAAACATGCTGAAATGGCCTAACCACTTGAGCCACCACTTGGTCGATCGAGCGGACTACACAGTCTGCAAAAATGCTGCATGGGTCTAATGTGCGCTCGAGCCAACACTTGGTCGCTCGAGAGACTGCAAAACATACAGTGAGTTCACTCAAGCCACCAATTGGTCGCTTGAGCGGTCTATAAAGAATGTAAAAGCTTTGGGAGCTCGTAAAGATCGCTTGAGCCACCACTGGGTCACTCGAGTGGTTTGTGAAAAATTTGGGTTTCAAAACTGAAAGTTTAAGCTCCCAAACACCATTTCAAAACTTGAGGTCATGCATGGCCTGTTTGAAAACACAAAAATACTTTGGAAAATAACAATACATGACCTTTTAGAAATCATTTGCTCAAAATCTCATCAATTTAGAAAAACTTAATTCAAATCTTCATTCATGCAAAGAATTTCCAACTCCTTTCTCTTGATTTTCAAAACATGAAATTAGACATGTAAACTATGAATTTGTTGTTAAAATCATAAGCAATTCAAAAAGCTTTCATGCGTGCAAGAACTTCAAAATTCAATCCCAAAATGAGAAATCAAAGATTAACTTTTATGAACATGCGTGCAACCCATCTTCTTGCTCAAGACTAATTCCTTATTAACTTTCTTAAATCATCTAATTTCATAAATATAATTCCAAAACTCTCTTAATTCATGATGGATGGAGGATTCTTTACAAAATATAAGCATGAATTCCTTACCTAAAGCTTCAATTTCAAGAATAGAAGTGATTTCCCTTTTAATTTCTTCAATTCTTCTTCAAAATCTTGAACTTCTCACTCTAATGGGGAGCTCTCTCTCTCTCTCTCTCTCTCTCTCTCTCTCTCTCTCTCTCTCTACAAAGCTCTAGCAGAATGAGTGAATAGAGAATGAGTGAAGCCTATCTTCTTCTAACTCACATATAACACACCTCACTTCTTGATACCACAATACACACGCGCACACTTCCTTGAGCTCCAGCACAACAATTGACATGCATACACACACAAGGGTATAATCCTCTACACACCATTTCACAGTGAATCACATGAGTAGGATTAGCTTACCTCTTGATCACACAATCAGCTTGATTAAACCACACTTAACCATACTTAGTCTTAATTAATTAATCCCTAAATAACTCAATTAGTCTAATTAGCTTCAATTAAGATCCAATCAATCATATTAAATTTATCAATCTGAAACAGATTTTTAATCAAACTCCCAAAAGGCTCCAAATATTAAACTTATTGAGCTCATCAATTTTGGTTTCTCAAATCATTAAAACCTTCAATTACAGATCATACTCAAAATTTCACTCAATAAATTACATATACAAATTAGACACCTCACAAGTAAATTCAGTTCAAAATAATCACAATTTCCTATCCTCATAACTTAATTAGCTTAATTAATTCCAATTTGGACCCAATTAATCAAATCTTAATTTTACTAAACTGAATCAAATATTTAATTAAACTCTCATATGGTTCAATACATGCAATTAAATTGATTCAACTTGTCAATTTTACATTCTTAAGCCATTTAGGCCTCCAATTTCTAATTCCAAAATAAATCCTCACCAAGTTCATATACAAATCAAACTCAATAACTCTCCTCAATTCCACGATTAATTTAGAATAATAGGCAATTAAAATTCAAATCTCCTTAATTCATTAAATGCCAAATATTATACGTGATGTGGTTGTCACAGTCTCTCACCCTTGGAAAGTTTGGTCCTCCAAACTTATGGTGCTTGTACCGAAACAAATCATGTCTCTTCCTCATTTCATTTTTCTTTTTCCCCAAGAAACTTCCTTTCCACTCAGTTTCCTTATTGGAGTTTCCAATCATGTAGCAGTTAATAACCCAAATTGGTGATTCATCATAGTCTATATTGTCATCAAAAGCTATTCAATAATATTCAATAATATAAAGTAGGTCTCGGAGTTAACCTTGTAACATCAAAACATACAATTCGCTAATTATTGATGTACTATTCTTATTAATCACATAATTCATGTACTCTAGTTCATCGATCTGTAATTTGCATACCCCAAATAGTTAGAGATTAATCTCCAATGATGTTCACAGTCCTCCTTACTTTTCAAATAAATCAAAATATTCCACTATTGGTATCCCCTATGAAGTCTTCAAAATGAATTAAGTGTTTGATATAATATCAATAACAAATTTAAGTTCTCAATCCACCAATTCTCTAGCAATAATAATCTAGATATTCGTTCCTATGCAATTCATAAGCCTTTATAAACAAATCAAATAGGGCAGGGATTTACTCCATTAGTTCCACAAGAAAAGTCATTTAATCTCGAAGGTTGAAAATAACTCGCTTAGGCATATGATCAACGTTTACTTAATAGGTAGAAAGACTATTCATACACAACATTACATCCTAATGATCCGTATCAAAGGCATTGAGTCATATTCATAGTATAACATTCCTGAATAATATAAATCCTTTGGATGACGAAGAAACATTTTCCACACAATAATTGTTCCAATGATCTATTCATCTTATAAACAAACGGTTCGAAACAAAGGAAAGAGGTCCTGAGTCAATTATCATACAAACATTTTGCTCCCAGAGAGTAAAGGTACTTGAAATAGCTGTCTTAATACATTGAATCGTTCTCATTCTAATTATCTTAACAATTTCAAATTAAGTTCCAAATGCCCAAGCAAATGAATTCTAAATTTACCAATAATCAATTCAAACGAATATAAGGATATAAATTCTAACTCAAGACTTCTTGTATTTACTAAACATATTCTGATTAATCTCTTCATTAAATACCAACCTTCAATCTGATCTGTTTGACTTGATGTATCCTTTGTTTTTGGGCAATCTTCACTTGATGTCCTATTTCTCCACATCTGAGGCATGCTCCCGTAAGTCAATGATAAAACTGCCTATGAGGCTTTTGAAACATTGGACATGTTGGGGCAGGTCCACTTCTTTTACGACCTTGCTTAGGATTGCTTGTTTCTCCTACCACAAAATTTCAGAACACATTCTTTGATTCTTTTATCGATTTCACACTTGGCCTTTATCTGATCTTTTATCGACCTTGCTTATGACTTGATTGCATATTTTTCATCTTATTTTCAAGCACTTCTTCAACTTTGTCTAATCGCTCCGACAAAGATGCAACTTCCACTTCATTCTTACTTTTCACCATATTTTCCAAAAGGCACAAGACAAAGGTGAGTAACACTTGGGGTAATATTGACTAACTTATAACATAACATTATATAATCAACCATAAGACATATAGTCATACAAAGACATTGGTAGGGTAACCTATTCATTCCCATGGAATCTATGAAGAATTTATGATTCGAAACTACGCAGCTGAACGTAATTCTAATTGGACTTGCAAGGTCATTCAACAAAGGTATGAGACTCTATGGTTGAAGATTTCAAACAATAGGTCCCTCACCAAATCAACATACCTTCTTTCATATCAAACAATTATATTATCCCATGATCACCATAATTCCATACACTTCATTGATTATCAAATACCTCAACTTTCCCCAATATTCCATAATCTAATTCTACATATAAACCATATGACTTCCATGGCTTCCACCAAAAAATTTAATTTCTTACAATACCATATTTCCACAAATTAGTATACTTGTATTACCAACATTCTAGTCAAAAATTCCGATTTCCTTATAACATCAAAATTCCACAATAGCTCTTAATTCTTAGTCCCAATACTAAACTTTATTACAAAACATATATACATATTCTTGTAACGCACAATTTATCACATAATTATTAGACGCATGCAACTTAAATCGATTCTAAACATTCTAATGCTCAACGGACATGTGTGTGAGATATTAACTCGTGCTCTGATACCACTTTGTTACGATCCCAACCCGTCCCTAGAGGTTAAGGATCATGACCGACCAATAATTATAAATTACCTATGGCCTCAAAGATAAAATTTCAAAATATTTAAATAATATCGAGGCTTGAAGCAGATGCAAAGCAAAAATAACAATGTCTATTGAGCTGTGCACATGATAAACTAAAATACTTCAAACATTTTTTTAATACTTTTACCATACATATTTATATACAAGAGCATATCTTATACAACTCAGATATATACATAAGACTTGACAAAATACAAATCTTAACAAGCTTAACAAAAACAAAGCTAAAGCCTCAACACAGAGGCATATCTTGGGTGGCTTGACAAAATGGGCGGACTCTGGGGCAAACTCTAATGCTGATCTTCCAATTGCTCACCGACATATATATAAGGGAGAGGGGTGAGCTAGAGCCCATTGGGTAATACCAAAATAAAAAGGTTAATGAATGAAGTCCATCATAATATAAAATATGTCTTACATTTTCGAAACAAATATTGTATCATTTTCAAAACAAAGCATTTGCCATATCTTATATTTCCAAATATCATATAACGAATTCAAATCAGACATTTGTCATTTCAAATCCATACATTTTCAAATGATTCATATATCGAATTTAAACAGAGCATTTTTCATATCGAAGTTTAATATCAAAGCATATATGTGGTTACATTTAGTAGAGTAACAAAGGGGCCTGAAGGCCTAAATCAAAGGGACCGTAAAGGTCTAACGAAGGGATAACTTGGGTCTAACATCAAAGATCTCTGTAATTCTATTAATCAAAGGGCCATGGTAATTTTTTTCCCAGATGAGGGTCTCATTAAAGGATGCCATGAATACTTTTCACAAAGGGACATTCATTCATTCATATAAAAGACAATTTCATAAACATGATTCTTGAAGCATTTTCAAAATACTTTATGAGTATATCTTTATAGAGATATTACTCACAGTGGGCTTGAGCGAATATTGCTTCTTGCTCAAGACCAATTCCTTATTAACTTGCTCAAATCTTCTAATTCTATAAATATGATTCCAAAACTCTCTTAATTCATGATGCACGGAGGATTCTTTACAAAATATGAGCATAAATTCCTTACCTAAAGCTTCAGTTTCAGGAATAGAAGTGATTTCCTCTTTGTTTCTTCAATCCTTCTTCAAAATCTTGTACTTCTCACTCTAATGGCGAGCTCTCTCTCTCTCTCTCTCTCTCTCTCTCTCTATACAAAGCTCTAGCAGAGTGATTAGAGAATGAGCTTAGCCTCTCTTCTTCTTACTCACAAATAACACACCTCACTTCTTGACACCACAATACACACATGGACACTTCCTAGAGCTCCAGCACAATAATTGACACACACGCACGCACGCACGCAGACACACACACACACACACACACACACACACACACACAAGGGTATAATCCTCTACACGCCACTTCGCAATTAATGACATGAGTAGGATTAGATTACCTCTTGGTCACACAATTAGCTTGATTAAACCATACTTTGTCTTAATTAATCAATCCCCACATAACTCAATTAGTCTAATTAGCTTCACTTAAGACCCAAACAATCATATTTAAATTTATCAATCTGAATCAGATTTTTAATCAAACTCTCAAAAGACTCCAAATATAAAATTAAACTTATCTCGCTCATCAATTTTGGTTTTTCAAATCATTACACCTTCAATTTTAGATCAAACTTGAAATTTCACTCAATAAATTACATATACAAATTAGATACCTCCCTTGTAAATTCAGTTCAGAATAATCCCAATTTCCAGTCTTCATAACTTAATTAGCTTATTTAATTCCAATTTGGATCCAATTAATCAAATCTTAATTTTACTAAACTGAATCGAATATTTAATTAAACTCCCATATGGTTCAATACTTGTAATTATACTGATCCAACCCATCAATTTTACTTTCTTAAGCCATTTAGGCCTCCAATTTCTAATTCCAAAATAAATGCAGAACAAGTTCATATATGAATCAGACTCAATAATGCTTACGAATTCCACAATTAATTCAGAATAATAGGGAATTAAAATTCAAATCTTCTTAATTCATTAAATGCCAAATATTATACGTTGTTGGGTTTTCACAATATCGCACACCTCCATGGTACCGGTTGTTAGCCAAAAGGAAACTTGGAACTGCTATATATCACGACATAATTTATCGAGTGCTAACCAGAAGGAAATTGGAACCTCTATATACCAGCACACACATTTCGAGTGTACTTCAAATTATTTTCATTTATCACCGTTCAAGTTACATAGTCAGACAACTCATAAAATCCATACATTGCTATCACCCCATAAATTTTTACTTCACTAATCATTGACAATTGGGTTTCAATCCAACTTAGGTTGAAATATCTCTACAACAATGCAATCCTCCACCGATTACCAAAAATAATTATCTCTATCAAAAGTAGTCCATCAATTTCCAACATTTCCAAGTAGCTCAATTAATAACATTCCTCATCAAGTTCACATATAAAAATGATATTTTCGAATTTTCTAAATTCATAGAATTCAAGTAATTTATTTATTTATTTTTGACCAAAATTAAGGACTTCTGACAATTTTAAGGCTTTTCTTCACATTAAAGGCTCAACATGCAATAAAGCTTTTGAAATTTACTTTTAATAAAGAAAATTTTGAGAAATACTCAATATATATCAAACCCTAGGTTGTTATATCACATGCTTCGAAATCTCTATACATTTCCTAAATTTATGTAAGAAAATACCACATATCCATCTATATAATTATATTAAGAAAAATGAAAGAAATCCACACCTCAAACTAGAAGAGGAGGAGGAAGAAGCTAAATATTCCAAAATACTCCAAACGAAAAATCAAGCTACATGAAATTGATGCCTCAATGAGTTCTACAACTTTAATAAACAAGTTTTTGCGAAAAACTCACTCTAAATAGATGAATTTCAAGATAAGTTTTACAAACAGGCGCGTCTCCCTATTTCGAATCAGAAATTGGTCAATTTTATATCTAAAATGAAGTCTTGGAAGTAAGCTTTCCAACGATTCTAGCCTCACAACTAGATTCAAAATGTGGAGAGAGAAAAGAGCAAAGGAGTGAACACTACTAAAAAATAAATATTCAAATTTTAGAGTTTTTGGTTCAATCTTGCCCAATTATCATGTTAACACATCAATCAAGGCTCTAAATATGTCCTAATTATAATAACTAAAGGTTAAATACAAATCCATCAATTCAAAAGTCCGAAAATAATACAAGTACAAGATAATGGGTATCAATTAACATAAACAGATTTAAGATCCGAAATTCTACCTTCATTGTTAATCTTATTTAAAAGATCTTAAAAAAAATTCACATATATCAATTTTGTTAAAAATAAATTTGCAAAACAAAAGTTATGAGAGTTTAAATTTTTTTTTTTAGCTCAAAATACATATAAAAATTAAAATAATATAGACAAATATGTTAAAATAATTAAAACATATAAAGTAAAATTATTCGAACAAATGTTAAAATAATAAGTGTTTTGTCACTACCACAGAACATGTTACCTTTTCACATGATCACATGTACAGCTGCCCGAGAACTGAAAGTTGCTAGAATGGGCATCTTACAGAGAGATTGTTGGGAGAAATTTGTGGATAAAATTATAAAATCAAATCAAGAATTATGAGATTTTATTAAAATAAAATGAAATATTATTGATAATGAAAATATATGTTAAATAATTTTGAAATATTACAGAAAAATGATAAAACTAATATATTGTATGTTTTTATGCTAATATAATTAGAGGATACACTAGTAAAGGGAGTTCATACTCAAATTTTTTGATAGATATACCTATCAATATAAAAAAATTATGGTTTTAGGGACTAAAATTTAGGGACAAAATTATTTTTTAGGGACCAAATATTTTTGTTGCAAAAAGTGTCGTTATTATATTTTTAGCAACGAAAATTAGACATTAGTGATGAATTATTATCATTTTGGAACCAAATTTTTTATCTCAAAAAATAAACTATTTTGAGACCAAATTATTTTTTCCCTAAAAGTCGATTTATTAGTGACATTTTTAAAATTTTGTCGCTAAAGCCTTTTTTTTTGACTTTTCGAGACGACCTTTTAGCAACTATCCTCACGACGATAGAAATTAGTCCCTAAATGTATTTTGTAACAAAATTTTCACTTTTAGAGATCAAAATATTTAGTCTCTAAAACTCTTATATGTTAGTATATATAATAGATAAATAATATTAAAAAAATTAATAGGATCAGGACCGTAGTATATTTAGGATCGCCAAACAACGTATAAGGATTTTAGAGAACAAATCTTTTTTTCAAAAAAAAATAAAAAAAGAAAAAAACCCGTATGCAACAATTTTGAAAATGTTGCAGTTTTAGGAAGAAATAAATTAGTGCCAAAATGGCTTACTTTTTAAAACAAAAAGTTTGATTCCAAAAGGATCCAATTTTTTTTTATTAAAAATGTAACAATATACTTTTGACAACTAAAATATTTAATTCTTAAAAAGTGATTTTATTTTTAAAATTTTAATTTGATGTAGTAGATTTTATGATTAAGTACTATAGTTACTTTAAAATTTTACAAAATTTAATATCTTAATGTGATTTGAATAATTGAATGGACCCACTGATGAGAGAGAGAGAGACAGAGAGAGAGAGGGATGGGGCCTCATTGACATTGAGGAAAGTGTCATGTAACTAATTGGCAAGGGCCCTTGAGATTTTGAAGCGCCAATTTGAAAACTACATGGAATTGGACACACCTTATATAATTATATTAGTGACAGCAAAGAATGATAATTTGTTCACAATGTCACCATCCATGTCTACCCTCCAACATGTACAGGAGTGACTGATGAACGGCATACGTAGCTCACCTCTTCATCATACAAATTCACTCTTTTTTATTCTAACTTTTTTTTTTTTTTTTTTTTCCCTTCCTATTGGTTGGATATTATCAAGTTCTATGAACGTACACAAAGAGAAGAAATTGGATACAATGGTGAACTTATTTCAGGTTTATTAATAAAACACTAAAACTATCCGTTTGATAATTGTTGGCACCATAGTTTATTTTAATTTTATGGCCTGTTGATTATGATCAAATTTAATTTAATTGATTGTGGCCTATCAATTGTGATTTATGGATTCATTCTATAAACCAATCTTTAAATAGTAAAAGCCACATTTATGACTATTATTATTAGTATCATCTTTATCATTATTATTATGGTGCTAGTTTTGGGCAAAATGTGAAGGAATTAGGTGGGTGGTCAAACATGGGATATGTATGATATTGAGGAAATCATAAAGTTTAAATTACCTCTCTCTCTCTCTCTCTCTCATGTGGCTAAGCCTATAAATAGGCCAAAAGATATACAAAGAAAAGACACACACAACTCACATAACATGATTTTTAGTAGTTTCTATCTAAGAGTAGTCACTTAGCATTTAGGAGTAGTTCAGCTATACCTTGTTACTGTCGATCTATCGATTGATGTAAGTTTAGTTTCTTTGTTCTTCTTTCAGTTCATGTATAATTTTATCAGTTTTATATCAATTTATTTACTTTTGTTCATATTCTTCTTTACTTATTTTCCTCCAAAGAAGTCTTTAATTTGTTCAAGGCATAGAACTCAACCAAACTGCCTGATTGTTATTGTTTTGTGAAGATTTTGGTTTATCTGTTGATTGGCTTCTGTCGATCTCACTCAAACTAATTTTTTGCTAAAATAAATTACCACGCCTAGTGGGACCGTTTTAATTTGGAGTTATGGCAATGAAGAAGCAGACTGATGCATATGGAATCATGCCTTCAAGTGGCATGTTTATATCTTGTGCACCCATGGATGCAAACCACTAATGGGACTGTCAATGTTCCCATGGATACAGATTATCAATGGAATGGCTTATACTCCATGTCTAAAAATTGTCAGTGTTATGGTGGTAGTTGTACCATTTGTTGCCAACATGATCGTATGACAAATGACATGGAAAGAATGATTCGGCGTTGTTAGGATGAAATTTATCGGTGCAAAAGTGAAACTTTGGCCCTACAAGGAGAAATTAATTCTCTTTATTGGAAAGGCATAGAACTCAACCACATTGCCTGATCTGTTATTGTTTTGTGAAGATTTTGGTTTATCTGTTAATTTGCTTCTGTCGATCTCATTCAAACTAATTTTTTGCTAAAATAAATTGTCACACCCAGTGGGATTGTTCTAATTTGGAATTATGGCAACGAAGAAGTAGGCTGATGCATATAAAATCATGCCTTCAAGTGGTATGCTTACATCTTGTATACCCATGGATGAAAACCACCAATGGAGTGGCAATGTTCCCATGGATATAGATTATCAGTGGAATGCTTTATACTTCATGTCTAAAAATTGTCAATGTTATGGTGGTTGTTGTACCATTTATTGCCAACATGATGGTATGACAAATGACATGGGAAAAATGATTCGGCATTGTAAGGATGAAATTTATTGGTGCAGGAGTGAAACTTTGGCCCTATAAGGAGAAATTAATTCTCTTTATCGGCAAAGATTTCAAGTAATTTGATCATCTTTGTATTATTTGATGCAAAGAGATTTAGATTACTTTGATTAAAAAATCATCAACTTGAAGGCCAAATTTACCTAATTGATTAAGAAATTCGACATTGGGAGTAGAAATTCGAAAGCATAATAGCCAATAAAAAATTAAGGTATGAAAATAATATGACTCGTAAACTTAATACACCTGCTTTTAGAGAGCCAATTATTTATGAAGAGCCAAAGTATGTGGCTCAAAGGTTAATACACTTATTTTCAGAGAGCAAATAATTTATGAAGAGCCAAGATATGTGGCTCGGGAGGTTTATTTTTAAATAGCCAACTATTCATGAAGAGCCAAGGTATGTGGCTTTTGGGGTTAATATACCTGTTTTTAGATAACCAAGTCATAAAGATAAAATGAATAGGGAAGGTTTTCATAATTCATTAATGGCTAAAAAAGAAAAACAACCAATTTTCTCCAAATATATATATATATATATATATTAAAAATACATCACAAAATCATAGAAAAAATTCATTTAGGATGCATATTTTTTGCCAAACATAGCAAAAGAGTGACCAGCCATTAGTAGCTAAAAAAGAAAATGTCAAGCCCTGTATTTTAGAACTCGATTCACATTACGATATCTATCATCATTTGTCATTTTCATAAATAAAAGTGCAAAAGCTATAACATTAACTAGAATAAACAATAAAAGTTCACTCTCGTATGTACATGATAACTCATTAGTTTCAATGCATTCACAAATGCCCTCAGGCTTACACAGTCATAAATAAAGAGGTGTTACCCTGATTACAAAAGATGCCAACCACTCTACAAATAAAGGCCCTATGACAGAAATAAATTAAGGGGGCTTCTGTAATGCCCCAAAATAAATAGACATTCTACTCCCGTATAATATTACTATCATGCGGAACACAACAACAATATGATTATACAACATCATTTCCAACACGTGCCTCAGTACATTCTTTTAGTCCTACAACATGAAATCTTATTAAAATGAATAAAATTAAACTATTACAGGTTAATGTCTTAAACGCCACAAATTTCCAGGGCCTTGCCCGGTTACAACATATGAGTCACAACTATAGCGATCATGATTTAACCCGACCCATTTATTGCTTTTGAATCTGGGAAACCGTATTCGTAGTGGTTGTTCTTCTTATTATGTTTGATTTCTGCTTCAGGGGTTGACACTAGTTTTGGGGGTGTCGACATTGCCTTTCTTTTCTTGTTTTGTTCAGCTTCTAGGGTCGACACTAGTCATACTAGGGTCGACCCTTGTCTCTTTCTTTGCTCTTGGTATTGCTACTAGTTTTTGGGGTCAACACCTTGAGTTCCTAGGGTCGACCATTCCCTTACTGTTTTGTTCTGGGTTGTCTACTGAAATATAGGGTCGACACCACAGGTTCCTAGGATCGACCCTTATTTGCTACAAACATAAGTGTCTCAGCATTTCTTCTTGAGGGTCGACACCACTGCCTTCCAGGGGGGGGGGGGGTTGACCCTTGCGAGTTTTTCTCAGATTTTTGGACTCATTTTGGTCCCTACCTTTTGGGAGTTTTTGACTTATTCTTTTCATTGACTTTTGGGATATATCCTACTGCAATAAATAGACCCAAACACTCTTTTCTTTTTCGTTCTTCTCTCTCTCTCTCTCTCTCTCTCCCCTTTCTTCCTTTAAACCGTGAAATCTCTCTCTCTCTCTCTCTCTCTCTCTCTCTGAAACTCAACTTTTCTCTCATAGATCTCTAGATCTACTCAGTTGGAGACATCTTTACACCTTGGTCCTTGAGAAAGGTTGTAAATCATGTTAAGAGCTTCCTTTTTATCCAAGAGGTTCGTGATTTTCATCAACGTTGAGTTTTTTCAAGTTCTCCTCTTCCATCTTTACACTTAAGTTAGGGATTTCTAGACCTTTGGTACGATTTTTGCCCTATTTATTTGTTATTTCAAAAGATCTATGGATTTGGGTTTTGGGTTAAACTTAGGGTTTATATTTGAAATGTAAAAGAGATATTTTTCAAATGAGTTCTTGAACAAGGTTATGATATTGTATTGTGGTTGAGATATGTTGAAATAGTGGCTTTCCTTTACTCAAACGTGATTTTGAAAGAAAATGAGGTTTTGTTCTAAAACTATGGGTTTTGGCTTGTGTTGGAAAACAATGAAAAATGATATTGGTTTTTGTAAGATTGGGAAGAATGTGGACATTGATGATGATGGTGGAGTTGGATATGTAATATCACTCACATCTTGGAAATGATGAAAATATATTTATTGTTATTGAAACTTTCTATTGGTTACAAATATCTATTTTGGGCTATCGGTGGATGATGGCTTTGATTGTTGTAGAAATTGCATGAGAATTAGGTGAACCAAAACTAATTCATCATCCATATCGCATTGAGGATTGTTGCATACTTAATCATTGAAAATGAATTTGTTTTAAGAGAAAGGGGTGAATACCTTGGTAAATCTGAGTAAGTGATATGGTTCCTTCAAATTAAGTTGGCCTGTGTGTCCATGGTGAAAGTCATAAAAATCGCGCGTATACATGGGTGCCGATTCCTACAGACAAAATTTATGTGAAATGGTAATAATAGTGCTTGTATAGCCTACGTTTACATGAGTGCTGGTTTACGGTTTCCTACGGATGAAATTTCCATGAAAGGTTGTATTTGTTTAGAGATTCACAATGTGCTGTATTCTCTACCCTATTACTAATGTGAAAAGATTATTTCATGAATTGATATATAATCTGGCATTGCATTGTTTTGACATGGAAATGTGGAATTGTTTTACATGGGCATGGCATATGGATTCACCTTATAACTTCATTAAGATTCATACATTGTGTTGCAGTATCTCTACTGGCTTTGGCTCACCTTATGTGGAAAACAATTTTCAGGTGTTGATGATATGCCTATGCCAAGAACTTAGCTTGGGAGGACTAGGAGTTGAAGGCTTCCTTTTGTGAGTTGTTGTAATTATTTTGTAACAAGCCTAGGGCTTTATTTGTATTGAGTTAAAACTCACTTTTGTTGTAACCAAGCACCGCTTGGAGAGTTGTAGCTGTTATGGCATTTAATTATTTGTTCTACTTTTATTCCATTTTGTTCGTATGCAGCATATGCTATAGATTCATGATTAGGGCTTATGAATGTATAACTGCATACGTCACCTTTTGAATAATCAATTTATATGAATGGAAGGTAATCATTTGGAAATGTATCATCATTTGCTGTATATGGTGAAATGGGATATCATTATTATTTCGGGGCTTTACAACTTGAAATCAGAGCATACCGGGTTTGAATACTTTGGGTACGTAGGAAGTGGTTCTTACCACAACGGGTTTATCTCGCTTGATGGAGATAATTATATGTATGGTATGCTATGTGATAACATGCTTTTGTGACTAAATGGGTATGGAATTTCATTTCTAAGATATTGATTGTGTCAACGGGTTTCTAGAAGTCCTGTTAGAAGAGCACTTGATCATTGCTATTTCTAATTAGAACTCTGACAATATCGCGGAATGGTCATTATCTAAAAGGAACTTCATTTGTGTTTATGTGATTATGTGCTTATGTGGAGTGAATTAATTGTTGTCCACTGTATTAGGACATGAGTGAGTTAACTTCAACACATATGTGAATGTGTTAATTGGTCATGTTACCTTTAGTAAGATGTCAGGACATGATAGTGCTAGGCGTGGTAGGCCTAGACGGTAGGAAATGCCGTTACCGGATGAAATTTCAACGCAAGAGGAAGGAGTTGGCTAGGCCAATGTGGCCAAACCAATGGATTAGCAGGCCATGGGTGCTTTGGCCTGTGAAATGGTTGAGGCTTTGCAGGAATCTATGGACATTCTCAGGGTTGACAATCAAGTCCAGGCCAATGTTGCTGAGATAAGGCCATCTTTCTTGAAGAGGGAGTTCTTCTGGTGTAATACGGATAAGTTTTTTGGGTGATCCAGTAGAACCGCTAAAGGCAGATGAATGGCTCGAGCAAATAGTGAAGACGTTTGAGATGCTTGGTATCGAAGACGATGGGCTGAGAGTGACCTTGGCATCCTTCTAGCTGAAGGTAGATATGGGTTAATGGTGGAAGTATGTGTGTGGGTGCATTGAAGTTACTTGGAAGGCCTTTGTCAATGCCTTCCAGGACAAGTTTTTGCCTCCCACTGCTAGGGAGAAGTTGAGAGATCAGTTTCTGAAGCTTAAGCAGTTGAGCACACCTGTAGCTGAATTTGAGGTAGTTGTAGCTTGTCTTTTTCGCGCCCCTTTTTGGAAACTGGAAAATAGCCCTCCAGTTTTGACTCCCGCGGTTTTAAATCTAACCTCACAAGTGCAATATGAAATTGATAAACACCAAAGAGTCGAAATCTGAAAAATCTTTTGGAAAATCGATTTTGAATCAAATTGTCAAAAATGGATTGCTTTGCCAGATACAGAGTCGCCACCTAAATGTTTTATTTTGGAAAAATTTAGGAAACCCATGACTCGTGCCAAAGGTCACGTGTCCGTCATCACCAAAGTTGCCCCAGCTCGGGAACTTAGGTACGAGAGGGAAAGGTCATGAATTGAGCACCCCTGCTTGCTCAATCAAAGATCGGCCTCTACTAATCATGATATGATTTTTTTATCAACATTATGTGCTCTTGTCCCGGTTATTAAGCTAGCTTTGCTATGTGGTGCGCACAAGCAAGTATAGACTAGTTTGCTCAAAGTAGAACAATTCAATTTCATGTTTGTTTTTGCGAAAAGGGTTTGAATTTACCACCTCAAGTGGGCTTAAAGTTTGCGAATTTGCCACCAAACAAAGTGGGCTTAAAACTGATTTTCCACTCAACAAAATGGGCTTAAAACATTCATTCGTTGAATCGTTCCAATTCAAGCAACAAGCCTTCATCCACAGGCATTCAAGCAATTTATCAAATAAGTAAGCATTTTGCCACATGGCAAGCATGCTAGTTATGGCAATCACTCACACTCATGCAAGTATGCTAAAGCACTAAAAACTCACTTAGTACTCCAAGCTAAGAAAATATGAGTTAGAAAAATATCCATAATTCCTAACTATACAAGATTACTAATGCAACACATGCAATAATGCAATTAATAGGCTCGGCTACTAATATGGCATGTGATTCAATTAAATAACATGTGGTTAAACACGTATTCACAGAATGTATTAAAATGACAATGCAGTTTGAGTGATGCACCGAGCCTCGGTGCATGCAAGACAAAATGAATGGATGCAAGCATAAGATATGCTAATTGAAACATGACCCTAATCTAACCATCGTAAGCGATTAAATATAAGGAAGAAAGACGTGGGGTTGGAAAACATACACATTATTACATGACACTCTCACGAAGGAGAGTCTGAATGAATAAGGCAAACTAACTAGCAACTAAGTAGGGCTAAGCTAATTAAGCTAATTATTACATCACTTGAATGAACTAACTAGTAAGCTAATAAATTAAGTTACAACACAAATATAAGCAAAGTAACTAAAGTCTCTAACTATGCTGCCACTACTCCGCCTCCAGAAATGGAAGATGCACATGCTCAGATACCACCCGAAAAGACCTCCATTTTGCTCTCGAAAGCCTTTGTTTGTAGAGTTGAACACTTCCAGAACCATTCTGCTCCACCTTACCAACATTCTGCTGAGGTTTGCATCAGTGGCCAGCCGGCCACTGGTAAATACTAGCGGCCATTTGCTGGCCATAAAAGTTGCTTGCCAGCCATCTATGGTGCTCTGTCATCCATGAATGGTGGCCTATTGGCCACTGATGTACTGTTTCATCTGCTATAACAGAGGACAAATAGAGCATATACATGGTATTTTCAAGGGTTTGTTTGCACACTTCACCACTCATTTTCATGAACAAATCCAAGGAAAGGTGAACTTAAACCACAAACCACCAACTCAAGCAATTTCATTGCATGATGGCTTGTGATTCAAGAGGTGCAAATTCAATAAATGCAAAATGCGACACAAACCTCCTCCCTTTCATAAAAGATCAAGGAAAAGAGTTGACCTTGGAAACTTGGATCATTTCATCACTAACAAGTATGAAATGGTCCAAGTTCCACGTGTTCAATTAACGTCTGATTGAACACATGCAACACAAACAAATGCTTATCTTGGCTCACTTTTAGTTCCAAGTTTTAATTACTCATTTTAACTTACCAACCATTCTTTAATCCAATTAAGTCCAAAAGGTGAGTTAAAGTCCTCTAATGGAAAGAAAAGCTCAAGACACAAGTTGCTTTGGGTATGAAAGAAGTATCATACCGTTGGTAATGAACTCCCTAAGGGATTAAATCATTAAGTATGAAACCTCAATTTCACACTTTAGGCAAACAAGTGACTTGAAACCACTTTCAAAGCAAAATGAAAAGCTAAGAAAGGAGGGAGGTTGCAGAGATGATTAATGCTGAAATGAAGTATGAAAAGCTCTAAAAACATGCAATCAACTCAAACAAGGGGTGTCTAATGGCTTAAAACACCGAGCTTGTGAGGACCTTTACACTACAACCATGCAAAACAAGACTTAACTGACCCAAACAGCCCAAAACAGAGCTAAAGTAGGCTGAAACAAAGGCAAAAACATGTTGGAATGTACCTACAAAAAGCTAGAAAATCATGCTAACATATAGAATTAACTAGGCTAGCAAACAAGACACAAGGAGGGGAGGCTAACCCCTCCAATTTAGGACTTCAAAACATGTTTTTTGCCACTGAAAATACTCTGAAATTCAGTGGTTAGAAGCCCAAAAAAGGTTGGTTTGAAAGTGGTAAACAAATGTGCAAAAGCCTTAGAAGCAAGGAATAAAGAAGGGTGAGACACCCCCCTAACCTTAAATGGCTGAAAACACCAATTTCAGCCCTTTAAAACAGAGATTTTTACAGCTCAAAAATGGCCCAAAAATAGTGGGAAAAGATAGAGAAACAAGTGTACTAGAACAAGTTCAAAGACAAGTGTTATACCTCTTGAAGCCATGCACAACTTTAGGCACAAATACAAGTCAAAACCACCTTCAAGAGCTCCAACAAGACCTTAAGAGACCTCAGCTCAAAGGTGATCAATTTTGGTTAAGGATGTGTATGCAAAAGAGTGATGTAACTGGGCAAGTGTGTACAAAATTGCAAGAGGGAGAGAGAGAAATCTAGAGAGAGAGAAAGAGAGAGATATTTTGGTCCCAAATATTCTAACCCTCAAAAATGGGGGAGGACACCCCATTTATATAGAAAAACAAGCAATCTATACAAGGAGATCCAGCCCTCCACTTGTGGACAGATGCAAGCATCTATGCAAACAGCTGGCATAAAATATCTGCAGAAAACATTGGTGGCCGGTCGGCCATCAGTGATGGCCGGTAAAGCATCATTGATGGCCAACAAGGCACATTAATGGCCGACAGACAAGAAGTGCTAGCCGGCAACCTCTAAAGATGGCCCGTAGGCCACCAGAGATTGTAAGCTGGCAAGACCAAGGCATGGTCCAAAAAGGAGACAAAATGGATGCAGGGTTTGAAAGGCTCAAAGCTATGGCATTCTGCTGAGGACTTCGAGCGCTCGGCAATCAATCAGACTCATCATCGGATGTACTTGCCAGAACATCCAAGTCTTGAAGGGCTGTCAAAAATGGAGTGCCTACAACAGCTTTCATTAGCCTCTCTACACTTGCACTCGAGCTTATGACAACGAAGGAACGCCATTGTATAGAGTTTGAGAAGAGATTAAGGACCGGGTTACTTTTCATGGTAGTCGCGTGTGTGATTAGGAATTACAGACGCCTTGTGGAGGCGGCGGCTCATCTTGAGACTGTTATGCAATCAGAGAAGGAGCAGATGAGGGGCTCCAGGCAGAGGTCCCCAGATGTTATGGGGGATACTAGGGACAACAAAAGGCAGAGTTGTTTGACCCCATAGCAGTTCGATGGAGCACAATCTAGATCTACATTTCATGTACTGAGTTCGAGTTTTGGGAGAGGTAAGATTTCACTTGTTTTAAGTGTGGCTAGTTGGGCCACAAGTCTTCGGCTTGCCTACAGTGGGGAGGAGGGCAACAGTTTGCACCGTCTTTGGCTCATTCTCAGAGCCAGAGTTAGGGTAAAGGTCAACCGCTTACCTGTTATTAGTGTGGACAGGCAGGGAACTTAAGGAGGTTTTGTGTAACAACCCTGAATTGTGATTAGTCACTAAACCATGATTAAAAATGCCAAATAAGTAACTAAGAGGAAATTCTGAGTTAATAGGATGTGTATTGTGTTATTTGTCTTTATATCTGTCTAACGTAGGAATATCTGTCTGAATTTCTGATTCAGTATGTGAATTGAAGGCCTTATCGGCATCCGAACACGAAATTGAGTAAGTCTATGTGTTGTTTAGAATTTTTAGAATTTTATGGTGAGTTTAATTAGAAATCGATTCATAATCAAATGATTAGAATAAAATGATTAGATTAGAATTAATCTAACTTAATTAAGCTAACTTAATTAGACCAATAAATAGACCCCTTAAATTGAGACAAACATTTTCTTCACATCATCCTTGGCCTAAAAAACGTGTGACGCGAGAGAGTGAGTAAGAAAGGCTTGGAATTTGGCATTCTAGCATGGAAATTGAAGGTTTGGCTATAGGAGCTCAAAGATTTGTTGATTAAAACTCAATTGAAGACCTTAGGTAAGTAATTGACTCCTAATATTTGTATCTAATTCATTAATGAAGAGAATTTAAGAAGACTTTGTGATCAAGTATAAGAATTAAGCAAGAAATGAAGGAATTTAAGTCATACCATGCATGCATGCATATTTCCTTATGTTTTGAGCTTAATTGTCAAGAATTCTCATATGCATGTAGTCATTCTAGCTTGGGTTTGGAAATTCATCAAGTTTCATACCATTTTAGTTCAATAGATCATGTTTTGGAAGTTGAGACTTGAATCAATATACTCATGTTATATACATACAAAGTTGCAACTTAATTTTGAAGAATTGGCATGCTTTTGGGGCTTGATTTTGTGAATTGAGTTTTATTGCATGTTTTTCCATAAGTTTCTATATGTTTTTTTACACTTTTGGCCCAAAAGAATGAGTTTTGATAAGTTAAAGTTGGGTTTTGATCTTGAAGGACAAATATGGAAATTCTAGAATTTGGTCGCCCTGCTCGAGTGACCAAAGCTTCGCTCGAGCATAAAATTCGATTTCTTAGAAGTTTTGTAGAGTTTGGGGGGTTAGCTCAAGCTACCAAAGTTGCACTCGAGCGATCACCCATTGTTTTGAACCTTGGCTTGAGTGACCAAAAGCTGACTCGAGCATAAAATGCCAGCTCTCGGAACTTTTGCAGACATGGGCCTTTGCTCGAGTGATAGAATCTACGCTCAAACGACCACCGTTTATTCTAAGTACTTGGGTCGAGCGACTGTCAAGCAACCGTCAAGCATGAAAATTGAGCATCTAGTACTTTTTCAGACCTTGCAGAGGTGGGGGTTTCTAGTTCTCCTTCAATACCCTCATTTATAGATAGATTTGTGGTATTTTCTTTATATAAATACAAAAGTTATATTTTTAAGCATATCATGAATAAATCACGAGATTAGGGATTAGGGTTTGAAGAGTTGGGTTATGATCTTAGGTCATGAGTTTGGGTGTAAAAGCAATAGAAGGGTTGGAATAAAATATGTTTGGTGAAAGCATTAATTTCTCTGAAAAGCCCTAGTTTGGTTCATGAAAATAGATGATGGTTTTGCTTAAATTGAAAGTAGTATCATGAAATTGAGGCTTCTAATTACACATGTACAAGTTTAATTGAAATTGTAAAGAGTTTGAAAATTTATGTGAAAGTTGCGGTTGAGCCCTCAATGTTGATATTTCAAATTATGTTATAACATGAAACCAAACATTTTTTTGGGGGGGGGGGGGGAAGGGAGGGGGGGGGGGGGGAGAAATTACTAATGGTATGGATGATATGAGCTTTGTGATGAAATAATGATGTGGAGGTCTAAGAGTTGTGTTGAATTATGCTGAATTGTATTGAATGGTGTTGAAATGGTTGTGTTGAATTTTGTTGTGTGTTATGTTGAATTGTATTGAGTTATGTTAAATTATGTTGAGTTGAGTTGGGTTATGTTGTGTTGGGTTTAGTTGAGTTGTGTTGAGTTTGGTTGAGTTGAGTTGTGTTGGGTTGTGTTGTGGTTGGTACCCATGCGGGGAGTCGGAAATGTTTTTTGGGGGCCCACGTCCCGCCGTATAATAGTTGGCAAATATGGGAATGGTTTTAAAGTTGAAAAATGTTTTTGGGGGCCCACGTCCCATCGTATAATAGCCGGCAAATGTGGGGGTGGTTTTGAATTCAAGGTCCCCAAATGCCTTGTCTAGGCTTATCGCTGGATGAATGTGGGAAAAAATATTTTTGGGTGTCCACACAGTCCCGTTGTATAATAGCCGACAAAAGTGCAAAAATGATTTTTCGGTATCCACACAGTCCTACTGTATAATAGTCGGCAAACGTGAAAAAACGAATGCTTTTGAAAATGGTTTTGGGTGCCCACTTCCTGCCATGTAATAGCAGGCAAATGTGGGGATGGTTTTAAAGTTGAAAATGTTTTTGGGGGTCTACGTCCTGCCGTATGACAATTGGTAAATGTGGAAAAACATGATTTTTGGAAAAATATGATTTTTGAGAAAAGGGTTTTTAGGAGTTCACTTCTCGCCGTATAATATCCAGCAAAAAGTGGAATGTGCCATGAATTGGGTGCTCGCTATCCTGTCATATTAAGTCAGCAAAATTTGGAATTTGTGTTGTGAAATGTGCTGAGGTCGGTGATGATATGTGTGCTTGTGATGAACTTGTGAAATTACCATTTGATGTGTAATTTGGTATGGAAGGGGAATGTATATAGAAATTATTTGAAAAAGAATGGATAATGGTATAGTAATTGGATAAGGGTTTGGGAATAATGAATTCACCAGGTTGTTTGTAACTATAAGGAAAGATTAAGAGTTTTGTTTTGTAATTAATGAAGAAATTGAATTAAAAAGGGTTTATTGTCCTTGTGATATGTTGAATTATAATTGATAATGCAAATGTGGATGTGATGCAGTTGTTAGACAAGTAGGAGTTGAGTGTAGGAGAACTGTTAAGGAGTTATAGGAATGATGGATTGATAGGTGGGAATGGAGTGTATGAGGGTTGTTTTTGAATAATAAGGGAACTTGAACTTGAGGTTATGGAGTTATAATAAATCTAATTAGTAAAAAGGGAAATGGAAATAAAAAGACGAATATTTGGAATTGGTTAATAAATTTAAAATGATGTTGTTCTTTAAACATATTTGTTTCAAAAAGGATTTATGGTTTTTCTAATGATAAGGGAAAATGTTTATGCTGAAGGTTTTCCTTAAATGTTCAAATAAGTTTTGAGAAAAAGGTACTCTACGTATGATATTTTGAAATTACAAAACATCACCTTACTATATGGTATTACTCTGCATGCATGATCATTTCTATCTATAGGATGGTTATTGTTTTAGAACTACGAGATTCTTACTGGGAAATTGTGCTCACCCCTTGTTGTTTTATTTTCTTACAGGAAGAGAATTCGGATTGATTGGTTGGAGGGTTAAGAAGTTGATGTATCTCTTATGTGTAATCTCATTGCACATTGATGTTTGTATTTATTTATTTGTAGCTCCACAGTGGAAGTTGGAATGTATTATTATTGTTGTTGTATTCATTGAGAGAGAGAGAGAGAGAGAGAATAAGTGTTATTATGTTTTTATTACTCACGAGTAATAGATATTTGTTTTTTTAAAAAAAAAAACCTAAATTAAAGGCTTTTGGTAATGTTTCTGAGTAATTAAAATTTGGGGCGTGACAGTATACGTCCCTTTATGGGTCATTTGTATCATCTCATATAATCATGAGTCATTTGTTTGCACTATTGGATGTACCACGCATGTACCATGTATAATTATTAGTGAGCATCTGATATGAATATGAATCTGTTTCTGAACTCTGATTTATGAATTTGCAATGGATATCATTCATAAAATCTAATTTGTTATTATTCACTGGGCTCCAGCTCACTGTATATTGTATATATGTAGGTGATCAAGTACGTGACCAGGCCTAAGTTGTTGCCTGGAGTTCTATTTTGGTCAGCCAACCACTGTGCCTCCCGAGGAGGTTCCTGAATTAAGAAGTGGTCAAGTTTGGTGAACCGTGTTTAAGACTTTTGTTTTATTTTGTTTTGTCTGAACAAATTTATGTACTGTCTGTGTATTGGGCTAAGACCCATTTTGTTTAATCTGAATATTACGCTGACGATGGACTAATGTATCTATATGACATCACTTATATGTATATAAAGTTTAAATTTTTTCGTCCCATATACGTATGCATAGCTCTATGGACATTTTATTTTGATATTTGCTTCCGCTAGCCCCTTTAATTTTGTTAATTTGTTTCAGAGGCCTTGATAATCTCAAGATTACTGGCCGATTACAATGCTAAACCTATAGGGGTGGGTTTGGGTCGTGACAGAGTGGTATCTGAGCACGTGTTATACCGCACACACGAGTCCATATGAGCTATAGGATGTCTTAGAAAAGAATTAGGAACATCACATCAGCATGTGTGAGTGTGCGTGATAATCATGTGAACATGTCTTAACGAAATGAACATACAAACATGTGTAACATGAAATGAATGAAACTGAATACTATGAACATTGTGAAAAGATTTATTTGGCTATGTTTATTATTGTTTTGTGTACCTATAGTAATGGAAAGAACAAAAAGGGATGATGTATCTGAATCATTCGATGCATGGATGAACGTAATGGAACGAATGTTGGAAGCTTTAACAGAATCAATGAGACAACAACAAAGACAACAACCTTTGCCTCCTCCACCTTCTTTAGTACACTTTGAGCCGATGAACAACAATATTGTCTCATTGACTCAGAAGTTCAACAAAATGAAGCCATCGACATTTTGGGGGGTATTGAGCCACTAAAGGCCGAGGCATGGATGTTAGAGACCAAAAAATTATTTGAAGTCTTTCCATGGACTGAAACTCAAAAAGTGCTACTAGCCACATGCACTTTAAAGGAGGAAGCCCGACGATGATGGATGTTAATCCAAGATAATAATGGGGCCATGACATGGAATCAATTTAAGGAGATCTTTTATGAAAAATACTTCCCTCAAGCCATGTTTGATTGGGGTTTGGGAGGATGGATTGGATTACCAATCCGTGGGACCCACCAAACCCTTGTTTGGATGCAACAAAATGTCATAGGATTAGTAGTGAAGGGGGTTTAGTAATCCCCCTACGCAGGGGGATTAGTTTGGGTGAATTTTAGATGAGATTCGGAAAATAGTGAGGGGATTGAGTCTATTTTACATAAAAAATTTATTATTTTAATTTTATTTTTTTTACCAAGTGCACCTATTTGTTTTAATTTTTTAATAAATAAATAAATAATTTATTTATTTATTTTATATCAAAATAATTTAACAATCCCATAACTAATTATCTCCACATTATCATCAAAACAAACACACTTTACTTAATCCCCTCACTAACAATCAACACATTAACAATCTCGTCACTAACAATCCTGTCACTAATAATCCCATCCAACCTAATCCGCCAAACAAACGTGGCCTCAATGCTTTTGAGACCGAAAAGTGTCAAAATTTGAGCAGTTGAAGTAAGGCAACATGTCTGTAGCTGAATATGAAGCCAAATTTACCGAGTTAGCTCAATTTGCTCCACATATGGTAGAAACAGATTATAAGAAAGCTCAGAAATTCGAAGAAGGGCTGAATCTAGATGTGTTTGACTGAGTGGGTGTTCTGAAATTGCCTAAGTATGTGGATGTACTGGATAGAGCTTTGATGACAGAAGCCAAACCAAAGCCCTAACAATTGAATGGAGAGGCAAACGGCCCGGATTTAACTTCAAAAAGGGCCGGTCTGTGAGACCCCTAAATTTTGTAAACCCTATTAAGTCCCTAAATTTTGAGTTATTATAATAAAGCCCTTACTTCTTCGTTTATTCACAAATCGACCGCAATAGCATAGTAATCATTTTTACACACTAATATTACTTATTTAATTATGAGGCCCCTGACCTTTTTAATTTTATTTTGACTCTTACTTTTGAACTATTTCAATAGAGACCCTTGATTCCTTATTTGACTTCAATTTTAGCTATAGAGTCGAAAACACGCGCCAATTGAAAACTCGCAAGCCCTAATCGATTTCAAAAGCTTAGGAATCAATTTTAATACCATAATATTGATTAATTGACTCCCTAAATGTGGAATTACCACTTGAAAATTGTTTTTCCAGTTCTTATCACGTTCGTCGGTTGATCACCTTTTTATTCAAAACAAGAAACCCAAACCAAATTAGATTCTCTAACCCTAATTTAATTTAATTCTACACTAAAATAAATGTTCCAATTCATAAATTAAATCCAAAGCCCTCACATTTTTATTAAATAACAAATTGACCCCAAACAAGTACCATTATATATATACACTTGCACCCTAAAATCTATTTTATACACCATACTTTACAATTTCCAACATTTGTACACAAAAAAATAATAAAAGAAGTCCCTCAATTAACCATCATATGGCTAGCCATACCTACATAGATACAATGAGTGTACTTTTGAACAAACTTGGATAATTTAAGGGAAATCTTTGACTTTGGTTACAAACTTATATATATAAATGTATATATACATTGTACTTGTAACTAGGTTGGTTTGATTAAAATAAAACCCTAACAATAAGATCATTCTTGAGTACTCAATTAAGGCCTCTAATCCTCCACCATTCCATTGAATTCAAACTAAATCCAAAATATCCAATCCAATTTCAACCAATGGGCATTTTGGACCTTTTGCACCAATTTTGTTATATAAACCACCTCTCCCTTAGCATTTTACATACAAGAACACACACACAAACACTTCATTCATCTGGAAGAAAAGTTAGGGATGAGAGTGAGCTTGGTGGAGGATAGAAGAGAAAGAGAAAGTTGTTAGTAATTCAATCAAGCCTTAAGTAAGCCATGTCACCATCGCTTCTTGTATTTCCTTTTTCAAATACATGTTATTAAATATTTAAAACCACATTTTCAGATGTGTTTTGATGGTATTCATGTGTTCAAAGTGGATGAATTAGGCTTTAATCCGTCTTCTATTCATATTTCCTCTTAATAGATGCAAAACTACTTTTTTCTTCCTATATCTCACATTTTTTCCAAAGGTATACCATCACTCTAAAAATTTGAGATATTTATTTAGTATGTTTTCATCCCAAAAGAACTAGAAAATTTCCCTTGGTTGGCCTCTTTTCTTACCAATCTTCTTACTTTGAGTATTGTGCATGAAAAATCTGTTTTACAGCCAACCTTCGAAAATTCTAGAACAACGTAGAAAAATCATTTGGACAGTTTTATGTCAAAAACTTCCATGAAGAGTTAGCTTTCAAGGAAAATTGGTTTCATTGAAAAAAAGTAAGCAATTTGTAAGAAAATTTGATTTTTGTAACGGTCAATGAATTTGGACAGCACTGGAGTGTTTCTTAAATAACTAAAAATCTAGAAAAGCTATCACATTTCCGAAATATGTTCTGAAAACTAGATTAAATTCTCTACAAACCATAAGAAGGCCGAGTTCGGGAAAAATCTGAAATATAATCTTTAAGTAGTACTGAATTTGGAAATTCTGTTTGGTAGTGGTATTTTATGCTCTTGTATTCATGAATATGCTTATTAATATATGATCAGGTCTTGGTATGATATTACATATGTCATGGGTGTATACCTTTTATTTTAGTCCTTCAATGATGCTTACACTTATGCAAATTTATTCTTGTTACTTGTTTGTACCAACTAACTTAAAACGTTAATCTCAGCGGAAAACTTAACGGGGTGGCTAATGGGGTTTCGATCACATGAGTACTGTTATGAGATAAAGTTGTGTTCAAATTGAATTAATTAACGGGACGTGTTCCCCTTGAAAGAAAGTCTTGCGCAAGCGGTTGTTTCGGAACCCTTGAACGGAGCGGTTGTATTCGGACCCAAGGTATTTTGGTGTAAGGAGGGATTTGGGAAAGGCCCATTATTACCATCTCTTTTGAGGCCCTGCAGTTGGTGCAACGCGGTAGATAACCATTGGTAGGCATCCGAGGTAAGTTCTGCAATAAAACAACAAAAGAGGGGGCATATGAAATAATCCACGTCAGATTCTTGTGGTTGGGAGGACGAAGTCTCTTTGGGGGATTTCTAGATTACTAACATCTATCCTTGTAATCCTTTATTATTGAATGATTATCATGCTTCATTACTTGCTTGTTATAATTGTGATGGTGTATTGGATTAGGAAAACGAGACAGGGTGTGTATGCGTTTACTGGGCATTCAAAGCTCATGGCGTTTCATGCTAGGTATTGAAAACTATTAGACTGGTTCAAGGCAAAACTGAAGCATTTGAGGATGTACGGCTACCCTAGGAGGATTAGAAACTAGTTTGTAAACGTGTTTTGAGATTGCAAGCGCTAAATCCCATGTTGTATTTAAGACATGATTTTGTAATTATTATATATCTATACATATCTTTTACACTACCTATTCCTTTTTTTATCGTCAGTTCATATAGACCTTGTGTTGATATCTTGTTAAGATTTGTCAAAAGGATAACTTTGCTATCTAAGGTGGTTGGAATTTGAAGGGAGGCTATATTGACTCCTGCGACCTTCCTGGGATCTTACTTGGTTATTAACCAAATGACTCATTAGTGATGTTTCTTATTTTGTAATCTTAGATAAACCTTGTATTTATTTGTTAATATATTCTCTGATGTTCCCGATTTTTGGGGCGTTACATGGTCATTTTCAAAGAAGCAAAACACGGGTTCTATGAGCAGCTCAAGTCAAAGTAGTGGATCTGCACTTGTCCAGAATGTGGAAGAAAGTATAAGAGTGTATGTTACTGCACAACGGGTGCTTATTTTCAGTGTGGCAAGACAGGCCACATGATAAGAGATTGTCCAATTCGGTTCGAAACTACTAACCGTCCTATAGCAACTTCAGCTGGATCCACTCCTACACCAAGAACAAATACAAGAGCTAACATTGGGAAGGACACTTTGAGCCAAGGTTGAGTTTTTGCACTAGTGCCTGGTGATGTTCAGAACACCAAGTCTGTGGTGTTAGGTATACTTCATATTTTGCTCAAAATGCATATGTGTTAATTGACTCTGGATCTACCCGTTCGTTTGTGTCTCATGCTTTTTCCCAGAAGTTGACTAGACCTCTAGAACTTATGAATTACTTGTTGTCTGTATCTACACCATCTGGGGGTTCTATGTTGTGTGCATATGTATATCCTACGTGTGACATTATGGTTGGTGATGTGTTATTATATGTTGACTTGCTGCCTGTGGCTATTGATCATTTTGATTGCATACTGGGGATGGATTGGTTAACGACATACTATGCTACTATTGGTTGCGTTGCCAAATCTGTTATATTTCGACCACCTGATTTGCCTGAGTTTACGTTTTGTGGGAATGGTGTGGTACCACCTCCGTATTTGATTTCTGCTATGAAAGCCATCAAATTGCTTATAAAGTGATATAGAGGTTACCTGTGTAGTGTCTTGACTATGACTCCAGATAGTACCAATGTGGAAAATATCCCGATAGTCAATGAATTCCTTGATGTTTTTCCTAATGGATTACTTGGGGACTTAATTGATAGAGAGATTGAATTCACTATTGAAGTAGTACCTAGAATCCAGCCAATTTCTAAGGCCCCAGATAGAATGTCTACAACTGAATTGAAAGAACTTAAAGTCCAACTTCAAGAACTATTAGACAAGAAATTTATCCGGCCGAGCACTTCACCTTGGGGTGCTCCAATGTTGTTTTTTATGAAGAAAGATGGAACCTTGAGGCTATGTATAGATTATCAGGAATTGAATAAAGTAACCATCAAAAACAAATATCCATTGCCTCGAATAGATGATTTGTTTGACCAACTCCAAGGAGCCCAAGTGTTTTCAAAGATAGATCTTAGATCCGGATACCATCAACTAAAAGTTAAAGCAGAAGACATAGAGAAAACTGCCTTCTGAACTAGATACGAGCACTATGAGTATTTGGTAATGCCGTTTGGGGTAACTAACGTACCAGCAGCCTTCATGGACCTAATGAATTGGGTGTTCAACCAATTTTTTTGATGAGTTTGTTGTTGTATTTATTGATGATATTCTGATTTATTCTAAAAGTATGGAAGAACATGAAAATCATTTGAGAACCGTACAAGAAACTTTGAGAGAAAAGAAATTGTATGCAAAATTGTCGAAATGTGAATTCTGGTTAGACATTGTGACATTTCTGGGGCATGTAATTAACAAAGATGGCATATTAGTTGACCCATAGAAAATTGAAGCCATTGTGACCTGACCAAAACCAACTAATGTAACAAAAGTTCAGAGGTTTCTAGGACTTGCCGATTACTACAGGAGATTTGTGAAAGACTTTTCCAAACTTGCTTTACCACTTACTCAGTTAACACAGAAAGTTATACAATTTGATTGGAATGACCAAAGAGAATAAGCTTTCCAAGAATTGAAAACCAGATTAGTAACTGCACCAATTCTGACCTTGTCTAATGGTACAGTTGGGTTTCAGATTTATAGTGATGCGTTGTATAAAGGCTTGGGATGTGTGTTAATGCAAAACGGTAAAGTGATTGCTTATGCTTCTTCGACTCTCTAACCTCGTGAGAAGAATTATCCGAACCATGACCTCAAACTTGTAGCTGGGATGTTTGCACTAAAAATTTGGCGTCATTATCTGTATGGAATGACTTGTGAGGTGTATACCGATCATAAAAGCTTGAAATAGTTTTTCACTCAGAAAGAACTAAACATGAGACAGAGAAGATGGATTGAACTGATAAAAGACCATGACTTGCAGATTCTATATCATCTAGGAAAGGCCAATACAGTAATAGATGCCTTGAGCCGAAAATCCATTGCGAATTTGGCATGTTTGCTCACAAGTCAGAAAAAAGTTATTATATGATCTAGAAAGGAATGAAATTGAGATTCTCTTATGAGAACAAGATAGAGTCTTAGCTGCTATTTCTGCATAGCAGGCTATCATTGAAGAAGTTAAAGCAAAGCAGCTATAGGATGAATTCTGAAGAAGATTGTTGATGAGATCGATTCAAAATCGAGACCGGGATTTGTTTTTGAAGACAATGTCCTAAAATTTCAAGGAAGACTTTGTGTACCAGATTGTTCAGAATTGAGAAAACATATTATGACTGAAGTCCACAACTCTAAATTTGCTATGCATTCGGGAAATACAAAAATGTACAAAGATTTGAAATAGAATTTCTGGTGGCCTGGAATGAAAAAGTGTATTGCTGACTATGTGGCTAAGTGTTTGCATTGCCAACAAGTGAAAGCCAAAAATCAACGGCCCGCTGGATTGCTTCAGCTGTTTCCAATACCAAAATGGAAATGGGAGCATATTACGATGGACTTCATTGTTGGATTGCCTTACTCCTCTCGAGGTATGGATTCCATTTGGGTCATTATTGATCGTTTAACTAAGTCTGCTCATTTTCTTTCTGTGAAAACTTTTTATAATGCGGATAAGTTGGCTAATATTTATGTGAATGAAATTGTGAGATTACATGGGGTGCCAATGCCTATTGTATCTAGCAGAGATTCCAAGTTTACTCCAAGATTCTAGCAGAGTTTACAACAAGCCTAGGGAACTGAACTGAGACTTAGCAGTGCTTATCACTGACAAACAGATGGCCAATCCGAATGGACCATTCAAATCTTAGAAGATATGCTGAGAATGTGTGTGTTAGATTTCCTAGGAAATTGGGAAACTTACTTGCCTTTGGCTGAATTTGTGTACAACAATAGCTACCACTCGAGTATTGGGATGGGTCCTTATAAAGCTTTGTACGTAAGAAAATGTTGTTCTCTAATTTGTTAGGTCAAAGTAGGCAATAGACTATTATTGGGACTAGAATTGGTTCAAGAGACGACTAAGAAAGTGAAACTAATACAACAACGGCTGGAAACTGCGTAGGGTTGTCAAAAGAGTTATGTCGATGTCCGAAAAAGAGACCGGGAATATGAAGTCAGTGATGACATGTTCATCAAAGTGACCTTGATGAAAGGGAAACACGGTTTGAAGTTAAAGGGAAATTGGCATTGACATTGGCCCGTATGAGATTATTGAGAAAATCAATCCAGTGACATATCAAGTAGCTTTTCCTCCAGTTATGGAAAATATGCACAATGTTTTCCACATTTCTACGCTTCACGACTATTTGCGAGATCCACTTAATGTTATTGAACTGACCCATGTACTTATGAAAGATGATTTTGCTTATGAGGAACAACCAATATAGATTGTTTAACCGCCAAGTCAAAAGATTGAAAAACAAAGAAATCCCGTTGGTGAAAGTTGATTGGCAAAATCATGGAGGGACATATGCAACATGGGAAACAGAAGAAGATGTGATGAAAAGATATCCAAATTTGTTCCCTCTAGACCCGACATTCTTCCGAAATGAAGGTAATTTGAGTTTGGAGGACCAAACTCTTTAATGAAGGGAAGACTGTAACAACCCCAAACTGTGATTAGTCACTAAACCATGATTAAGAATGTCGAACAAGTAATTAAGAGAAAATTCTAAGTTAATTGCATGTGTATTATGTTATTTGTGTTTATATCCGTCTGATGTAGGAATATCTATCTAAATTTTTGATTGAATATGTGAATTGAAGGCCTTATCGATATCCGAACATGAAATTTACTAAGTTTATGTGTTATTTAGAATTTTTAGAATTCTATGGAGAGTTTAATTAGAAGTCGATTTGGAATGAAATGATTAGATTAGAATCAATCCAACTTAATTAGACCTATAAATAGACCCCTTAAGTTGAGACAAACATTTTCTTCTCATCATCCTTGGCCTCAAAAAATGTGTGAAGGAAAAGAGTGAGTGAGAAAGGTTTGGAATTTGGCATTCTAGCTTGGAAATTGAAGGTTTGGCTTGTTGGGGCTCAAGAATTTGTTGATTAAAACTCAATTGAAGACCATAAGTGAGTAATTGACTCCTAATCTTTGTATCTAAGTCATTAATGAAGAGAATTTAAGAAGACTTTGTGATCAAGTATAAGAATTGAGCTATAAAAGAAGGAATTTAAGTCATACCATGAATGGATGCATATTTCCTTACATTTTGAGCTTAATTGTCAAAAATTCTCACATGCATGTAGTCATTCTAGCTTGGTTTTGGAAATTCATCAAGTTTCATACCATTTTAGTTCAAGAGATCATGTTTTGGAAGTTGAGAGCTTGAATCAATATACACATGTTATATACATACAAAGTTGCAACTTAATTTTCAAGAATTGGCATGCTTTTGGGGCTTGATTTTGTGAATTGAGTTTTATTCCATGTTTTTCCATAAGTTTCTACATGTTTTCTACACTTTTTGCCCAAAAAGATGAGTTTTGAGGACTTAAAGTTGGGTTTTGAACTTGAAGAACAAATTTGGAAATTCCAGAATTTGGTCGCACCGCTCGAGCATAAAATTTGAACTCTCAGAAGTTTTACAGAGTTTGGGGGTTGGCTCGAGTGACCAAAGTTGCACTCGAGCGACCACCCTTTGTTTTGAACCTTGGCTCGAGCGACCAAATGTTGGCTCGAGTGTAAAATGCAAGCTCTTAGTACTTTTGCAAACATAAGCCTTGGCTCGAGTGATAGAATCTGCGCTCAAGCAACCACCCTTTATTCTCAGTACTTGGCTCGAGCGACTATCGAGCAATCGTCGAGCGTGAAAATCTAGCATCCAATACTTTTGCAGACTTTGCAGACCGCTTGAGTAACAGAAGTTGTGCTCGAGTGAACTGCCCTGTTTCTGAAAATTTTACAAATTATTTTCAAGTGCATTTTGCATCCTAGGCATCCCTTAACCATGACTAAGCTATAATAATGAGGATAAGGATTATAAATGCACCAAGAAAGAAAAGTATTAAGTTAAACACCAATAGAGCGTATGTTTCATTGTGTATCTGTTATGTGCTTGTGTAGGTCACGCGTCATAGTTCGTCTGATCTGTCTGCTCTGTCTATTTTGTTACTGGAGCCATTTGGGAGTTATAACTCTGTAAATCTATGTTCAACTTTAAGTATTTTTTGAATGATATGATAAGATCCGTTTTCTGAAATGCTATTTTATGATTAAATGAATGATTGTCCAACTTTTTGAAATGTATTCCTGGAATCCTTAGCATCATGTGATATTTGTTATATGACCAGGTACCAGGGTTGGTTATGATAACTATTTATTTGCTCTGTATATGTGTAACAACCCGACCCTCGTACATGTTTTCTGGTATGCTTTCAGTCCCTTACTCTGTGCATTTATGTGCTTGTTGTGAAATTCCATGTGAAATTAAGTTTAATTGAGTGAATCTTATGATTATAGATTCATATCTGTCTAAGAAGAGAAATATCTGTTACAATTATGATGTTTTGATCAGAAATTGGAAGCCTTAGAAACTTGATAATTTGAAATTGACTATATAATTGAGTTCAACATAATTTTTAGATCATAATATGATTTTCTGCAAAAATCTTATTCGGAATGGTTAAACTGATTGATTTTTTTTTTTTTTAATCAACTTTTTATATATATATTATATATTATATATCTATCTATTTCTTATACTCTTAACTTGATAAGTCTCTCAAGAAAATATCTTCTGAGAGAGAGTGGAGAGAGTAGATACAAATAATCAAAGATGAGAGCTTCAACAAACAAGAAAGTTGGCACTTGAGAAGAATTTGAGAGATTTAAGCTCAAGGTAAGTTTAATTCACCTTGTACAACCCTTCTCTTGAATTTGAGTAAGAATTTCTTGTTAATATGTAAGCTAGGGTTTGTAATTGGGATGGAGTGTGTGATAATCACTTGATTGGAAGAGTATTCTTATCATTTACTTGTTTTGGGAAGTAATTTGGGTTAGATGGAGGAATTACATCCTATTCCTTGGTTCTCATGTTGAATTCACATGGTTAAACATATTTATTGTTTATATACCAAATGGAGGAGTTAGCTTGTGATTTCATTAAACTTGTAATTTATGATTATATGGTGTTATGACTTATAATCCATGTTTATGGTATTGTTATGCCATTATATTGTGTTGTTTCCCCCATTTCTTCCCTTTGTGATGTTGAGAATTTGATGAATTTGTGCCTAAATTCGGACTGCCCAAAACAGGGGCTACGACTGCACGTGTGGGGGTCATGGCCGCACGTGCGGGAAGCACCACCGCACGTGCGGGGCGCTCGTACAGCCATCTTCCCGCACGTGCGGCGAAGGGCCTCCGCACATGCGGCCCATGTAGAAAAATTTCGTCTCCTCCGTTTTACTTATTTGACCCTCTGGTATTACTAAAATATGTATTTGATGCTTTAAAATGTCTGTAAATTCATTGGAAGCAAAACGAATCAGATAATGATTTAAAAGGAAAAATGGGCTAATTTGTGAATTGCATGTGTGTGTAGGTCACATTCCCGAAGGGACTATCGCTCCACCATAGCACAGTGAGTAATAGTACTGTAATAGTACATTTTGCTTACTGTTAATAGTTAATATTAACGTTCTGTTATCCGTAAGTGAACTACGTCGATTCACAACGAGTAAATGGAACTTATGCACATTATTAAACAATGATATCTGTGTGGATCTGAGATCATTCTGTTTTGCTAATAATAGGCCTGAGGCCGTTCAGCTATAAGCCACCGAGTGTGGACAACTCTGAAAAAGCGGGAAGTGAGGACATGTCAATGACTCACCTACCGTGTTCTGGTTTGAATTAAATATATTTATGGCCTGTGGCCAAGGGAAGTGGCGTACATGTCGATGTATCACTTACCCGTTAATGTTTAGACATCTGTTGGTATCTGGGCCCGAGGCTGATCTGTAAAATCTATGGGGCCTAAGGCCGTTCTGTATAATACTGGGCTTGAAGCCGCTCTGTATAAAGATTGGGCCCAAGGCCGTTCTGAAAATGTTTACTGAATAAGCATAATCATATGACCTCCGCACTTAAGTACATTATAATTCAAGTTTCTACATTGAATCATTTAAGTACTATTATTCATTGAGCCTTGCTCACTTCGTGTTATGTCTGTCTCTGTAGGTAATCACCCTGGAGGTCAGTCTTAGTCCAACATGTCCACTTCTCTTTTGTCAACTTCAATGCGTCCAAGCACTTAGATGAAGCTCCTTCATTTTTGTGGAGTTCTTGCTAAGCTTTTAGCTTTGTGCTCTAAGTCTTCTATCTGATGTCATAAAAAGTTTATAACCTTCTTCTACCAATGCGTTTGCTATACGCCAACTTTGGGGCCGGGTCTGTATATATGTATGCGCATAACTGTCTCTCATATGTATGTTCATAGTGTGTTTGTTTATCTGATGCAATGTTTGTGATCCTGGCATATTATTGATAGCTCAATGGATACTGTTTATGTTGTTAATTGCTTCCGTTCAGGCCCCATATGTTATACATATCGAATTTTATGTCCGTTTCCGAATTGGTCATGCCCAAACTTTTAGGGGCGAGTTTGGGGTGTGACAGTATGTCCCTTTATGGGTCATCTGGTCCCTTTAAGAGGTCATCTGTACAGTCTCATGTAATCATAAGTCATATGTCAGCGCTATTGAATGTACCACGTATGTACCATGTATGATTATCGGTGAGAATCTAATATGAATATAAATCTATTTTTGAACTCTGATTTCTGAATTTGTTATGGACATCATTCATAAAATCTTTAGTTTGTCATTATTCACTAGGCTCCAGCTCATTGTATATTTTATGTATATAGGTGATCAAGCGCGTGACCAGGACTAAGCTGCTGCTTAGAGTTCTATTTTGGTCAGCCAACCACCATGCCCCCCGAGGAGGTTCCCGAATTAAGAAGTGATCAAGTTTGGTGAACCATGTTTACGACTTTTGTTTTCTTTTGTTTTGTCTGAACAAGTTTCTGTACTGTCTGTGTATTGGAGTAAGACCCATTTTGTTTAATCTAAATATTATGGTGATGATGGACTGATGTATTTGTATAACGTCACTTATATATACATAATTTAAATTTTTCCGTCCTATATACGTCTGCACAGCTCTATGGACATTATATTTTGTTATTTGCTTCCACTAGTCCCTTTAATTTTGTTGATCTGTTTTAGAGGCCTTCGGTAATCTCAAGATTACTGGCTGATTATGAGGCTAAACCTATAGGGGTGGGTTTTGATCGTTACATTTTGCCCTTAGTTGGGTGGCACACCTAGTACATCTAGCTCGAGACAGACTTAGAGCCATCAGCCTACCCAGTCGGTACAGGCCTTAAGAGCCAATTAGGAAGTTTCTTCGGCTCAATTAGTACATCAAGTTTATGCTTCGAGAGGTGAGCAAGTAGGGTAGAGACCCACAGGGCGTGTGTATGTTGTTAGCACGCCAGATTTATTACCAGCATCTTCAGTTGTGAGAGGTAATTTCATGTTATGCAATTATATTGCCAAAATGTTGATTGATACTAGTGCATCGCATTCTTTCATTTCGTCTGTATTCGCATCAGTATTGGGGTTAGAAGTGGCTCGTTTCACTCAAGGTAGAGTCACCTATTGGGATGAAGTTATTTTGGACCCAGGGTGTCGAGGTTGTGAGATAGAGGTTGTTGATCGTCGACTTCCTTTTAGTTTTACATTGTTAGACATGTTGAGTTCTAATGTTATTTTTTATATAAATTGGTTGTCTTCATATCATACCAAAATTGATTTTTTTTTATTTTCTGGGGAACTGAACTGCTAAAGTGCTATCGCTAGTGTATGATTCACATGGTCGGGGCGAGTGAATTGCCTTCTTGCAACTTTCTTGAGTAGTGAGATGTGATGTAGTGGGACTGTGTAGAGTGATGGGTGTGCTATGTCAGTGTTGTTTTTGACCTTATCAGTCTTGGTATGTGTAGTGTAAAGAGTTTAGTCATCACAGGGAGTATGTGTGAGCTAATCCAAGGGTGTGGATGTTGTGTTTTTGTCATATAGTCGGCTCGAAAATAATTGGGTGTTGAACTTGAGGGTTCTGTAATTGAATAGTATCTTGGTGTGGCATATAAGACCTATTTGGATGAGTGGTAAGTTGTTTTAAGTTAGTGGTAACTAATTTGGGGTTACAATTAGGAACTTATGCCTTTGAGCACTTCTGTGCCATTACGTGATTGGTGGTTGTGGAATTTCTTTATTCATGCTATATTGTGTTGTTGGCACTTTGGAAATTTCTAGGGATTATTACCATGGAAGTTTATATTGATGTCGTGGCGTTACCACGGTGTGATGGGTTTTGTTGGGTGACCGTGTTGTGGTTCACTGGGGGAACGCTAAGGAATGATTTTGAGGAGAAAAAAAAAATATTTTGGCATTATAGTCTTGTGTGGTCTTTTTGAACTAAATCGATTTTGGTTTGAAATATAAGTTTTCAGTTTAATAAAAAGCACAATCTAACAAATCATGAGAATAAAGGGAGTTTTGAAAATTAAATAACACTTTTGATTTTCGAAAAATGGCACGGTTTTGAAATCTTTGAGTTTTGTTGGAGGAAGTCAAAAAGGATATTTTGATTGTAGGCAGTGCGAGATTAAGCACCTCTTGAGAAATATGGTATTTCAGGAAAATGCATAAAAGAAATTTTCTTAAACCTGAATGGTTTATATTTTTCATGTATTATGGAGTGTCTCGTGATCTAGTCTGAGTTGCTCGTATGTCACACCCCCATTCCACTCCTAATAGAATGATGCTGTGATGGCCAGTAATCCGAGATTATCGAAGGGCAACTTACAAAGATTCACACAAACAGAGTATACGTATGGGACATGCATGTGCGGAAGAAATAAATTTCAATCTAATTAGTCCAAAAGAGCTGTACATAGATTAAATGAAATGACATGCATATTAACATGGTTTTACAACTTGAATACAAAATAAGATAAAGTACATCTTACAACTTGATCTAAAGGCTTCTTGAGCCAAAACATACAAAAGAAATGAACTATAAAGAGGCATAATCTTCAAGATGCTACAAAACAAGAACCAAAACATCTTCCACATTAGGCTCAGGCGACGTCGTCTTCTTGTTCATCACCTACATATATATATATATAAGGGAGAGGGGTGAGCTGTAAACGTAGTGAATGATATAAGTAATAAAGGTTTGAATGAATGATATTCGAGATTTTATCAAAACAATACATATCATAGCTTCTAACAAAACAAAGGATGAACAAAGTTCATCAATCAAAGGCTTTCAAAGCTTGTTGGGATATTTACTAACATCTACATAATACAAAGGATGATATTCATTGACAAAACAAAGGAATAACCAACCCAGAATCAATTAGACAAGCCCACTCATCGGTGGCAAAGGAGATATCTCAAACAAAGGTACTAGTTGCATTAAAGTCTCCTAGCACTAAGAACCTTTCAAAAATGTCAATAAAACAAACATAATACTTGATATAAAACTAAAAGATAATCATTTATGCTTGATCAAATATTTTTCCAAAATAAAGCAAAGCTTATATCAAAACATTATAACATAACTTTATTAAAAATACCACTCGCAATAGCTCTTCGGATGTAGGGCTTAAGGCAAAGATCCAAGACCTACAAATACATGGCAAAGTCCATTGAATGCATTTCAAGATGACAATAAGAGATGCTCAAAGATAGGTATGCAAGGCACTCTCAAAACAAGCTTCAAATGAGTAAAATAGATCCCGATATTTATTTCCAAAACCAAGTCAAGACAAAGCAAAATATGTGCAGGGAGTTAAATCATTGTTTTCCATCTTGGAAAAGCATGCTGGGTACAAACCAGGTCTAAGAATGAATGCATAGATATGAGCTGGGCTGAAATGGCCTAGTTGGGTGAACTCATGAGGTCTTGGCCAAGGTTATACATCTCTTGGCCGAGGTGTGGTCTCCTTGGCCGAGAAGTGGACTGCCCCCACTAGGGATGTTAGGAGGTGTTGGCAATGGTGTACTATGGTCGGCTTAGGTGTGCAGTGGTCAACCTAGGTGTGCAAACAAGGTAGACTAAGGTGCAAGTGATCATATCGGGTAGGCCAAGGTGAGATACAATGCTTGGCTTAGGTGTGAGGTCTAGACGAGAGTGGGTCTCGGTGACCACACTTAGGGAAATAAAGTCTAGAAATCTAGGTTTCCTCTTGAAGAACATGAAGAACGTGAATGCTAAAATCATGATTTCTTATTCAAAATCTGGATTTCATGATATGAGTTCAAAAACATGGATCTGGGTACCCATAAATGAAGATTTCATGAAAACAAACACCAAAACATGGAACTTGATACAAACTTTTGGATCAAAACATGATTTTTTTTCAAGAACACAAGAATAACACTTTCTCTTTCTAACACAAAAATTTAAATCAATGCATGGCTCATGAATCATGCTAGATCATGCAATATGATCAGTTGAACATAAAGAACAACAAGAGTAGATCAAGAATCTAACCTCAAAACACGAATCCAATGTTTCAAGATACGAAAATCAAGCTTGGAAGTCTAGCTCTCTCACTCTAAGAGCTTCTTCTTCTTCTTCTTCTTCCTAGAGCTTCTCTCTCTACAAGGCAAAGATATGGCAAATGATATGGGATCTCAAATACAACTTGACTTAAACCCACTACTGGGACATGTGGCATCATCTTGTCAAGTCTCCTTAAAAAGGTGCCAGAATGAAAAGACAAGAGTAGGTTAAAGTGTATAACAAGTAAGGTGGCATGGGTATTCTGACAAGACAAGGATCCTGGATCACAACAAGGCTTTAGACAAGTAAGGTTTCCCTAATCTCGGCTAGGAAGGATAACATTGGCCTAGGTGTGACATACTTCAGCCTAAGTTATACAGGTCAAGGAACAAGATTGCTAGGTGTTGGCTAAGGTGCACAACAAAGTTGCAAGGCTCAAGGATCAAAGATCTCGGATGCCGAGATGATAAACATCTCGGTCTAGATGATGCACACCTCGGCCTAGCTGATGCACATCTCGGCCAAGATGCCAAGGTGAAGCTGGAGGTCAACCAAGATGGTTCTAAGATGATCCTAGGTGTTGACGCTCAATGGCCTAGGTGTAAGAGGTTCAAAGATGTGACCTAGGTGTGAGATAGCAAAGATAGATAGCCTAGGTTCAACACACAAAGCAAGGAACAAAGCATGCATATTTGCCCCTCTTTGACAGAACTCGGAAGTCATGAAATGATGGGAGTGAATGTCAAAGCCCAGAGACGACCCATTTTTGACAAGGCCTAAGACTTAGACAAACAGACAAGATAACAAAAGAAGTGCCCGCAGGCCCGGGCAAAATGCAAATGACATGTACAATGCAGAACATAACTTATGATTATGCAAAGAGGGCTGTAAAGAAACACCTAGATGCAAACGTTATGCAAAGAAATGCTACAGCAAACTCATACATAAGAAAGTAAGTAAACACGCCACGCACGGGAATCACAGACCGAACTACATTTCATGCAGAAAGGAGGTAAGAAAATTCTATGCAATCTTAACCACGGACCACATAAGAAAGACTAGAAGCGAGTAACGGGAACACCCAAAGTCTCAAACGAAACACCTCCTAGCGCATCAAACGCGAAAGGAGAGGGACTGCACAAGAAAGCGCAGTAATCCAAACGCGTGTCAAACGCGAGAGGAGAAAGGTACGTCCAAACGCATGTTAAACGCGAGAGGAGAAGGGTATCCAGACGCGTGTCAAACGCGAGGAGAAGGGTACGTCCAACTGCGTGTCAAACGTGAGAGGAGAAGGGTACGTCCAACCGTATATCAAACGCGAGAGGAGAAGGGTACGACCAACCGCCTGTCAAATGCGAGAGGAGAAAGGGTACATCCAACCGCATGTCAAATGCGAGAGGAGAAGGGTACGTCCAACCGCATGTCAAACGCGAGAGGAGAAGGGTACGTCCAACCGCATGTCAAACGCGAGAGGAGAAAGGGTACGTCCGTCCAACCGCATGTCAAACGCGAGAGGAGAAGGGTACCTCCAACCGCATGTCAAACGCGAAAGGAGAAGGGTACATCCAACCGCATGTCAAATGCGAGAGGAGAAGGGGTACGTCCAACCGCATGTCAAACGCGAGAGGAGAAGGGTACGTCCAACCGCATGTCAAACGCGAGAGGAGAAAGGTAACCGGGCGCGTGTCAAACGCGAACATGTGTGATAGAAACGCAGTTAAACCGAACCAGAACTTCTCTGAATGAACCATACGTACAATATCGTCTGGTTTCACCAACTTCAAATGAACTGTACATACAATATCGTGCCTGTACAAAAGAGAGATTTTGACAAGTACAATATAGCAACGCTATATCAAGATACAATTTCAATACGAGATAAACACGTGCACATATGATGCAAATGAAAAAGTGCATAACAATGCATGGGAGACGTGCATAACAATGTAAGCGAAATGGTGCATAACAATGCAAGTAAAACAATGCATAACAATGCAAGTGAAGAGGGTGCATAACAATGCAAGTGGAACGTACAGAGCAATGCAAGTGAAAAGTGCATATCAATGCAACTGGAAAGTGCATAACAATGCAAGTGAAAAGTGTATACACATTCCGTGTACAACAACAATGCACTTCCGATGCAACATTAATAGCATGGTTGAAGTAAAATGTCTGATAAGAAAATACACGCCTTAACGAGACCAATTCAAACGCAACCTCCGATTTACCTCTCGGAGGAGTCAGAATGTACTTAAAAAAGGATACACTTCGCTCCTGACGATTGACGATGAGTCGCGCATCAAAGACATGAATCGAAGCCCCTGCGAGGACATTTTGAGCCGAAAAGTGAACTTTGCTTGCACTTTCTCGAGAGCCAAGGACTCCAAACAGCATAAAGAGCACACAAGGAGAACAATGAACACTTGTAGGCCACCCCTAGGGACTGTCGTCCACTTTTCCAGGTTGTAGGCCACTTAAGTGGCCGGTCGGCCACAAAACCTGGCCGGTCGGCCAGTTTACAAAATTTTGGGGTAGTTTTGTCTTTTGGCCTCGGCTCTTTAAGTAAACAACCCCAAGCTCCATTTCATTCACACCTCTAGTGTTGAAATCTCTTGCTCTTGCTCCCTAGACCCTTTTTCCTCTTAGATCCAGACTTTGCATGCGTTTTCCAACGCGCCACGCGAAGTTGATTTGCTAAAATCTTCCGATTTCCTTCACTTTGAACTGAACAGAATTTGTTTTCGGAGCTTCTTTCTCCATTTTCACCATTTGAGGTATGTTTCTCTCGAACTTGTCTTGAGTTTGACACCCTTTCCCGGGTTTTGACTGCCTTTGACTTTTTCTCTTCCTAAGAGTTGACTTTTGTTGACTTTTGGCCATTTTTGCTCATTTTGCTCATTTTTGCCCACTTTTCAACTTCGTTTCACATGGCGGACCATATTCCACACGATGGGGGTTCCCCGAGAGCAGAGGACGAGCCTGATATCATGCGATTGCCACCGAGGATTCGGCCTTTCGACCTGGCGAGGTACTGCCCTTAGGAGCACGTACTACCACCGAGCACTGTTCGTCAGTTTATAGACTTTGCACGATGGGCACCCGCGGACCTGCTACTACGGGAGCCAGAGTCCCACTTGTCCCATGACGCACCCGAGGTATGCACTGCACTTTTACATTTTCTGCAATGTACTTTAAATTTCTCGTATAATTTGTACTTTAGCACTGTATTTCATCTGCTCATACTGAACACACTTCGCGTATTGTAGTTTGCTCATATTGAACACAGCTCACACACAACACTCTGCTCATTCTGAACACGGCTCACACATAGTATTCTGTTCATTCTGAAACTGAATATAGCTCACAAACAACACTCTGTTCATTCTGAAACTGAATATAGCTCACACACAGCACTCTGTTCATTCTGTACACAGCTCACACACAACACTCTGTTCATTCTGAAACTGAATACAGCTCACACGCAGCACTCCGTTCATTCTGCACACAGTTGATACATAGCATTTTGTTCATTCTGCACACAACTCATACACAACATTCTGTTCATTCTGAATACAGGTGATTTCTCGCTTCACTCGAGGGTGTGGATCGACTTTTGCGAGAAAGTGGTACTCAGACCTCCCAGAAGCCGTCCGGCATATTATTGACGAGGCAGGATTTGGCCTATTCTGCACAGGGCTCTCGCATTTGATGGCGAGCAAGACCGCTTTGGGTGCATTGTTAGAGATGTGGTGGGATACCACCAACTTCTTCCACTTTTCTGTCACTAGGGATATGACGATGACCCCATATGATTTCTCTATGCTCACAGGCCTCGATGTGGGAGGTCGGCTGATTCCGTACGACCCAGACATGGAGGAGTGAGAGGCAGCCTGGATCTACCCATTGGGAACACCCCCATCCATCTTCCGATCCGGCACACTCAGGTACTCATGGTTTTTGGACCACTTCAGAGGGACCGAGCCCGTGACTGTCGAGGACATAGAGCAGTATGCCTGTGGATTCTGGATGTACCTCTTCGGCACCACACTGTTCGCCGACAGGTCAAACACGGTCGAGCTATATCTTCTAAGCACTTTGGTAGACCTGTCCCAGGTCCGGGATTATGATTCGGGTGGTGCTGGCCTTGCCACCCTTTATTGCTATATGAGTTCGGTCTCCTGCAGGAGCAGGGTAAGAGTAGGCAGCTATTGGAGAGCCTGGGAGGTATGCTTTACTTTTTAGCTTGGCAGTTCTTGCTATGCTTTCTCTGCTTTGCATTTTCTCGCTTACTGTATTCCCTGTATTTGCTGCATTCTGCATTGCACACATGTTCTGCTTCCTGCATCATCTGTGTATTATGTATTCTCATTGCCATTATCTCGTTTTTCCACAGTTATGGATGTACGCCTATTTCCCGGCGCTAGCCCCTGAGCTCGAGGTCGAGACACCTCTCGAGATCCCTTATTCACGCCGATACGACGAGAGATGCCTGCCGAGGCCTTGGGAGACCCTACCATATCTACGACATTACTTCAACACAGTGTGGGCGACCGAGGTAATCCAGAACTCTCAGTTCTTTATACTTTCAACTTCAACTCATTTTGCATATCTAATGGAAACTAATCAATTTCATGCACTTGCTACCCGCAGATCAGTTGGCAGCCTTGGATAGCGATGCCAGGGTTCTCTCGGTTCCAGTTTGCTGGGGCATGGGCTGCCTCCCGGTACCGGATCCTGTTTGAGGGACCGATTGGTTGAGCCTGGTTTCTCGGAGAGCGATTCCTGCGCCAGACATTGGGTGATCCCCTTCAGGCAGTCCCTTCATCTCCTCCGTCAAACATGCGCACCATAGAGAGTCTTTCCCCTCGGGAGGTTAGCGACCTCATGCAGGGTGCTAACGCAGTCCTTTTCCTCGAGGAGGGGGAGTACACGACATACCTCCATACATATCTGATGCCCCCATTGATAGGTGTTCGTGTCCCTATGAGGAGAGCTGCTGACATTCCCTCGTCGAGCAATGCCCGAGCTGCAGATGTCCTCTCGACGAGCAGGGCTAGTGCATCGAGAGGTAGGGCCAGGGGGATGCCTCCCACTAGGCAGTGTACTGGATGGCCAGATCCTCCGACAGAGCTGACAGGCTGGCGGTATGGGACACCTTATCAGATTCCACTTGAGCCTCCATTGGCGGATCATCGATATGTCAGGGCTTCTGACTCAGCACCGGTATGAATTACAGCTTTCATTTATTACTCAAATACTTAGCCATTCATTCACTGATGATTTTAACTTGCACCTGCAGCCTTCCACAGAGTATGTCAACGGGCTACTCGGGGTGATGGCCTCCTTTGAGAGCATGATCTTGAGGAGAGAGACCATGCTTAGCTCCCACGGGATCTAGGTAAATTTTCAGTTTTTCATGCATTGCCATACTTTTGCTGATATACCGAAACTAAACACTTCATTGCACTGATTCGCTGTATGCGTAGATCACATCTGACATGACATACTGCATGCACACATCGTATCTGACTTCCACACATACTCTTCATACTGCATTTGTACTTGACACTTGCTGATAAATTCAAAATGTCTTTTCAGGTCACACCCTTGCAGACAGGACCCTCTGAGCCTTCTCGAGTAGCAGGGAGAGAGGTTCCGGTACGTGGTTGAGGGAGACGTCGGGCGCCTGCCAGACGCGTTGACGAGTCCAGCGAGGAGGAGGAGGAGGAGACGAGTCCCCAGTCAGAGTCATCCGAGGATGGAGGCAATGTTGAGGAGGGTTCCGAGGACGGGAGCGGAGGCAGCTCTGGTTCAGATAGCGGTGCCGACGGCAACAGCGCTCCAAAGCCCGCTCGACCGGGGAAGAGGGCGAAGAGGGCCTCTCGAGTTTGAGATAGCCAGCACCGACATAGATGTTTCCGCTTTATTTCTCTTTTTGCTTTAGTATTAGTGCATTGTACAGCCTTAGGCAGTTTTACTTTGTTCAAAACTTGTACCTTTTGTAAAGAGAAACCATGATGAAATGAAAGCAGCTTTTTTGTTCAAAAAGTGTTGCATTTTACATTCTAAGCATCGCATCGCACCATTTTGCACAAGAGTGAGATTGATGAAAATTGAACATTCGTGTATTGCCAAGTCAGGTAGTGAACCAACACAACAAACAAAACAACACAATTTAAAGAACAATTTGACAAACGAATTACAACAACTCGATAAGCAAAGAGCAAAAACTCGATAAACAAATCGTAACAACTCGATTATCAAAGAGCGACAACTCGATAAACAAAACTAAACAACTCGATAATGAAGCAAATTCAACAAAACGAGTAAAACTGAACAACAGAACGCATCTGAAACAGAGCAAGACACAAATTCCAGTACTTCGACCACTTCAGGAGGACCAGAGGCTACTTGCTGGAGAGGAGGAGTGGCTGTCGGCCACCTACAGTGGCTGTAGGCCACTTAATGGATGTGTCGGCCACTTAAAGAGGCCGGTCGGGCAGTGAGGCTGGGAACCTCTAGATTTTGGCCACCTGTCCTCTACTCAAAGCCTTATCTTCTATAAAGGTTCCAGCATCGTGGTTCCCTCATTCTAACTCAGTTTTTGCACCAAATAAAGGCATTTCTTGTCCAAAATCTCACAAATTGGATTGCTAACTTAGATGGCTCGGAAAAGCTGAATTTCTGGGATTTTGGAATAAATGCACTATTCACCCTGAGCCGCACCCCGCTGCGAGTTCCATTCCTTCATGCCGCGGCTAGGTGTTGGAATCTGGTAACTCATGTTTTTAGCTTTGGCGGACAAGAGATGTGTCCCACTTTTGAAGATTTCCAAGCTTTAATGGAATCTCAGCGCGACGAAGAGATCTTGCCCCAATTCCGCTTCGACCACATCCAAGCCTTAGGACGGATGTGCAGGCTCACTTTGCATGATGCTCGGCCTTTGATTTGCAACAGAGAATTAGATATCCCCAGCTTGATTCATCAGTTTTTTGATGCCGGTGATCGCGGCAATCATCACTGGCAGGGTTTTCGATGACATGCACTTTGCTTGTGCATGTTGTCTTATTTCTTACTTGTCCCAGGCTCTAGTGGATCTAGCGTCCGTTTGATTAAGGTTACCCAGGGCTTAAAAGAGGGCAAGAGCTGCATTGCTATGACACTAGCTGAAACCTTGATCGGTTTGGATGCCTTCCATCGCCGGTAGACAACTAGATTCGCGGGGAGTCCACTACTATTGCAGGTAATGTTTCCCACCCTATCTCACATATATTTCTCACATCACTCGGCCCTCAGGCTGTATTTTTTCTCTCAAAACCCTTTTCTCTCTTTTCTTTCCACGTACACCTCTCTATTCTTTAATCTCTCATTTTTCGTCCCTCCCCGGATATGGTTGATGGACAAGTTGAGAGTGGTGGACTCATGCCCAGCATATTCATCACGCGGCTATTTCTTCTGGCAATGACTAGTTGACGCCCCAGATAGGGGATGGTGGTGCGAATGGATGTGCAGTCTGTCTGCCGTCAACATTGCTTGGCACTACCCCTGGCTTAATCTACCGGCGATGAGCTACAGTATGTCTAGGCAACCGGGCATTCAGCTGATCGGCCTGACACACTGCGTCTTTTACTTCCTGTTTCGATTTCGATGCCAGTTCGGCCATGATCAGACTTGCCCAACTAGCTCGGTATGCCACAGCATGGAGGACAAGAGAAGTTCTGGCCCCCACTCCCACTTTCAGTTGCACCCTCTCTGATGAGTGCATAGCTTGGCTCGATGAAGAGGCACAGATTGGGCCTACTTTGGCATCAGAGGCTTCGACCAGCTCTGGGAGGTGGCGCAGGAGCACCTGACTATGCCCCGAGTTTATTTGCTTTAATTAGTGCTTTCAAGTTTTCTTTATGAATGTAATAAAAAAAGCAACTTCAATTTGTATTCAAGAGTAGGAGAACTCTATACTGAAATCAATGCAATTGAAGGTTGTGGGTATTGAAAATTTTCCGTTTGATCCAAAAATGATCTAAGTCGTAAAAAGATTAATTTGAGCAAAATCAACTTTTATTAAAACTTTTCAAAACCATTTTCGATATGGATCACAACTGCACACGCCTGAGATCTATCATTGAGATGTACAACCCCTGATCCAAAATAACTGGAAAGTTGCCCCTAGTCTGAACAACACTGCACTGGAGATCACAATCGAGCTCTTGAATGCAGAATAGACAAAGATGACCAACATGATCACATGGAAGTCGATTTGGAAGTGTTTATGGCTGGACTTCAGAATAAAGTTACCTACGTATCCTGAAGATGGGAATCAAGCCTTATGTAGTTGGATTCAGGTTCACTCGTGTATTAACACTCTTCTTTTACGCTCTAACTTTTGCCAAGGCCGCCCTTTCTGGGTTTTCAACCTTGCGAGCTCAGTTTTTCTTATTTCAAATTTTCTGTGCTCTAACTTTTGCCTAGGTCACCCTTTCGGGTTTTTGGCCTAGCGAGCCACTCAGGGATAGTATTTCTTCAACTTGTCTATGTTGATCGGTTGGGAGAACTCAAGGCCATCTAAATCTATCAGAATGACAGCTCCACCAGACCAGATAGACTTGATGATATAGGGACCAGTCCAATTGGGTCTGAACTTGCCCCTAGGGTCGTGGATGGGAGCTCGGCTGTCTTTCAGCACCAAGTCCCCTTTTTTTAAATTCTTGGACTTAACTTTCTCGTTGAAAGCCCTAGCAATTCTTTGTTGATAACCCTGGACGTGATACAGTGCTTTTAGCCTTCTTTCATCAAACAGCATGAGTTCTTCGAATATGCTCTGCTGCCAATCTGCCTCAGCAATCTGGCACTCAGCCAATACCCGTAATGACGGAACCTCAACTTCGATAGGCAGAACAACCTTCATCCCATAAACTAAGGAATACGGAGTTGCCCCAGTAGAAGTTCGAATTGAAGTCTGGTAGCCCCAAAGAGCAAATGGCAGCTTATCTAGCCAGTCCCTGTAGGTTTCCACCATCTTCTGGAGGATATGCTTGATGTTCTTGTTGGTGGCCTCAATAGCTCCGTTGGTTTGCGGCCGATATGTAGATGACTTATGAAAAGCCACGTTGTATTTCTTCAACAAGTCGATCACCTCCTTCTTGAAATGGGAACCATTATCCGAAATAATTTCATTCGGGACCCCATAGCGACAGATAATGTTGTTCCTGATGAACTTAGCAATGTGCGACGCCTTCAACACAGCGTAAGATTAGGCCTCAACCCACTTTGTAAAGTAGTCTATCGCTAGCAGAATATACTCATGCTCGTTGGACCCCTTCGGAGTGACAGCCCCAATCACATCAATCCCCCAGACTGAAAACGGCCATGGAGAAGTCATGTTGTATAGCTTTGACGGCGGAATGTTCATGCGGTTTGCATGGATCTGACATTTGTGGCATCGCCGGACAAAGCCAATACAATCCTCCTCCATGGTTGACCAATAATAACCTTGTCTAAGGATCTTCCGGGCTAGCATCACCCCGCTCATGTGCGCTCCGCACTATTCTCCGTGGACGGCATCCATCAGACACTTGGATTCTTCAGTATCAATGCATAGCTTATGCATCCCGAGATGACCCCTCTTGTACAGTTTACCCCCGCAGATGATGAACTGAGCAGCCATTCTTTGAATTGCCCTCTTATCTCTAGCATTTACCCCTGGCGAATACGCCTCATTTTCCAAGAAGTTCCAGATGTCGTAATACCAAGGGTTTTGATTTTGTACCTCATCTATGGCAGCAATCAGCTCGTAGGCCGGCACGAATTTCTGTTCAATGATGATCAGACGCATCCGAACTCCAAAAGGGATGTCTATTATAGAAGATAGAGTTGCTAATGAATCAGCGAACTTGTTGTTCTCTCCTAACAGATGAGCGAAGTTCAGTTTTTCAAACCGAGGAATCAGAACGTCCAAGGTCTGGTGATAGATTCTCATCTTTTCTTCTTTAACTTTCCAATCTCCTTTAGCTTGAGATACAACAAGATTCAAGTCCCCAATGACATCCAACCGTTTTGCCCCTAGTTCCAGGGTGGCTTCCAGTCCAGCAATACATGCCTCATACTTTGCCTCATTATTCGACACTTTGAACCGAAGTTTGAATGCTAAACGTATACGGGAATTGTCGGGTGCTATCAGCAACACCCTTATCCCCTACCCTTACTGGTTTGACGCTCCGTCAAAGTACATCGTCCAAGTCTCTTCTTCGACATGCATAATGGCCTCGTTTGGGAACAGATATTCAACTGCTTCATCCCTGTCCACTAGGTGATCGACTAGGAACTCCGCTACCGCTCTCTTTTTCACTGACTTGCGCGTCATGTACTTCAGATCAAAATTCGGAAGGCAGAAGTAACCAACGGGCTAGTTTACCCATAAGTGCTGGTTTCTCGAAGAGATATTTGATGGGATCTAATCTCGTAACCAGTATTACAGAGTGAGCTAACAAGTAGTGCCTTAGCTTCCTGGTAGCCCATACCAAGGCCAGACAAGCCTTCTCCAGCGGAGTGTAGCGGGTCTCGTAATCCAGCATTTTCTTGCTCAGGTAGTAGATAGCCTTCTCCACTTTATCCTCAAACTCCTACGCAAGCATGCAACCCATCGTCGTTTCAGTCACTGACAGGTACAGAATCAACGGTTTCCCCTGCTCAGGCAGTGACAACACAGGTGGGTTCTGTAGATATTGCTTGATCTGCTCGAAAGCAACTTGGCATTGGTCATCCCATTGGAACTTCTTTCCTTTCTTCAGGAGACCAAACAGTGGTTCACAAGTCAAGGTTAATTTTGCAATAAACCGTCTTATGAATTGCACTTTACCCAGAAAGCCTCGCACCTCCTTTTCAATCCTTGGTGGTGGCATTTCTAAGATGGCCTTGATTTTAGAAGGATCGACCTCGATACCCCTTTGTGTGATCAAAAACCCCAACATTTTCCCTGCAGTAACACCAAATGTACATTTTTTAGGATTCAGCCGCAACCGATACACTCTGATCCGTTGGAAGAATTTTTGCAAGGCGGTGTAGTGGCCCTCTCTTTTCTTTTTTTTTTGGGTGAATAAGAGATAAAATAAAACAGGAAAATTTACAAGAATACAAGGGGCATACCCCAGGCCCTACCACTAATTACAACGAGCACAAGAAGAAACCAACACAAGCAAAACACAGCCCAAAAGCATTAGTCCAAAGGCTAGTCTAGCAGATGACCGAACATAACTGATAATCTGTTCAAAACCCATATCTCGAACGGGTGTGGGACATGCACAAAAATTATATTAACTCCAAGAAAGCACAGATCTGGAATTCCCCAATAGCCAGCATGAGGGTACACCTCAACCTCAACCTCCTTGGACTTGATAATCATGTCGTCCACGTACACCTCAACCTCTTTGTGGATCATATCGTGCAAATCGTGGTTGCAGCCTGTTGATATGTATCCCCAGCATTCTTCAATCCAAACAGCATCACCCTATAACAGTAAGTTCCCACGGGGTGGTAAAAGCAGTTTTCTCCCAATCTTCGGGTGCCATCAAAATCTGATTGTAGCCTGAAAAACCATCCATGAACGAGAGCAGCGCATGCGCAGCAGTGAAGTCCACTAATTCGTCGATATGCGGCAGAGGAAAGTCGTCCTTCGGACTGGCTTTATTCAAATCCCTAAAATCCACACATACCCGAATTCTGCCGTCTTTCTTTGGCACCGAAATTATATTGGCCAACCAAGTTGGATACTCAGATACTAATAGGAACCCTGCGTCGATCTGCTTGGTGACCTCTTCTTTGATTTTCGGAGCCCAGTCCGGTGGATCCTTCGAAGCTTCTGCTTAACAAGTCGGGCCTCTGGGTTAAGAGGGATCCGGTGCTGTACAATCTCAGGATTGATTCCAAGCATGTCTTCGTAGGACCACACGAAAACATCTTTGAAATCTTTTAATAAAGCGACTAAGCGCTCGCGTTCCTCCGAAGACAACGTGGACCCGATTTGGACCAGCCGCGGATCCTTCTCAGTACCAACGTTAATTGAGGTGATTTCATCAACCAAAGGTTTTACAAACCTCTCGTGCTCTTAATCAAGCAAATATTTCAAAACCGGAGGAATTTCTTCCTCGTCGTTTTCATCAAAATTTTGAAAGTCTTGATTAATGCAATAAATTAAAGGCACAGAAAAGTACTCGGAAGCCACAGCCGTACCATTCTCATTAATTACATCCAGTCCGTTCAATCTTTCAGCTACAACAGACTCAAAGGACAAAGAAAAGACGACCTGGACAGGACAGTGGCATCCGGGTTATCACTCCCAAGAATACTTGACTCAGACTCAAAAGAGCTGGAATCTGATTCCGACTCCACAGACTCTGTGGAATCAGATTCCGGCTCACTACCTGATCCGGAACTGCTCGATAAAAAGCCCTCCTCATACTGCCAGACGAGGGAGGGTGCAATGGATGCATCGAGAATGCCTGAAGATGGGCACACAACCGCTTTATCCTCGATCATGGAAACTGAGAAGTTATCCCCCAATTACTCCGGTACGATCTGAGGATCTAAGAAGAGACAAGCCAGCGCTACCCCCATCCCAATTTCTGTGCTCTCGGAGTCTCCCTCCTTTGTAGACGCGCCCTTTTGCCTAACTACAGTTCGGACTCAATTTGTGTCACGGTTCTTAATCTGAACCAAAGAGTCCAAATCCGGCAAATCATTTTGAGAAAACAGATTTTGAAAGAAGTGCCAAACATGGAATGCTTTGCCAGATACAGAGTCGCCATCTATATTTTTTTATGGGGAAATTTAGGAAATCCTGACTCGGTGCCAAAGGCCACGTGTCCGTCATCACCAAAGTTGCCTCGGCTCGGGAACTTGGGTACGATTGGGAAAGGTCAGCTATGAGCACCCCTCTCGCCCGATCCGAAGATCGGCCTCTACTAACCGTGATATCCAATTTTGAAAACATTATGTGTTCTTGTTCTAGTTATTAGCCTAGAATTACTATGTTATGCGCACAGCAAACAAGTATAGACTACATCGCTAATTTGGAACAAAACATTGCATATCCGTTTGTTTGGAAAAACGCTTTTGAATTTGCTACTCGCAAGTAGGCTAAAAACACGGATTTCAACGAAGTTGTCCCAACTCAAACAATCCAACCTTCACCCACAGGCATTCAAGCAGTTATATCACATAAGCAGTTAGCTTCATGGTAATCATGCTATTATGGCAAACACTCACACGCATGTGGTATGCTAAAGCATAAAAAGCTCACCTAGTACTCCGTGCCAAGACAAGAACATGTTAGCAATCATGCGTGACCCTAGTTCATGTTAAGTGGCTAATGCATCGCATACAAAATGCGCTAAGTAGGCTTGGCTAATCTAGGGATGACATGTGAAAATGCACAGATAGCACGTATTGAAGTTAGACTTGAAATACTTATGCAGTAGCATGATGTGCCAAGCTCGGTGCATGCAATACTGATGAATGATGCACGCATGCATAGCATGAGATGCTAAAGAAAATATGCCCTAATACTAACATTCAAAGCAGGTAAGTAAAAGGGAGAAAGAAGTGGGGGTTGGAAAACATGCCACACACACACCCACACTTATTACAAATTGCCCTCACTCGGAGGGTCCGAATAAATATTACAATTTAACTAACCAAACTAGGTAATTAAATATTACAGACCATTAAATTAATTAAGCAAATTAATTAATCTAAGAAGTAGTAAATAGCAGCCTCAGCAGAGGGCTCAATGCATTGCGCGCTCGGTTCTGCCCGGAAATCCACTGCCATGCTTAAGATGCCTTTGTTTCCTTGCTCTGCTCCCTGATGACTGCCAAAGTCTCAGAGTTTGCTTTCTGGATACTAGGGAACACCACCGGCTGAAGGAGAACACCACCGGCCATATAGAATGGTCACCGGCCACAATTTGATCCATCGGCCAACAATGATGGCCGGTCGGCAATGAAGATAGCCGGCCGCCAATCTTCCTGCAGAATCTGTGTTTGACAGCAGCAGAGGGCAAAAACAAGCATGCAATGCATTTCAAGCAAATGTATGCACCAACACATCCCTTATCATGTTTGTGCTCAAGGGTATGGTCTTCGATTCTCGGACCACCTATCGCGCATTTCAATGCGTGATGGCCCAAGTAAACCAAGTTATGCATTTTGATTTCAAATGAAATGCACATCAAATAAACAAATAAAACCCAACCTCTATCATACTCAATTCAAGAGGCGAGGCAATGCATGCCAATGCAATGCAATCTAGGCATGTGAGCTAGTATGCAACATGGGCATGAAACAAGTGTGCAAGCTAGCAAACATGCAAAGTGTACTCTTAACCATGCAAACATGCAAGATGCAACATGGACAACATGCTAAGTACAATGCATGCCAAATGCATTACAAACCTAAGCATGCAAATATGCAATGTGACAAACATGGAACAAGGCAAATATGTAACAACACACAAGGCGAGCATGCAACCATATGCTAGAATGGTCTTAAACCGAAGTGACAGCTCTAACCAAGTCCAAATAGTGGCCATTGTTGTGGAAATTAAGGACAATTATACATACAAACATGCATGCGTTAATAGGCCAACACTTAAGCACATAAGAGCAACTTTAAGCACACTTAAAAGAGACAAACGTGGACAATTAGCATGCACATTAAGCTCTGAAATCATGTTAAATATGATGCCAAATCAAATGAACAAGGCAAGCATGCATGCAACCAAGGTCCAAAACTTAAGGCATACAAGAGGGATTACATGGTAGCTATACAAAGCAGGCATGAATGACTCAAATGACTTAAAAAAGTCCCTTGGCACATCAAAACATGCATGTAAGCTTCTCCAAGCTTGGCCAAAACACAAAAGCATGGTAGTCTAATGCTATGCATGTATTGAGGCAAATCATGGCATTACGAGGTATGTATGCTAAACAAGCATGTGTACCAAAACCAACTAAAAACAGAGACAATCATGACATATTAAACATGAAAATCAGCTAAGGCATGGCCAACACACACTTAAACACAGTGCTCTCTCAAGAGGCAAAAATGGTCCTTTTCAAGGACAACAAGGAGAGGGGGTGGCCCTCTCCTTCCTAGGACCTCAAGGCACCATCCTCACCTCTGAAATCCCTCAAGATTTCAGTGGTGAGGAGGCCCAAACTCAATGGTCCCGGAGCTCACTCAAAATGGCACAAAATGGGGCCTTTCAAGGCTTAAGAGGGGTCAAATAACCCCAAATGCCAAAGCACCCTTAACCAACTATTTATAGGGCTAAAAATAGAACTTTTTTGTGTTATACACTAAACCCAAAAATAGTTGTAAGCTAGGCAGAAATACAATGCAAAAATGGGGAATAAAGGGACAAGCTTCTTACCCTTGAAGACCCTCTTCACCAATGGAGCTCCAGCAACTTCTTTAGGTTGAAATCAGTCTAAAACCTCCAAAAATAACCCTCAAGGGCCTCAGCACCAAGGGATGGTGTGATGGTGGGTGTTTGTGAGCAAAAGTAAAAGAAAACACACACAAGAGAGAGATATAGAGGTAGGATATGAACAAACCCTAACCCTAAAACTCAAACCCTAAAAAAAAAGCTGTCTAAAATGTCTAACCCCTCAAAAAGGGAGAGAAGGCTCCTCTTTATAGAGCTTTTAGTCTTGTAAGCTTACAAGACAAGCTTCTGAAGAGAGAGATCCCTCCATACACGTGTATGGAGGGGAGCCAAGTGCATGCCAGCTGCACCAAAATATCTGCAAAAGCAGATGCACAGTAGTCGGCTGACCAAAGATGCAATTGACCAAAAAAAGATAGTCGGCCGGCCATCTAGAGTGTCGGCCGGCCAAACATTTGGCCGGTGGCAACAAAACACAGCCGGTGGCCTCAAGCCATGGCCGGTGGAGTGTGGGGATGGCCCACAAGCCATTCCCTGCCCCTCCAAGGCAAAGCACAAGTGTTTGGTGCAAAACCAGACACAAAACAGTCGAGTCGAGAGATCCTGAGGCAAGGCGCATAGCCAAGACCTCCGGGTACTCAAGACGAACACAAACATGGATGATCACCGAGTGTTCAAGCGGTGACGTCCAAGTCTTGAGGACGGTCAAAAATGGGGTGTCTATAGTTGCCCCTCTTTGACAGAACTCGAAAGTCATAACAATGACGGGAGTGAATGTCGAAGCCCAGAGACGACCCAGTTTTGACAAGGCCGAAGACTTAGACAAAATATGCAAGACAAACAAGATATGCGCCCGAAGGCAGGGGCAAGATGCAAGACAATGCACAGAGCCGGGCATAACTTATGATCATGCAAAGAAAGCTGTAACGAAGCACATACAATGCAACAGTTTTAAGCTAGCATACACCAAACTACACTACAATGCATAAAGGATGTAAGAGAATTATGCAATCCTCGATACGTCTCACTCGGAGGATACAATACCTGTGCGGTTCGTCTGGTTGCACCAGCCTCAAATGAACCGTACATACAATATCGTGCCTGAAAAGAAAGCAAACTTAACAGGTATAATATTGTTAGCAACATGCATGACAATGCAAAATGAAATGCAAAATGATATGCAATATATACAAAACTACGTATAATAATGCAAATGAAAATGTAATGCAATTGAAACAATGCAAATGATATGCAATGCAATTAAAACAATGCAAATGATATGCAATGCAATTGAATCATGATCCAATCATGAGCGGTTCGAAACCACACAAATGTCAAATAGATTGATGGAAGTAACAAGTCCGTCTACCATAGAAAAGGTGCCGCAACCCTCAAAGCGCGTACACATGTAGAACTATGAGTGATGTAGACGGACGCAAGAACAAGTATTGAGTGGAATGACATAAGTGGGGGGAAACGACCCGCGGGAAAGAACAATGATCCTAATGCTGGATGCAAAAATTACACTACAATGCAATATATACAGTGGATATGGCTTGTAGCCAACCAAATCTTGCCTAGGAAGGGCATGTACACATACAAGCCATGTCTAACACAGAAAAGGTGCAGCCACCCTCAAACCAAGTTCATCAAGGAATAGGCGCGTACACATGCAGAACTGTGCTTTGACGTGAAAAGTATGAGCACATACCAAACCAAGCTCAACAAGGAAAGGTGCGAGCCATGGATGGAGGTGATGCAATGGATGCATGCAAGCTACAATGCGATATTTACAATATGCAATATATATATATTTTTTAATGCATGACATATGCGGTATTTAAAATGATGCATGACATATGCATGTGTTTTTTTGTTTTTGTTTTGAAATACATGACACATGCGGTATTTACAATGATGAATGACATATGCATTATTTACAACGTAATGCATGACATATGCAGTATTTACAACGATGCATGACATAGGCATGTGTGTTTTTTTTGTTTTTGTTTTTGTTGTGAAATGCATGACATATGCGGTATTTAAAATGATGCATGACATATGCATGTGTTTTTTTGTTTTTGTTTTGAAATGCATGACACATGCGGTATTTACAATGGGATGCATGACATATGCATTATTTACAACGCGCGGCATCGCGCAGCTTTTGAAATGCATGACAATGCAAATGAACCGTGCACACCAATGCACCGAAGGTCTTGCACCTTCCAAAGATTTAAGGTCTCCTAGACCGGCTGCTGGGGAATGCATAACAATGCAAATGAACTTAGAATACGTGACAACGTGTGACTTTGAAATGCATGAATTTCTAATGCGCGACGACGTGCGGCTTGAAATGCATGACAATGCATGTGAGTTTGAAATGCATGACAATGCAACCGAGCGGTTTTAAAGTCTCGTCAGACTAAGCGGGTTAAGGTCTCGCCAGACCGTGAAGTACATAGGACGATGTGATGCGCAAAATAGCGCGATTGAATGCACGCAAAATGCAATGAGATGCGCAAAATAGCGCGATTGAATGCATGCAAAATGCAATGAGATGCGCAAAATGGCGCGATGCGTTAAACAACGCGAGTGCACAAGGTAGTGCGATGCGCTAGACAGTGCGATGGAATGCATGCCAAATGCAATAGGGCAACTTTCGGGTTTTATAAGAGATAAAAGGATACGGGAAGGATACACCTTGCACAAATTCGGGTACCACGTGCCGAAGACGCGGTTCGGGGTTAAAACGGAGGCCGGTTGAGCTTTGGAGATGCCATTTCTTGTACTATCTTGAGCAATGAAGACCCCAAACCACTCATCTGACCTAAAAAGGGTTGTAGGAGCATCACCGGCCACATGGGAAGGCGGGCCACCAACCGGCCACCAAAAAACATCACCGGCCGAATATTTGGCCGGCCGGCCAAAAATGCAGCCGACCGGCCAAAAATGCCTGATTCGGGGCAGTTTTGTCCTTTTGGCTTGGGTCTTTTAAAATAGGGTTTGAAACCCTATTTTTCTCATTGTTTTCTAGCCGAAAATACTTCCTTCTCTCTCTAGAGCACTTTTCCCTCCTTCATTCCTCGATTTTCTCACGTTTTACGCCCGTTCCATCGTCCGATTCGCGATCTCCCTCGCGTTTCGAACATTTTCATCCGAACATTTATTTGTTTCGGTGTTTCCTTTTTGATTTCCGCCTCTTGGGGTTTGTTTCCCCCAAGTTTCCCTTGATTTTCCCACATTTTCCATACTTCGGTTTTTCCGGCCATTTCCTACCCTCCCGGGGGTTGACTTTTTGTTGACCCTTCGCATTCTAGCTTTGTTTTCCTTTTCCGACCATTTTTCTCGACATATTTGACATGGCCGACGATATTCCAGAGGGCGGGACTCCCCGGATCACGAGATAGATCCCGGGGTCGAGCTTCTCCCCCTGAGCGTCCGTCCATTTGACCCGCGACTTACCGGCCGGCGATTCATGTGCTGCCTCCGATGGACTTCGCCATTGTTCGGAGCTTCGATAGGGCGATGCCTCCAGAGCTCTTTGCTGAGCCTGCATTCACCTGTCTTTCGGCGCCTCCAAGGTAACATTTCCTCCTCTGTTTTTATTTTCGCAATGTAGAATATAAAACTGCCATAGCTGATTATACTCTTTAACTGCTTAACTCAGATACACTGATGCACTGTACACCGTAGTTGATCGCAACCAAACTTGCAACTGATATCTGTTTGAGACCGACACGTGCACACACACTGCGCTGGCTCTGAATCACTCAAATACACCGACACAGTACACACTGCACACACTGTAGTTTATTGCAATCACACCGGTACCCGGTATCTGTTTGAATCTGAAAAAACTTGCACACATGCTATATTTGCACTGAACCACTCAAACACGCTGACACATCACACGTTGTAGTCCACTGTAAGCACACCGGCACCCGGTATCTGTTTGAATCTGAAAAAAAACTTGCACACATGCTATATTTGCACTGAACCACTCAAACACGCTGACACATCACACGTTGTAGCCCACTGTAAGCACACTGGCACCCTGTATCTGTTTGAATCTGAAAAAAAAACTTGCACACATGCTATATTTGCACTGAACCACTCAAACACGCTGACACATCACACGTTGTAGTCCACTGTAAGCACACTGGCACCCGGTATCTGTTTGAATCTGAAAAACTTGCACACATGCTATATCTATCTCAATTTTGAATGCCTTTCAAAATTAGTATATTTAGCATTGTTTCGCCATTTTTTGCTTGAAAACAAGGAGATTCCCATACCGTCCGAGGGTATGGAAATATTACCGCTCGTGATTGGTATGCCGAGCTACCCGATGCGGTCCGCCACATCGTGGATCAGGCCGGTTTCGGCGCATTCTGCAGAGGACTATCCAGGCTCACTACGAGCAGGCCTCTCCTCGCTGCTCTAGCGGAGAGGTGGTGGACACCACCGACTCGTTCCATCTTTCGCGACGGGAGACATGACGATGACTCCCTACGATTTCTCGATGCTCACAGGCATCGGGGTAGGGGGTGATCCGATCCCCTTCGACACTGATATGGACGAGTGGACTGCGGCTCAGATCTATCTACTCGGCGAGGCCACCTCTCGCCGTCCAGGCTTCGTCCGTTATTCCTGGTTCGAGGTCCAGTTCAGGGTCTAGCCAGCTTTGATCGAGGGGGCTCCGATGACCAGGAGGCGGTGGAGCGTACGCCCGCGGCTTTCTGATGTTCCTGCTGGGGACACTATTTCGCCGACCGGGCGACCGTGCCTCTCTGTCTGCTCAGCGCCTTAGTGGATGTCACTCAGATCCTGCACTATGACTGGGTGGCGCCGCTCTGGCTACGCTTTACGGATATATGAGCTCGGCTTCCCGCAGCGGACAGTTGCTCGGGGGCTACTGGCGCGCTTGGGAGGTACGTTTCTTTTTCTGCTTTACATTCCCACTTTCTATTATCTGTACTCTGTACACTGCACACACTGTAGTCTGCTTCACGCTGACTGCATACTGTACGCACAGCACACACCTATACTCTGCTTTACACTGACTGTACACTGCTCACACTGTACACTCTGCACAACACATTATCTGCATAATACACTGCACGATACATGGCCCTGTTATTTCTGATGTATTCTGCATTCTGCTTTATCTGATAAGCGTACTGGTATTTGCTCTGCAGTTGTAGGTCTATGCTTACTTTCCCAGACTAGCCCCAGTGCCAGACAGGGAGACTCCTCTCGTCGTCCCGTTCTCGCGACGCTTCGACGGGAGGTGTGTGCGGAGGCCTCGGGAGACGTTTAGCTTCTTCCGCCGCTACTTTGACACCATCACCCCCGCGGAGGTATGTTTATCTTTAGGGTTTATTTAAGCTTCGCTTTTCACTGCATATTTTCAATAACAGTAGATAACAAACTGTATTTCATTTTCAGATCACCTGGCAGCCTTGGGCTCCGTTGCCAGCGATGATTCGAGACCGATTTGCCGGTGCTGAGGAGACCTCGCGTTTCTGGATTCTGCTAGAGGGCCCGGTTTGTCGGGCTTGGTACCTAGGTGAGCGTTTCCTACGCCAGACCCTAGGGTTACTAGAGCAGATAGTCCCGGTTCACCCTGCGGAGGACATGAGGGAGACCGAGAGATTCACCGCCGAGCAGATGGCCGAGTATACGATCGGCTGGGAGGCGATCCGGTTCAGAGGCATCGGCGACTACAGAGAGTACGTGCAGACGTACATCATGCGGCCTCTGAGCGGTGGCCGTCGAGCTGAGGGAGAGAGGCCCGTGGCGCCCGTAGCTAGAGCAGGAGCGGGAGCCGAGCAGAGAGCATCGAGGAGGGCCGGGTTCGTGGTAGGGTGGAGCTCAGAGAGGGCGGGGGCTGGTTGGCCTGCACTGCCCACCTCGCTGACATACAGAGGGCAGGGTGGGCGACCTACCAGATCCCCTTTGCTCCTCCTCCGGCTGATCACGAGTTGGTCGGTGTCCCCGACTTGCCTCCGGTATGTATTATTGCATTTCGCATCTTGCATAGTCATTTCATTTCATTTCATTCGATATTCCGCAGAATACTGATGCATCTAATACTTTTGCAGGCGTCCTCCGAGTACACCCGGCAGTCCCTGGAGTTGAATGCCTCCATGATGGGGATGTTGCAGCGGACTTTCGACCTCCTGGCCCTCTACAGTATTCCGGTATGTTCTTCAACCACAGTCTCAAACCATACATAAACTGCTTCACATAATCCGATGCACTACGTAACTTCTGATAAACTGCTCACAGCATTCATACACTGTACTCATACACTGCATTCTGCACTGATAAACTGCTCACGGTATTCACACACTATACTCATACACTGCATTCTACACTGATAAACTGCTCACAGTATTCACACACTGTACTCATACACTGCATTCTACACTGATAAACTGCTCACAGTATTACACACTGTACTCATACATGCATTCTGCACTGATAAACTGCTCACAGCATACTGATGCATTTGCCTTTTACTTTTCAGCCTCCCTTCCAGATTCCCACTAGGAGGTGTCCAGCTGGCCTTCCGTTCCTGCCGAGGAGAGATGAGGAGGCAGAGTATTCCCCGCACCAAGGCGGGGCGCACTCACGTCGGGAGTAGCTCGGGCTCCAGTCCCTGATGATGATGAGGAGGAGTCCGAGGCGGAGGCAGAGTGGAGTCATCGAGGAGGAGACCGGAGATAGACTCGACTCGGGCTCAGATGATGCTGATGATGCTCCTGGACCTTCGTCCAGGAAGAGGACTAGGACGGACCCTAGGCCTGAGGCTACTTGACCAGATTTTTGCTGTTTTTCTTCTTTTTTTTGTACTTTTTCCTTTTTGTTGGTAGCTAGGATACTTTACTGCCGCAGGCAGATTTTTGTTTCCAAAACTTATGTACTTGAAAAGATGATGAAATGAAACAAACTTTTTGTCTGAAAAAGTGTTACATTTGTATATCTACATTTCATTGCTTCGCATCACATATTTACACCTCAATGTAAATGAAATTGATTTGTTGTCTGAAAATTGAACACTTGCACTGTAATAATCAGATAACTAACCAGTCAACAGTAAAACAACCCAAGCAACCCACTGCCTGATTCTGAACACAGCCCTTACTCTACTGGGGACTAATCTGCATACAGCCCATAACACAGCCTTCGGTTCATTCTGCACACGGCAAATCTGAACAAACAGCCCAATCTGACAAGACGGAATACGAAGTGAAACTGTGAAGTTGAAACACACTCAGATGCCCCAAATTTTCCCTTTTCTTCTTTGCTTCGCATAAATGTAGAGAATGGCACAGCACTCTGAGCATAAACGATTTTTGAAATTGAAAAAGGGTTTTTCAACCGGGTATCGAGCCTACACTGAACAGCGGGAAAGACTCAAACAAAAGGTGCACGACCTAAACACAACGAGACACGCTCGGAAAAGATCAAAACGAAAGTTGAGGTAAACAAGACAAAAGACACGACACACGGACGTTTACAAAAACAAAGACCTCAAATCTCGAGGAGCCAGTTCTCCGGGTATGTTTTCCCACCCTTTCTGATTTGTGATTCTCACATCACTCGGCCCTCAAGCTCGGTTTTTCTCTCAAAACCCTTTTCTTACTTTTCTCTCAACTTACACCTCTCTATTCTTTATTCTCTCATTTTTTGTCCCTCCCCAGGGTTATTAATGGTGAATAGGAAGTTGTGGGTTCACGCCCAACTACTATTGGCTCGCGGCTATTTCTCCGGTGACGTTAGTCGATGTTCCAGACAGGAAATGGTGTATCTTGATCTGTCCCAATGTGCTTCGCACTTGGTTAATACCTCGTTGCTCGGAGGTTTTAAGGGTTTCAGCCCTTAGATGCTTTGGTTGTGCCTTCTTCCGGCGAATAGGGTGCCCTTCTGGCAAGTATGTTGATGACGGGGAAAGACAGAACACCTGACTCGACTGTGCCCCTAGTTCATCATTTGACCATTTTTTTGGTTTTCTACTAAAAAACAGTTTTGACCAAAATGAGAGTCGGATTAACATGCTTGTTCATTTTTGATTTGAAAATCATGCAAGTTAGACTATGAGCACTGAAAATTTTCCTCTGGGTCCAGAAATGGTCTAGTTTTGGAAAATGAAATAGTTTTCGAGAAAATAGTCAACCTCAGTAAAAATTTTCAAAAACTATTTTTGCAAACGGCCGATGCTAACGAGCACGGAACCTACCCTCGAGATGCGCAACCTCGGATCGGAGGCAATGGAAAATTGCCCCTTGCTTGAAAGGGATGCATGGCAACGGAAAGTTGCCCCTGGTTTGAATGGCGACTCATGGCAACTCATGGCAACGGAAAGTTGCCCCTTGTTTGGATGATGCCGCAGCATGCTGAAAACCAGTCCTCATCGGTGATGATTGCAAACGAACTTCAGACACGGAGAAGACGATGACGGTCAAAACCAATATATGGACACAGTCACTGTGAAAGCGTTGGTGGCTGGACTTCACGAGGAAGTTGACTGCGGTTCCGGTTGTCACAACCGAACTATCGGATTCAGAGGAGGCAAAGGTGATCAAAACCATTACATGGACTGAGACGCTATGAAAGCGTTGGGGGCTGGACTTCAGGATGAAGTTGCCTACGTATCCCAAACATGGGAATCAAGCCTTACGTAGTTCCGGTTAAGGTACACTCGGGTATTTTAACCTTCACTTTTTAGGCTCTAACTTTTGCCAAGGTGCCCGATGCGGGTTTTCGACCTTGCGAGCTTTTGTTATTCTTCTTTTTTTCTTTTTTGCATGTATTTTTTGCTTTTGTATTTTTTTGCATTTTTTGTATGTTTCTCTTTTTTCTTTTTTTTGTATATATTTTCCTTGCTCTAACTTTTGCCTGGGTCGCCCTTCCGGGTTTTCGGCCCAGCGAGCCTCTCAAAGGGTAAAAGTGTAACAAGTCCATGCCAAATGGTTTTGAGATTGAAGCCCTCTGTATCCAGGAGAGTGGCTGTTGTATTGATTTGCAGAAGGATCCATATTTGGCTCTTCGAGCACATCTGACATTTTGCCCCTAGTTCAAGGGGTGCTTCTGTTCTAGCTTTGCTGGCTTCCGTTGACGACGTCTGACCTCTTGATCTGACTTTTGGTGCCTCTTGCTCGAGGGCTGCTTCAAACCTGGCCACACGGGCCTCACATGACGGTTGATCGTTGAACAGTCTGATGTGGTCAGGCTTGAAAACAGATGGATTGAATCTTGAGGCTGAGAGCGATCCTAGGCTGCACAATCTCGAGAGCGATTCCACACAGGTCTTCACAGGACCGCGCAAAACATTTTTTTTTGAAAGTTTTTACGAAAGCGACAAATCGCTCGCGCTGAAGATAGTGTGGAACCAGTCTGGATCAAGCCAGGGTCCTTCTCAGTACTCACGCTAACAAGCATGATTTCATTCATTAAGGGTTAGCACACCTATTTCTCTCAATTTGATCAAAGTTTTGTAAAACCCGAGGAATTCCTTCCTCTTCGTTTTCACCACAGTGTTCAAAAAGGTTTTTGAAAAGCTTAGGTCATTACAATGATTTTCAGGGCACAAGAGAGCAGGTGGAATGTACTGTTGTCCCATTCAAATCCTCTGGCACAACCAACCCAAAATAGCAATAAGCACGGAAATATGATAGCCGCAGCTGTTTCATTCAGATTCCCTGATTGTAACTGGCTCCACGGCAGAGACAGACTCAAAAAGAAAGCAAAAGGGTAATTACAAAACAAAACGGTGTTCGAGGCAACAACCCCGGAATCACCTGGTATTCTATACAAGGGGACCGACTCGCTACAACAAGACAGACCCTTAAGCAAAAAGGACTGACTCACGACAATGAGACAGACTCAAAACAAAACAAAAGACTGACTCGACACCCAAGCCAGAATTTACAAAACTAGCATCGCAGATGCTCAAAAATGCGTGCCAGACGCCACATCAAAAATACACCAAGCGCGCCCGCAGGTGGTTCACTCCCTGATTACATACTCGCAGTATCAGTATCCTCAAAATCCAATAACTGGGTAGTAACGGACTTGGCTGAGGTGGGCGGGAGGATAACCTCGTTGTCGATCAAATCTGCACCTCATGACGGAGGCGAAACAATTATCGGTAGCATGACCGTTTGCTGGTGGTACGCGCAGTACAAGGCAGCATCATGTGTGGGAGGGAGATTCTTCGGGAGAGGCCGAGGCTCCAGGGGTTTAAGGTGCCCTCTTTCGGCCAGGATCTGGAGTGCCTTGGACAAGGCATGTAGAGAGCATGAAAGACCCTGCGCCCTCGGGGCAGGTACTTTGAAGTCTGAGTATTCTTGCTAGACACACTAGCGAAAGGGTCGGCAGGCACTGCCTTGACTTTCTGATCTTTCCCGGGCAGGGTTGGGAGCGGAAGGAACTGTTCTGGCATGACGGGGCCTGTCCCGTTTTCTGCTGGCTGTACTGCCTTCAGTTAGCGGGGAAAACATCATCCACAGTTTGGTCAGGACTGCGAATACTTGCTGTTACTCATCCCCCCGGCTTTCAAAGCCTCGACTGCCCACAGCAGTTGTTCAATGGGATCGGCATCTGCCTTCATTTTGTCTTTACCTCTGGCCTCAGCCTGATCGAGGGTTTGGGTTGATGTTGATACGTCATTGTTATAGTTGGAGGCCATCTCCGGTTGGCTAAGCTCGATCACAATCCGTCCCAGCAATGGGGGCTCCTGGGGTACAAAATGCCCGGCATATGGTGCGGCTGGTGGCGAAGCTGACATTCCGTAAGCGAGATCCGCCACGGACCTCTGGAGGTCACCTATCATCCCCATCAACTCGAATGTGGTGGGCTCACGAGCCTGATACAACTGGGGGTCCAAACCGGGTGCGCAGCAGGCGACCTGGGTGGATGCGGCACATCACATTGGTCTCACTTTGCAGAGTGATTCCTTGATCTAATGCGGCTGTCATAACCACAATCTCTTCCGAATTCTGCGTCATCATAGGTCCACTGTTCTGAGTGTGACTGACGGATCAGATATCTGTCTTGCCTCAGCAAGGGGGAACACTGACTATTCTGTCAATCTCTGAACTGAAAGGAAAACACACAGCATTTCAGCCCAAACGAACAAACACAGGTAGCTGAACAACTGTACTCTAACTGATCACTGTTTCCCAAAATCACTGCCCAAAACACTGAATCGGATACCCACAGATATAACTGATTCTCACAAATACTGACACTGGTGCCCTCAGGCCTGATACTCACACTTGCAAACTGATATGCGCGTTCCTGTAGAGATACACTCTAAAAGCACATAGCAAGTAAAAGAGAGCCAAAACACCCCTATGTTGGGGTAGGGTTTCCCTGTCCTATTTTGTCAGGAGCTAGGGTTTCACTACGCACGCAGCGGTTTCAAACAACCTAACATCGGGTAAGCAACCTGTCCTAGTTTGGAATGGTCACTATGGATTCCGAATATGCACTAGGTCGAATGGTCGAAAAGGGTGCCCCGGTAAAACCGGGGTTTGTGTTCCCGTACTGGCAGAGCCCACAACCGGTCAGCCTTATGGTCATGCTTGACAAGACAAGCCTCCGGCAAACCGTCAGGAATAGCAGATGGCCAACACGGTGTCCTAGGCGCACCAATGCACATGCAATGCAAAGAAACACATAAGTGAAATCAAAACAGGATATCACGAGTTCGAGTCAAGCTCTCTAAATCCCCAGCAGAGTCGCCAGAAACTGTAACGCCCGGGCCTCACTACAGTTCGGACTCATTTGTGTCACGGTTCTTAATCTGAACCAAAGAGTCCAAATCCGGCAAATCGTTTTGAGAAAACAGATTTTGAAAGAAGTGCCAAACATGGACTGCTTTGCCAGATACAGAGTCGCCACCTAAATATTTTTTATGGGGGAATTTAGGAAACCCTGACTCGGTGCCAAAGGCCACGTGTCCGTCATCACCAAAGTTGCCTCGGCTCGGGAACTTGGGTACGATTGGGGAAGGTCAGCTATGAGCACCCCCTCTCGCCCGATCCGAAGATCGGCCTCTACTAACCATGATATCCATTTTGAAAACATTATGTGTTCTTTCCGGTTATTAGCCTAGAATTACTATGTTATGCGCACAGCAAACAAGTATAGACTAGATCGCCTAATTTGGAACAAAACATTGCATATCCGTTTGTTTGGAAAACGCTTTGGAATTTGCTACTCGCAAGTAGGCTAAAAACGGATTTCAATGAGTTGTTCCAACTCAAACAATCCAACCTTCACCCACAGGCATTCAGGCAGTTATATCACATAAGCAGTTAGCCTCATGGTAATCATGCTATTATGGCAACACTCACACGCATGCGGTATGCTAAAGCATAAAAAGCTCACCTAGTACTACATGCCAAGACAAGAACATGTTAGCAATCATGCGTGACCCTAGTTCATGTAAGTGGCTAATGCATCGCATACAAAATGCCGCTAGAGTAGGCTCGGCTAATCTAGGGATGACATGTGAAAATGCACAGATAGCACGTATTCAAGTTAGATTTGAAATACTTATGCAGTTAGCATGATATGCCAAGCCCGATGCATGCAATACTGATGAATGATGCACGCATGCATAGCATGAGGATGCTAAAGAAAATGCCCTAATACTAACCATCAAAGCAGGTAAGTAAAAGGGAGAAAGAAGTGGGGGTTGGAAAACATGCACACACACCCACACTTATTACAAATTTGCCCTCACTCGGAGGGTCCGAATAAATACTTAAATTTAACTAACCAACTAGCTAATTAAATATTACAGACCATTAAATTAATTAAGCAAATTAATTAATCTAAGAAAGCAATAAACAGCAGCCTCAGCAGAGGGCTCAATGCATGCGCGATCGGTTCCGCCCGGAAATCCACTGCCATGCTCAAGATGCCTCTGTTTCCTTGCTCTGCTCCCTGATGACTGCCAAAGTCTCAGAGTTTGCTTCTGGATACTAGGGAACACCACCGGCTGAAGGAGAACACCACCGGCCATATAGAATGGTCACCGGCCACAAATTTGATGGCCGGTCGGCAATGAAGATAGCCGGCCGGCCAAATCTTCCTGCAGAATCTTTGTTTGACAGCAGCAGAGAGCAAAACAAGGCATGGCAATGCATTTCAAGCAAATGTATGCACCAACACATCCCTTATCATGTTTGTGGCTCAAAGGGGTATGGTCTTCGATTCTCGGACCACCTATCGCGCATTTCAATGCGTGATGGCCCAAGAAACCAAGTTATGCATTTTGATTTCAAATGAAATGCACATCAAATAAACAAATAAAACCCAACCTCTATCATACTCAATTCAAGAGGCAAGGCAATGCATGCCAATGCAATGCAATCTAGGCATGTGAGCTAGTATGCAACATGGGCATGAGAACAAGTGTGCAAGCTAGCAAACATGCAAAGTGTAATCTTAACCATGTAAACATGCAAGATGCAACATGGACAACATGCTAAGTACAATGCATTCCAAATGCATTACAACCTAAGCATGCAAATATGCAATGTGACAAACATGGAACAAGGCCAAATATGTAACAACACACAAGGCGAGCATGCAACCATATGCTAGAATGGTCTTAAACCGAAGTGGACAGCTCTCAACCAAGTCCAAAACAGTGGCCATTGCTGTGGAAATTAAGGACAATTATACATACAAACATGCATGCGTTAATAGGCCAACACTTAAGCACATAAGAGCAACTTTTAAGCACACTTAAAAGAGACTAAACGTGGACAATTAGCATGCACATTAAGCTCTGAAATCATGTTAAATATGATGCCAAATCAAATGAACAAGGCAAGCATGGCATGCAACCAAGGTCCAAAACTTAAGGCATACAAGAGGGATTACATGGTAGCTATACAAAGCGGGGCATGAATGACTCAAATGACTTAAAACAGTCCCTTGGCACATCAAAACATGCATGTAAGCTTCTCCAAGCTTGGCCAAAACACAAAAGCATGGTAGTCTAAATGCTATGCATGTATTGAGGCAAATCATGGCATTACGAGGTATGTATGCTAAACAAGCATGGTGTACCAAAACCAACTAAAAACAGAGACATATCATGACATATTAAACATGAAAATCAGCTAAGGCATGGCCAACACACACTTAAACACAGTGCTCTCTCAAGAGGCAAAAATGGTCCTTTTCAAGGACAACAAGGAGAGGGGGTGGCCCTCTCCTTCCTAGGACCTCAAGGCACCATCCTCACTCTGAAATCCCTCAAGATTTCAGTGGTGAGGAGGCCCAAACTCAATGGTCCCGGAGCTCACTCAAAATGGCACAAAATGGGGCCTTTCAAGGCTTAAGAGGGGTCAAATAACCCCAAATGCCAAAGCACCCTTAACCAACTATTTATAGGGCTAAAAAATAGAACTTTTTTGTGTTATACACTAAACCCAAAAATAGTTGTAAGCTAGGCAGAAATACAATGCAAAAATGGGGAATAAAGGGACAAGCTTCTTACCCTTGAAGACCCTCTTCACCAATGGAGCTCTAGCAACTTCTTTAGGTTGAAATCAGTCTAAAACCTCCAAAAATAACCCTCAAGGGCCTCAGCACCAAGGGATAGTGTGATGGTGGGTGTTTGTGAGCAAAAGTAAGACAAAACACACACAAGAGAGAGATATAGAGGTAGGATATGAACAAACCCTAACCCTAAAACTCAAACCCTAAAAAAAAAGCTGTCTAAAATATCTAACCCCTCAAAAAGGGAGAGAAGGCTCCTCTTTATAGAGCTTTTAGTCTTGTAAGCTTACAAGACAAGCTTCTAAAGAGAGAGATCCCTCCATACACATGTATGGAGGGGAGCCAAGTGCATGCCAGCTGCACCAAAATATCTGCAAAAGCAGATGCACAGTGTCGGCCGGCCAAAGATGCAATTGACCAAAAAAAAGATAGCCGGCCGGCCAAACATTTGGCTGTGGCAACAAAACACAGCCGGTGGCCTCAAAGCCATGGCCGGTGGAGTGTGGGGATGGCCCACAAGCCATTTCCTGCCCCTCCAAGGCAAAGCACAAGTGTTTGGTGCAAAACCAGACACAAAACAGTCGAGTCGAGAGATCCTAAGGCAAGGCGCGCAGCCAAGACCTCCGGGAACTCAAGACGAACACAAACATGGATGATCACCGAGTGTTCAAGGGTGACGTCCAAGTCTTGAGGACGGTCAAAAATGGGGTGTCTACATCCTTGCACTGCTCAGCCTCAGCTGGTGGGTCTGTCTGCTCTTCGGCAACTTCATCCCCCGACAACTGAAGATCAAAAAAGATTTCGAAGCTGGGTAAGCACCGCTTCTCTGATTCATCCAGGGCTCCGAAAAGCCACAAAACAGGAAGTCTTCCCCCGCCCGGACAAAGTGTCCGTTCAGGGTCCCCTGGATAGGTCTGTGCACCAACTTATAGTGCTTCCCGGCTTGCTTTGCCTTGGCTCTTTTGGCGATCTCTCTTCCTTTCCTCGCCCAATCTTCTTTGGTAGGCAAATAACCTAGGCCAAAGGTATATGGGTTGTGCGGCACTTCAGCCGATGCTACAATGCCCTTCCGGCCACTTCGTCCCAATCCCATTCTGGGCATGTGTTGAAGCTTGTTCATGAGGTAGACAGATTGTGCACTGTGGTACAGTCCCTCATCAACAGCTAGCATATTCTATACAACCCGAGCCTCAGCTGGGGTGAATCCTGAAAAAACACATCTTCTTGCTGTGCTTAATCTCCAGAGCTGGTGTAGAAACCTCTGGCGGTGGATGTATTGAAGAATTCCCAAAAATAATCGCTACTCCCTTCCCGTGGGGGTACTTCAGCATTTGGTGTAAGGTGGAAGAGATAGCCTTCACTTGGTGCAGCCATGACCGCCCGAGAAGTAAATTGAAGGTGGCTGGAACATCTAAGACATGGAACTCAATGTCCTGCTGCCCCGGGCCAACCTGAGTCTTAATCCGTACGGTCCCCATCACCTCCCGGCTAGTATTATCATAGGCCCATATTACCTGGGCTGTAGGCACAAAATCTGCGGGCTTCAACCCGATAGCATACGCCGTTCTCGACGGACATACAGTGATTGCAAATCCTGTGTTGACCAGGACCATCGATATCCATTTCTCCCTACACTACATAGAGATATACAGTGGCTTGTAATGATTAGAGCCCTTAGGCGGTAGCTCTTTGTCGGTGAATGTCAAAGTTGGCGAAGCTCTGCCCGGAAACACTAATCCCACCAACTGCTCAGGAGTTATATCGATTGAAAGCTTGGCCCTATCCATGGCTGTAAGGACGGCCTATCTGTGAACCCTTGAGGCCATAAGCAGTCCCAAATGAAGATGTTGCTGGGATTTTCTTAAGCTACTTCAGTACTGCTCTCCTCAGCAATTTTTCCTTCTGCCTCTCCGTTTCTTTGTCCTTCCCGGACGCCTCCAGCTGGTCCAAGTGTAGGGGCTTGAAATACCACCCACTCTTGGTCATATGGTTAACCTCCTCAACATACAAGGTGTCATCCGGTTGGTTCTGCCCCTAATCTTCGTAAGTATGGGCAAGACGCAAGTCGTCGTCTTCCCACCACATGCCATCGGCAACTGACAGACAGCTGTCTGGCTCCATTGTAACTGTTTCTGTGCTCACAGCACATTCCGTCCCCGCAGGGGCTTTCGTCTTCCTAGCCCTCTCAAGATCCTCAATCTTTTCTTACTCAAGTCGCTTCGATGCAGCCTCCTATTCAGTGTCTCCTGTACTCAAACTGCCCGAATTCTGAGCAAAATTCTTCGCACCGGTGCTCTCCGGCGATTCCTCCTAATTCTCGGCCTTTCCGGCACTGCTGATGTTCTCGTTTCTGACGGTCCCTGTTCTGGCTGAGGTTCTCAACAACATCTGGCTGGTCACTGAGCCACCCGTATTCTTACCGATCCATCACGTTGAACCAGTTGATGTTCACATCCCCTGAGTGCTATTCTTCAAAGAACTGCAGATTTGCGATGTCTTTTCCAGCTCTGCTAGGTCATCTAGCCTGACTAGGTTCTCCCGGACCACAACTGATTTTTGCGCCAGTTGGCAGCTCTACCCTCGCCTTAACCTGATTTGTTACACAATATAACCACACAGGTTGTATGCTTCCTTGGTAAATCCAGATCTCAGGTTCTGAATCAACACTCTCATTTGCCTCCAAAGCCACCCCAGTTCTGTCTTCAACAGTCACCACCACTGGCTCGGGTTAGGTTAGGGAGGTGTTCAACATGTACAAGTCTGTGCTATCTGGGATGAACACCTCAGGCTTGGGTAGGTGAGAGGGTGTGATGTATATGCTTGGGTCATATGGAATGGCCACGGTTTGGATTAGGTTGATGTGTTTGGGTGGAGGAGCTTGGTTATGTAGTGGGAGTGGGTTGGTGGTGACATTTGGCTTTTCTGGAGGCGCAATCACCTTATTGTCAATGAGAACCTAAATCTCATGACGAAGTCTGTAGCACGAGTCGGTGTCATGACCGTGTTGTTAGTGAAAGGCATAGTATTTGGCCTGGTTATGGGAAGAAGAAAGTTTGTCTGGTAATGGCCGCGACTCCAGGGGCTTCAAATGCCCTTTCCTGATTAGAACCCAGAGCTTTGGACAGAGGCATATATAGTGGAGTAAAGGTCCTTTGGCCTCGGGGTGGATATTTGGCTACTTGTGAGCTGGTTCCGGACGCACCGGTGAATGGGGTGGCTGTTTTTGGTATGGTGGTGGTGACGATGCCCACATCGGAAGTTCTGGCAGCTGTAGCACTACTCGTGCCTGCATTCGAACTGCGGGTAAATGCCCTCTTGGGCTGTTCCTTATCTTGGTCGATCAGACCCTGCTTCATGGCATCCTCAATCTGTACTCCAATCTCGTGTAAATCAGCAAAGGTGGGGAGGGGTAAGACGATCATTTTTTGCGTCAGCTAGGGTTGGAGGTTGCCCACAACCATCCTTATCTGATCCTTCTCGAGTGGCTGAGTTGTCATCATGGAGGCCTTAGCCCTCCATTGAGTGACAAAGTCAGAAAAGCCTTCATTCGGCTCTTGCCTGGTCGCTTCAAGATCACGGGTCGTGACCTCAATCTGGGTGTTGTATGAATATTGTGCGACGAAGGCCTCGGCGATCTCCTCCCAATTTCTTTTCACTAAGTCCTCCAACTTGGCGTACCAGATGGCCGCAACACCCGACAGGGTCCAGCCGAAGAGTGATAGCTTCTGGAGTCTCGTCAAGCCCATCGGGCGCAAAATATCCGAGAACAGGCTCAGATGAACCATAGGGTCGCTCGAGCCGTCAAAACGGTCTATGTGGGGCATCTTGAATCTGTCCGGCAATGTTACCGCCGAATCAGTGTAACTGTCCTCTATGTCTGGGATCGAGTTGACTCCTTGGGCCCGTTTAAACAGCTTTTCAAGCTTACTCATCTTCAAAGCGGTTGGGTCCATCTCAGATTCAAACGGTGTATATGTTGAGAAGGTCGGTGTCTTTGAAGCCTGTGGTAGGACTGGTGGCGGGACTGGCCCTGTTGGAGCGTCCGTATCTTCCTGGACGTTTGTAGTATCCCCGAGTGTTGGAACTCTAGGTGGGGGCGAGGATGGATGTGAAGCAGATGCTCCGGCTTGTTGCAGTTGCTGCTGTTGTTGGAGCCTGGCAATCGGTTCTGCCTGTTTGGGCTACAACCTCTACTTGACGCGTGGTAATCTCTGCTAGCGAGCAACATCCCGCTGCATGGCCTGCATGGTCTCTTGGAGTTGACGCATCATGTCCTCCATTTCGACTGTAAAGTACTGATCTGACTGAAAAGGTATGTATTCCCTCTCCACGGTGGAAGCAGATATCTTAGCCTGACTACGTACATGTGAGGTGGATAATGATCACTGAACCAACGATTGTTGTACTAATACTCTCTGCCTAACTGCCCTCCATCTTGTAACCGGGGGTAATGAAAAGAACACTGCTTGTCCATCAACTAGATCCTCAGATCGGTGAAGCCTTCTACCTCTAACCCAGAGTGCTTTGGGGGAAACTACCTCCTCGGAAGCAATGATGCAATACTACCTTGCAAAAAGATAAATAAAGCATAATAAGGAAACAATAAGCAGAAAAATGGACAGCACTTCGGCTTAAATAAACATAACACACAGCTGATAATCACAAGCTGAAAGAACTGCTCTCAAACACTGATCTATACCCCCAAATCACTACCTCAAATCTGATATCCCAAATACTGATGTCCTTAGATTGATACTCAAACTTGCAACTGATACATACAAGCCTATAAAGACACACTCTGACAGCACATATCAAGCAAGTAAGAGCCAAAACACCCCTATGGAGTGGTAGGGTTTCCCTGTCCTATCTTGTCAGGAGCCAGGGTTTCACTACGCACGCAGCGATTTTCAAACAACCTACAATCGGGTAAGCAACCTGTCCTAGTTTGGAATGGTCTTTACGGCTTCCGATATGCACTAGGTCGAATGGTCAAAAAGGGTGCCTCGGTAACAATCGAGGTTTGTGCTCCCATTGTGGTAGAGCCCGTAATCAGTCAGCCTTATGGCTCGCCTTTCCAAGCAAGCCTCTGGCAAACCGTTCAAGAATAGCAGATGGCAAACAATGTGACTTAAGCACACCAATGCAAATGCAATGCAAAGAAACACATAAGTGTAAACAAAACAACATATCATGATGTTCGAGTCAAGTTCTCTAAATCCCCAGCAGAGTTGCCAGAAACTGTAGACCGCCCAAACTCTGTTCGCGCACCCCCCTTTCGGAGAGGGTGTGAATTGGGTTCTAGCTACTACAATTCGGACTCCTGTCGTGGTTCTGTATCTAATCTCACAAAGTGCAATGTAAGACTGATAAATCACCAAAGAGTCCAAATCTGGCAAATCGTTTTAGAAAATCGATTTTAATCAAAAAGCGCCAAACATGGACTGCTTTGCCAGATTACAGAGTTGCTACCTAAATATTTTATTTTTGAGAAATTTCGTAAACCCTGACTCGTGCCTAAGGCCACGTGTCCGTCTTACCAAAGTTGCCTCGGCTCGGGAACTTGGGTACGAGGGGGGAAGGTCATGAAATGAGCACCCCCGCTCGCCCGATCAAAGGATCGGCCTCTACTAAGCATGATATGTTGTTTTGAAAATACATGTGTCCTTATTTCGCTTATTAGCTATATTACTATGTGATGCGCACATCATACAAGTATAGACTAGATCGCCTGAATTGGAACAAAACATCTCATGTTTGTTTTTCGAAAATGGTTTGAAGTTGCTACCCTTAAGTAGGCTAAAATGCGGATTTGACACCCTTAAGTGGGCTTAAAACATGATTTGCCACAAACAAGTGGGCTTAAAACGCACATTTTGATGAATTGTTCCAATTCAAGCAATGAAGCCTTCATCCACAGGCATTCAAGCAGTTATAACAGTTAAGCACATAGCCTCATGGCAAGCATGCTATCATGGCAGTCACTTACACACGTGCAATGATGCTAAAGTATAAACACTTACAGTGTACTCCGAGCCAAAACAGAAAACTAGTTAGAAATCAAAGCATGATTCTAATTATGTTAAGATGCCTAACGTAACACATGCAAAAATGCAACTAAATAGGCTCGGCTATCTATGATTGTCATAACCCGAACCCGCCCCTATGGGTTAAGGACATAACCGGCCAGTAATCCTAAGATTACCTACGACCTCAAACCAAACAGATGTAACTCGTTAGAGTATAGGGGCCAACGGAAGCAAAAATTTTAAACTTTGTCCATAGAGCCTGCTTATATGCACATCATTACATACATGTTAATATCTCATGATAGAAAGTACAATGACATAAAATTTTGTACAGACAGGATCATTCAATCTCAAACAAAACTATACACACACGTCTCAACTTCGCCAACATAACAGAACAAAAACAAAACGACAAAAAGGCGATGGCGGGTCTCGTGCGTGAGACACAAGGGCTGACTTCCCAAAAATCTTTGTTGTTCCACACTGACTTCACTGAGGCTGGGTTTGGACTTCTCTGGGCTCACCTACAAACACATGAATGAGTGTGAGCGAAAGCCCAGTGAATAATATCAATCAAGAAGATACAACAATATGTAGAACAACATATTCCGAACGGCCTTGGGCCCAATTCATATTTCTATTTAACATATATATATACAATTTAAGTCGAGTGACTGTGGTTCCAAACATACTGGTCTTTGGTCATTTATCTTTCCAAACAAACTGGCCTTGGCCCATTCAGACTTTCGTTCATGTCAAAACGGCCTCTGGCCTATTCATTCATGTCAAAACGGCCTCTGGCCCATTCATTCTATTATTCAGATCGAACTGTTATTCGTGTCAAACTATTACTTATATCAAACTATCATTCGTGTGAAACTATTATTTGTGTCAAACTATCATTCGTATCAAACTAGCCTTTGGCCCACTCAAGTGACAGACTGGCCCTTGGCCCATCTAAATGACAAACTGGCCTTTGGCCCGTTCAGACTTTCGTTTATGACAAAACGGCCTATGGCCCATTCATTTATGTCAAAACGGCCTTTGGCCCATTCATTTGTGTCGAAACGGCCTTCGGCCCACTCATTCATGTCGAAACGACCTTCGGTCCATTTATTCATGTCAAAACGACCTTCGGTCCATTCGTATATGTCAAAATAACCTTCGGTCCATTCATTTATGCCAAACGACCTTCAGTCCATTCATTTATGTCAAAACGACCTTCGGTCCATTCATTTATGTCAAAACAACCTTCGGTCCATTCATTTATGTCAAAATGACCTTCGGTCCATTCATTTATGCCAAAACGACCTTCGGTCCATTCATTTATGCCAAAACGACCTTCGGTCCATTCATTTATATCAAACTGTGTCCACCATTCAAATTAATGAACTTTACAAAACTTACATAGAAGTAGCCATTGGACACTAACATATGTCAGATATTACTCACAGTGATCGGTTGGTTGAATTGCCCTGGAGCTTGACCCTACATATCACATAACACATATGGGTCACAAATAATTCAATCCGTTCTTTAATTCACATATTCCTCTTTAGGCTTCATTCTTATTTCCTTAACTCAATTACAATGCTCAATGTATGCCTAAGAGTGCTTAGAAGTGAAAGGCAACGGAAAAACAGAACACAGAATACATTTTCAAAATTTCAGAAAATAGGGTCCCTACTCTAGCGGACCCTTAAGGCCTACAAAAGTACTGGTTGCATGAAAAATAAGCTCGAGCGTGGAATAGGGCGCTCGAGCGGAATGCCTGTCTAAGTAGCTCCCCCGCTTGAGCGTGAACTCACCCGCTCGAGTGGACACCAAGTCTGCAAAAAGTACTGGGAGCACGTTTTTCCCGCTCGAGCGGCCATTACCCCCTCGAACGGACATCAAACTTTCTGGAAATTCCAGAACTGTTCTTGGAGTTCAATTTCGACATTTCAACCACATTTCTTGCATATTATGGCTCAATTTCACACATACATATATCCCCATGATACCAACACCAAATCATAACACAATGAAGCTCCATTTCTTGAATTACTTACATGCATGCCTCAAATTAACCCAAACTCATCACCAATACATCAAATTCAAACATGTAAAGCTCATACCTCCATGATCTACTCTTGCATGTGAGAAATATTCATTCATATCAACTTAATTGGTGAAGAGATGATCAAATACATGGATTTCAAACAAGATTCAACATAGATTATACACATTGTGTTCAAATATGGAAATTTATAACAATTTCCTACATGCATGCATCTATTGGCTTCAAATTCATCAAATACTACACAATTCCTTCACTTATGGCACAATTCTTGCTCTTGACATTAATCAACTTTAAATTTACAAAATTACAAACTAGAATCCATGAAATACTCACCTAGGAGCTTTAATTCTCACAATCTATAGCAAATTCTTGAGTAATCTTCAAGACTTCCAAGATTCAAGAGCAAAACTTAGATGATCTCCCTTTTCTCTCTAATTTCGGGTCTCTCTCTCTCTAGAGAGTTAAATCAGCCAAAATGGACAAAAAGAGGAGTTGAGTGTGTACGTGGCCCTTTTTTAAAAGCTCCCTCAAATACATTCTTTTAATATAAATAATTGGGCACCAAAACATTAATTTAATCCATTTAATCTGACCCGAATCAATTTTCAATTAAATTTCACCGTAGGCTCTAAAAATTATGCCAATCACAATGGCGTAATCAATTCCGGGTTCCGTGGCCGATAAGGCCTCCAATTTAATTTCCAAAGCAGATTATTCAAACAGATATTCCTACGGTGAACAGATAGAAATTCAAAATCACATATTATCACACAATGGCACACAAAATCATGCTAAACACATAGTCATATTCAGATTAAGGACCAATTAGCTAATTACGGAACAGGGGTATCATAGTCTTCCCCTCTTTAGGAAGTTTGGTCCTCCAAACTTAAGTTACCTTCAGTCGAAAACAATTCGGAACACTTTTCATTTAACGGTTCCAATCCTTTCTGATAGTCATTTACCTAGTCTCAATCAAGCAACGCTCTATTTTCAATCAGTCAGAGACTCACCTTTTCCGCCATACAAAGCTTGTATGGTGCCATACCGAAACTAGAGTGTGAGTGTTGTTGTAAACAAAGTTTGTCAATGATGGATAATCTTTCCAACTCCCGAAAATCTAACGCACACATTTGGAGCATTTCTCCTAGAATCTAAAAAGTTCTTTCTGATTGTTCATCAATTCGCGGATGAAAACAGCGCCGAATCATAATTCAGTCCCCATTGCCTCTTGAAGGCTTGTCAGAATTCAAACACATTTCAGAATTTCTGTCTAAAATAGACACTGGGACCCCATACAAACAAGCAACCTTATTGATGTAAAGTGGTTAGTCTACTAGCATCATACAAAGATGTCACAGGGAGGAAAAGAGCAAATTCAGTAATTCCACATACAACAACCCAAACGGGATTACACCTTGAGTGCTCAAGGTAGCCCCACAATGAAATTCGTAGTCACATATCCCTATTTCCATTCCGAAATAGAGAGAGATTGCAGTAGTTCTGCCAATATCTGTTATTAAACTTTGACTTGTTGGCACCGAAAACATTCAGACACAATTCAACAATTTCCCTCTTCACAATAGGTTGCCAACATATTTATTTCAAACGTCAGCTAACTTTATCACAGAAGTTCGGTCTATTTCCTTGTCACAAAAGTCCAATTCATTCTTCAATAATTCCACAATTCACAACCGATTCGGTATTTAGTCCAGTGACTCACAGTCATCCAAGGTCAATCAAACGTCTTCAGGAATTTAAAGTGGATCCAGACACTGATTCCCGAGTCAACAAGATAACAACGAAACAATCGACCATACAATGTACATAGTTCACATATCCCCATAGCACTGATTGTAAAGTGCAATAACACTAACGCAGTCCATTTCTAACATAATACACGTGTTCTCAATTCATTCAACAGTTTACAGTTTCCAATTCAGTTCAGTATTCAATTCTCTGTTCCATCGAGTCTCCCCACATTATCTGATAGTCGTCAAAAGCATAAGGCAATTCATATACTAATCCCTATGGCGTGAAAGGTAATACTAAAACAATCAATCACGTGTTAAACACAATTTACGCATCCTCAAAGCCCCAATCACAGAACATGACGACACAGAGCAGTTATTCACAAAGCGTACTGAATTCACGCACTTACGGACAATCAGGGTTTTTTCAAAGTTTCTTGGATGTTTAAACATCTACAAATTACAAAAGGATGACATTCCGGACAAAACAAAAGAATAATCGTCTCGGAATCGAAGCACACCCGTTCACGACCGTCGGTGGCCGACTCGAGATTGATTAGCCAAACCCACCCGTACAAGACCGTCGGTGGCGAAAAGATATCCCAACAAAGGTGCTATATAGGCTTAACGTCCCCTAGCACGAAAGGACGCCCCAAGAATGTCATCAAAACGAACATAATACCACTCACTACAACTTGATTCCCCAAAATCTGATAACATTGAAGCAACTACTCTCCCTTACAAAACATATTCTGATCAGTCAAAGACAAATGTTCAGTACTGCTTACAATCAAATCAATCTATTGTCATCGGTTTCCATAGCGTCAAACAGGCAAGAATATGACAACACACCACCCAATCACGGGATTTGTACAATTCTATTCCTTTATAACACATATGTCTCAATAGTTGGAGGTCGGTTCTCAATGGTGTTCATGGTTAGATCAACCTGTTGATAGCCCACAAAAGGTCTTTCAAATAAGTCAAGTATTCCAAACGGATTCAAGTTTTGGGTCTATCAGTTTTTCTGCCGAGAATAATCTGGCTATTTATTTACAGGCAATCCTCAACCCCTTTTTACAAAATTAAATCAGACAAAGGGTCTTATCAAACCAATCCTGACACAGGTCTTGCCAAATTAAATCAAACAAAGGTTCCATCAAATCATATCAAATGAGGCTTCCATCGGAACAATATCAGGCAAAGGTTCTATCAGATCGAATCAGATAAAAATTTTCTCAAATAGGACACATTTGGTTCTGTAGGGCGTACTTCGTTTGCTTAGGTACATGGTTGATAGTTTCTCAACTGCCCTAAGTTCATCAGTTCTCAAAGTCATATCAGAATCATTCATCACAATAGTTCATATCAAAGTGTTTCAAATCACGGTACATAGGTATTGTCTACATAAATTCGGGGGTAGTTGCATATACATGCAGTTATTCGTATCAGGAGTACGTATCATAATTAGTATAGCAGTTCCCAAATAAGTCTATATGCAAGAACATTGTGCACAGTAACACATTAAACGAATTTTTCAGTACACATAGTATAGGATTGTTACGCAAAAGTTCCAAATTAGTCACATAATCCAGGCAACTTTCTACCAATCAAAATACATGGTCTCACAGTCATAGAATTCATCATTTGGGGTGCTCAATTCGGTCACACAATCACAGAGTCATGAAGACAGTAACATAATAAATTACCCTGAGCATAGGTGTTGACATACATGTGCATGTGCAGAGTCAATCAATATCCCAAAACGTATTTCACAAATTTCCCAAACGGGGAATATACCTCCAATGAATACAGTCTCGATCATGTGGGTCTAACCAATCTAGATACACATGCAGCAGATATGGAAAAATATGCCGATCCGAATCAATAATATTCCAACGAAGATGTAAAAATGTACTAATTCAGAATCAATCAACACATAGGCATTCGTTTTATAAACAATATAGATACCTGGGATAACAATCACAGTATTCTGAGTGCTTCCTGGGATGAGTGCAATTACGCCATCCTGAGTAGCAATCCTACCACTGGTACGGATTTAGCCAAGGCAGAGGATTCATCACATTTCGTTCATCCAGGGACAGTTCCTTACCGTATGGTCCAGTTTTACCACATCTATTAACGAGCCCCAGAAATCTGATAACATACTCCTCGGTGTTTCTTACACTGGTGGTGGCAAAGGTTCTTGCCATAGCGGCAACTGACGCTGTTGTCTCAAGATCTCTGCCAATTCTTGTACCACTCTTTCCGGATTATCAAGTCGGCTGTGGAAGAGTCCGCCAACTCGTATGCCCTTACTTTATCCATACTTTGCACCAAACCCTTATTAAACCTTGCCAATTACTGGGATGCTCAATACAAAAAACAAACACAGATACACAGGGTACATTCGCACATGTTATATTGCATTTTATGGATCGTCAAGACACAATAATCACATGCGTGATAGATGATTGGTATTCTTATCAGATATCGCATGGTGAACACTTACTAAATAATTATAAACCCAAATCATATTCATAAACACCCATTTGCATAATCGAATGCACATAGACAATTTTTCATGTATGTGCATTATAACAAAACAAACTTGTTATATACTTAGCGTAACAGTTCATTTCTATATCAAATCATGTGCGGTACTTCCTCTAGCGTAACATATCATGTTGGTCAAGCATATCAAGTTCCATAATGGAACCTCTGGTACTGGTTAACATATCGCATACATAGGCCACGGTATTATCTCCCCGGGCTAGGGCCTCATGACCGTAAGCCACAGTATATCCCCTGGGCGAGGGCCCCTGCTAAGGATACCACAGTTACGTTCAAAGAAGATTTGGTCAATCATCCATTCATACAAAACATAGCATTTCAGGGAACTTGTCATTTCATATCATCAGAAAATAATTAAGGTTTGAACATGACCTTACAGAGTTATTACTCGCTATCTGATTAAACTTGCATTATACTTTTATACAAAAGATTCTACAAATATGCATATACTAGAAAGCATATGTAGTCAAAACAATTTGCAATGCGAGTAGAGCACAACTTATAGCACAAAATCGTTCATATCAAAACATTTAAGCTATTATCGATGCTTCCAAATTCGTACGTACCACATGAATGCATCCTAGACCTTTTCTAGACGCTTATTGCTCTTTTGGACAAGTGTGTGAATTATTAACTCGTGCTCTGATACCACTCTGTCATGACCTGAACCCACCCCTATGGGTTAAGGACAACGGCCAGTATCCTAGATTACCTACGGCCTTCAAACCAAAACAGATGTAACTCGTCAGAGTATAGGGCCAACGGAAGCAAAATTTTAAACTTTGTCCATAGAGTCGTGCTTATATGCACATCATTACATACATATGTTAATATCTCACGACAGAAAGTACAATGACATAAAATTCTGTACAGACAGGATCATTCAAATCTAAGTCAGCCAAACAAAACTATACACAGACGTACTCAAAACTTCGCCAACATAACAGAACAGAAACAAACGACAAAAAGGCGAAGGTGGGTCTCGTGCGTGAGACACAAGGGCTGACTTCCCCAAAAATCTTTGTTGTTCCACACTGACTTCACTGAGGCTGGGTTTGGACTTCTCTGGGCTCACCTACAAACACATGAATGAGCATGAGCGAAAGCCCAGTGAATAATATCAATCAAGAAGATACAACAATATGTAGAACAACATATTCCGAACGGCCTTGGGCCCAATTCATATTTCTATTTAACATATATATATATACAATTTAAGTCGAGTGACTGTGGTTCCAAACATACTGGTCTTTGGTCCATTTATCTTTCCATAACAAAACTGGCCCTTGGCCCATTCAGACTTTCGTTCATGTCAAAACGGCCTCTGGCCTATTCATTCATGTCAAAACGGCCTCTGGCCCATTCATTCTATTATTTAGATCGAACTGTTATTCATGTCAAACTATTACTTATATCAAACTATCATTCGTGTCAAAACTATCATTCGTATCAAACTGGCCTTTGGCCCACTCAAGTGACAGACTGGCCCTTGGCCCATCTAAATGACAAACTGGCCTTTGGCCCGTTCAGACTTTCGTTTATGACAAAACGGCCTCTGGCCCATTCATTCATGTCAAAACGGCCTTTGGCCCATTCATTTGTGTCGAAACGGCCTTCGGCCCACTCATTCATGTCGAAACGACCTTCGGTCCATTTATTCATGTCAAAACGACCTTCGGTCCATTCGTATATGTCAAAACGACCTTCGTTCCATTCATTTATGCCAAACGACCTTCGGTCCATTCCTTTATGTCAAAACGACCTTCGGTCCATTCATTTATGCCAAACGACCTTCTGTCCACTCATTTATGTCAAAACGACCTTCGGTCCATTCATTTATGTCAAAACGACCTTCGGTCCATTCATTTATGCCAAAACGACCTTCGGTCCATTCATTTATGCCAAAACGACCTTCGGTCCATTCATTTATGCCAAAACGACCTTCGGTACATTCATTTATGCCAAAACGACCTTCGGTCCATTCATTTATATCAAACTGTGTCCACCATTCAAATTAATGAACTTTACAAAACTTACATAGAAGTAGCCATTGGACACTAACATATGTCAGATATTACTCACAGTGATCGGTTGGTTGAATTGCCCTGGAGCTTGACCCTACATATCATATAACACATATGGGTCACAAATAATTCAATCGTTCTTTAATTCACATATTCCTCTTTAGGCTTCATTCTTATTTCCTTAACTCAATTACAATGCTCAATGTATGCCTAAGAGTGCTTAGAAGTGAAAGGGAACGGAAAAACAGAACACATAATACATTTTCAAAATTTCAGAAAACAGGGTCCCCGCTCGAGCGTGGACTTCCCCGCTCGAGCGGACCCTTAAGGCCTGCAAAAAGTACTGGTTGCATGAAAAATAAGCTCGAGCGTGGAATATGGCGCTCGAGCGGAATGCCTGTCTAAGTAGCTCCCCGCTCGAGCGTGAACTCACCCGCTCGAGCGGACACCAAGTCTGCAAAAAGTACTGGGAGCACGTTTTCTCGCTCGAGCGGCCATTACCCCGCTCGAGCGGACATCAAACTTTCTGGAAATTCCAGAACTGTTCTTGGAGTTCAATTTCGACATTTCAACCACATTCTTGCATATTATGGCTCCAATTTCACAACACATATATCCCCATGATACCAACACCAATCATAACACAATGAAGCTCCATTTCTTGAATTACTTACATGCATGCCTCAAATTAACCCAAACTCATCACCAATACATCAAATTCAAACATGTAAAGCTCATACCTCCATGATCTACTCTTGCATGTGAGAAATATTCGTTCATATCAACTTAATTGGTGAAGAGATGATCAAATACATGGATTTCAAACAAGATTCAACATAGATTATACACATTGTGTTCAAATATGGAAATTATAACAATTTCCTACATGCATGCATCTATTGGCTTCAAATTCATCAAATATACACAATTCCTTCACTTATGGCACAATTCTTGCTCTTGACCATTAATCAACTTTAAATTTACAAAATTACAAACTAGAATCCATGAAATACTCACCTAGGAGCTTTAATTCTCACAATCTATAGCAAATTCTTGAGTAATCTTCAAGACTTCCAAGATTCAAGAGCAAAACTTAGATGATCTCCCTTTTCTCTCTCTAATTTCGGGTCTCTCTCTCTAGAGAGTTAAATCAGCCAAAATGGACAAAAAGAGGAGTTGAGTGTGTACATGGCCCTTTTTTAAAAGCTCCCTCAAATACATTTTTTAATATAAAATAATTGGGCACCAAAACATTAATTTAATCCATTTAATCTGACCCGAATCAATTTTCAATTAAATTCACCGTAGGCTCTAAAAATTATGCCAATCACAATGGCGTAATCAATTCCGGGTTCCGTGGCCGATAAGGCCTCCAATTTAATTTCCAAAGCAGATTATTCAAACAAATATTCCTACGGTGAACAGATAGAAATTCAAAATCACATATTATCACACAATGGCACACAAATCATGCTAAACACATAGTCATATTCAGATTAAGGACCAATTAGCTAATTACGGAACAGGGTATCACAGTCTTCCCCCCTTTAGGAAGTTTGGTCCTCCAAACTTAAGTTACCTTCAGTCGAAAACAATTCGGAACACTTTTCATTTAACGGTTCCAATCCTTTCTGATAGTCATTTACCTAGTCTCAATCAAGCAACGCTCTATTTTCAATCAGTCAGAGACTCACCTTTTCCGCCATACAAAGCTTGTATGGTGCCATACCGAAACTAGAGTGTGAGCTGTTGTTGTAAACAAAGTTTGTCAACGATGGATGGATCTTTCCAACTCCCGAAAATCTAATGCACTCATGCAAAGCATAAGTATGCTAACTGAAACATGCCCTAAAACTAACCATCAAAAGCTGGTAAACAAAAGGGAGAAAGACGTGGGGTTGGAAGACATGCACACACACACGCACACTTATTACAACATTTGCCCTCTCGACGAAGGGTCCGAATGAAAGAGAGCTAACTATCTACGCTAATTAAGCTAACTATTACAAACCAACTAATTAACTATTCTAGCAAACTAATTAATTATTACAACATATGACTTGAAATTACCTAACTATTCTAAGCTAGCTAAATATTACAAAATGAATCACTTAGCCAAACACATTAGCTAATTGATTACAAAATTGGTAAATTAACTAGCTAAGCGAAGCAGTTAAGAAAAGCATTTAAAAGAGGGCCTCGGGGCGAGAGATGCATGCATACTCGGTTGCTTCCTCCTAAAAATCCGTCGCCTTGCCACCAGTTGCCTCTGTTTGCATTTGCCTTGATTCCTGAACACTGAACCAATTCCCAGGCTGCTTCTACTCCAGAACCAGAACCACTTTGAACCACCTTTAAGCTGGTGGACTGTCGGCCACCAGGAGAGGCTGTAGGCCACTTAACGGCCACTTCCTCTGGCCGGTCGGCCAGTTGTTTCTACACACTGCAATTTTGCTAGTACAAAAGAGGCAAAGCAAGGTATTTGCAAGGTATGTGTGTACAACCACCCTCCTTATCATTTCTCAAGCTCAAAGGAGTGCGGTACTCAACTCTCGGGCCACCAATCGAGCATCGCAATGCACGATGGCTGAGAAGCCAAGTTTGTACAAGTTAATGAATGCACAAGTAACATACAAGACTCAAGTGGCCTCCACCCTATCATGCACAATCAAGAGGGACAGTGACCAAGAAATGAGGCGCGTTTCATCACTTCAAGTATGAAACGCCCCTTGTTTCTCGTGTTTGGATTAACGTCCGATCCAAACACAATGCAACGTAACACACATGCAAACAACATGCTTATCTATAAATGCTAGAGTGGCATGCACAAGGCTCTATCATGTAAGCAATGCATGTATGGCATGTTTAGAAGCTAAGGCATCAAAGCTAGTGAACTGTATTACACATGAGGCATGCTCCATCAATCTCAAATGGTCAAACCTACCTCATGCTATAACAATGGTACAATCATGCTAGAAATGAAGCACCAAAAGCTACAACAACATGCTCATGCATTGGCTTGCAAGCCAGACATTAAACATAACTCTCAAACACAATGAAGAAGTGATAAATAAGAGAGTATGGCAGAGATGTAGGCATTGAAATCATATGCCAAATGATGACATATTATGCAAACAACACAAGTATGGCATGCTAGAAGACTCAAGCATTAAAGCTAGTGAGGTACACAACACTAGGACTATGCAATACTATGCACAAACAACCAAACCAGCCCAAAACAGAGCTATATCATGGCAAATCAGTGGCAAAAACATGCTCAAACTAAGGCTCAAAGGAGTAGAAAATCATGCTCCTTCAGTAGCTCACAAATAAGGCACAAAGGCATAACTCTCAAAAGCTCTCAAGCAGTGAAAGAAGTGAGAACATGACACATGTATATGCTTTGAAATTACATGCTAAATGATGCCAAAACATGCAACCATCACAAATATAGCATGCTAAGGGTCCCAAGATACAAGACTAGCAAAGGCCATTACACTATGGCCACACAGGGCAAGCCCCAAAGGGCCAAGATCATTCCAAACAGAGTTTAAGCAAGTCAAAACAAGGCTAAGAACCTGCTGGAGCAGAGCTAAAACAAGCTAGAATTAGAGGCACAAAGCATGATGCATGTTAAGCCTACAAGGAGGATTGCACTACAAGTACAAAGACCAAGCAAGAGATGACCCCACCAACTAAAATTAGAGTTAAAGCATGCCAAAATAACACCAAAAATATGCTGGAGTAAAGCCAATACATGCTAGAATAACAAGCTAACTTATGAAGCATGTTAGGCTAGTGAACAAGTTTACACTACAAGTGCAAAAAGCAAACAAGATGAGGCCAAACCAACCCAAAACAGAGTTATAACATGGCAAAATAAGGCCTAAAACATGTTAAGATAGAGCCTCAAGAGGGTAGAAAAACATGCTAAAGTGTTAAGCCAACAACACATGCAAACAAAGCACAAAAAGGGGAGGACCACCCCCATCCATTTTGGGTCTCAAAACCCACTTTCCACCACTAAAATTCCTCTGAAATTCAGTGGTGAAAAGGCTAAAAAAAGGTGATCTCAAAGACCTTAAAGGATAGCTCAAAGCAAGGCAAAATAAGGCACAAAAGGGGGTAGACCACCCCTAACTCAAACAAGGCCTCAAACAAACATTTTAAACACTTAAAAACAAAGATTTTTGCAGTTGAGAATAAGGCCTAAAAGAGTATGCAAGGATGGCCAAATACTTGAGCACAATAAAGCTTAAAGAGGGTAACTACTGTCACGCCCCGAAAATAATCCCACATAACTATTACATCAACCCACTTTCGGAATGAGATATTAACCAGTTTCATCTACAAAATTCCAAATGTTTACAAAAGTATTCTGAAATGCCATTATACATTTATTTACAAACTAGTACATGAATCTATAGCATGTAAAAGAAATCATTGAATCACAACGCATAAGGCCCTCAAGGGCTTACAAGTTCCAAGGTAACAGCTCGGTTACACATAATGGTCTCTCAGACCCAAACACATTAGCCCTTGGCTTACAAAATATCACAACAAAATAAGAGTTAAACTACTCTTCTCCAAAATATTTCCACGCCCTTAGCTTGGTGGGGTCACCACATCTTTACCTACACCAAATCCCATAGGGGTGAGCATAAAGCCCAATAGAGATTTCTCACAAAGTATATACAGTTATGCAAATTCTCTCAACTTTAAAAATTCATATGTAATGCCATGCAAGTGCCAATAATGAAGGAAAACTTTATTTCAATGCACTATTTCTAAATCATCATGTTCTCAAAAATATTCAATGCACTATATTAAAATCACCATGTTCTCAATAATATTTTACAATCTCATCAATTTCAAACTTCCAATATTTAAATCAACAGGGGCGGTAAATACGACACTGGTAATTCCTAGGCTGGTGTTTGCAAGCAGACTCTACGAGTACTACCAAACTGTCATTTTCACCAGTATTAACTGGAAGGCTCTACACCTATCCGCGCGGTTTTCTGGTCTTTCACCAAGGACTCTCAGGCCAACTTAACAAAGTTCATCTACACCCCCTATCTGGACTTACCACGTATTTACCCCATTCACATTACCATAAGTCTCATTACAAAATCATTTTCTGTCATGAATGTAAATTCCTTCGATTTAGAACCACAATGCCTAATAATAAATGAAATAATATGCAATGCAATAATTCTCATAATTCATAACATTTCTTCATGTTCAAAATCTCTACGATAATGCCACATTCACAATTTCCCATTTCTTTCCTTCATTGTCCTTCACAAGTCAACCATAAACCATCCATCCATACCACAATTCCCTCATTTCACAAATCATAGCAACATAGTCTCATCAAGGGCTACATATGAAATTTTCAAAACAATACCTCCATCTTAATATATATAAAAGATTACCATTCTTGCAAACACATTATGGAATTTATACTCAATCAAGTTCTATTCAAAGATAGAAAAGAATTTTATGAACATCTTCCAAATTCTCCAAAAATCCCTAAATTTCTAGGGTTTTCACCAAAAACCAAACATTTCCCATCCCCATAAAGAAATCCCAATAAATCATCCTCTTGAGTTCAATAACTAAACAAGCCCACTAGTATTTAGTAAAATGATTTGGGATTAAAACCCATTTTGAAAACCGCATTTTAGGTCACAAAATCAAAATCAACACTAATCTTTCAAGGAAACTTTTAAATCAACAACAACAATACATAACCTATATATATAACTCAAGAAATCCCTACCTCCAAGTAGAAGCTCAAAAGGAAAGATGAGAGAAACCCCAAGATGCTCCAAACTTGTATTTTCTTGGATCAAAAGAAAGCCCACACCAAACTCTAGCTTTTTTGCAAGGGATGAAGGGTAGAGAAGCCCTAGAGCATGGAGTATTTTTAGAGAGAAGGAGTGAGAGAGGGAGAGAGAGTCGAATCTAGGGTTTTGGAGGAAGAAGATAATGAAAAAGGGGTAAAATTCCCGTTGCTAAAATCTGATATATGCGAAGCTCGCTCGAGCAAAGGGGTCGTCGCTCGAGCGACCAGACACAGCTGTAGACACCCCATTTTTGACCGACCTTAAGACTCAGACGTCACCGATTGAGCGCTCGGTGATGTTGCATATTGTGCTCGTTCAGAAGTCTCAGAGTCTCGGCCGTGAGCCCTGCCTCCGGACTTCCGAACCCTCTTCTGTGCCTTGCCTCGGTTTGCGAACCAGACTCGGTTTTCTCTGTTTCTTTTCCCAGAGGGAGGGAGAGGTCTCGTAGACTATCTCTCAGTGGCCGTGGGCTACATTTCATGGTCGTAGGCCATTTTGGCCATTTCGGAGCCCGGTTCCCGGTTTTCGGAGCCGTCAGGCCAAGTGCCTCGGCTCGGGACTGCCTAACCACCTCTGTTTACCCCGGTTCTTGGCATGCATCTTATTTACTCCCTTTTGAGGGACAGTGTGGTCTAAGAGACCCACTTCGTGGTCGAACACCACTCCCGGTGCTTAACAGTCGGTTTTCGGGGCCTCGGACTGCGCGTTTCAGCCCCCGAACCTTCATTTTGCATCGGTTTTCGTTTATTTTTGGCAGGGACCTCTGTTTCATCACCAGGAAGGTCATAGAAGGGTGGGAGGCCAGCAATTGTTTCAGCAACCAGTTATATTCCTTCATCGCCCTCCGACGCCCGTTTTTCCCACTTCAAAGCGAATGTTGACCACCCTAAGGCCACTTTCTTCAGCTCCAAACCACATATTTGTGTTGTACACACCTGGGAGGACACAAATATCACATGGCCGGCCAGTAATTCCATTTGACCCTTTTGAACCCCATTGAAAAATGGCTTATTCTCTCTCCTGTTTCACTTCCTCCAATTTTGGACCACAGGGCTGTGTTGAGGGCATCTGGGAGGACACTAATTTGTGGTGGCCAGCCATTAATTCACCTTGGCCTTTTTGACCCTTGGCCGGCCGGCCATGGGGGGTGGCCGGCCGGCCACCTGCAGCTCCAATACTTGGCCGGCCTTGCTCCTCTCAGTGAGTACATTACAGCTGTATACTTTTTTTCCCCCCAAAACCTGTATCCGGGGGGACAACTTTTGGGGGAAACTTGGCTTGTTTTCCCCCCAGTTTTTTCCCTTCCTTTCTCCCCCTCTTTGGTTCATATAACCAGCCTCCAGCACTGGTGAAAAGGGTTGGAAAAAAACCCTCTTGGAGCTCATATATGTATCTCCTCTCCCTCTCTCCCTTCAAGCTTCAAAAAACAACCAAGTTCTACCCTTTTCACACCACCACCTAGCACCACATCACCACTCCCTTCCAGCAGCTAGGAGGGGCTTTCCAGCAGCTAAAAGGCAACATTTCTTGGTACAAGAGGCAGCAAAGACTTGGTCTTCAAGGGTGAGCAACTTTTCCCCTTTTTTTAGCTCATTTTTTGTCTTTTTTAGTCCTTCTTGCCTGAACATTTGAGCTCCGACCAAAACTGAAAGTAGTTTTTTTTTGAGCTCTTCTTCACCTTTCATTAAGGGTCCCTCACTATTTGGGACCCCCTTGTTGCACTTGCTTCATTATCCATCTTGTATGCCAATTTCTTGCATAGTTATTTTGGCCTATATGTAATCTGTTTTGAGGCATGTCATAAACTGTAAGTGAGCTTATTTTGAGCCCTTCTTCAACATTTAAGAAGGGCTCATCACTGTTTAGATATTCCATGTGCTACTTGCTTTGAAATCCATGTTTTAGCCTCATTTTTGCCTGATTTTTTAGCCTATTTTTATTCTTTTTTTGGACCTTGGTCCGAACTGAAAGTGGTCATATTTTGACCCCCTTGTCATGTTTCATTAAGAGTCTTTTCCTGTTTGAGACATGTTTTGTATACTTTGTGTTATAACCTCTTTTGGGCCCTATCTTGCATGACATTTTGAGCATATTTGTATATTGTTTTGGGGGTTACCATAAACTGTAAGTGGTCATATTTTAGGCCCCTCTTCAACATTTTAGAAGGGTATTTTTCTGTTTGGGCTTTACATCTACCACTTGCATCATTGTCTCACTTTTAGGGCCATTTTTGTACGCTAATTTAGCCCTACTTGGGCCCACTGTTTGGCCTCACTTTAAACTGTAAAAATGCTTTTCTCGGGGTTGCCTTGCTTCTGTATTTTCATTTCATATTCAAATTATGTATGCATTGCATAGTTATAGGCCATTTCATGCGCCAAAATCCGTGTTTCGGGACTCGTTTCATGCATTGAGTTTCATTTTACCGGGCTTCGGGGCTGTTTCGCATCTCATTTTGCTACTGAAATTTGCATGTTTGCATATCATATCCCATGTCTTGCCATGTCTTGTTAGAGTGGCATTTCCGTGCCGTAGGTTCGGTTCTCGGTTTGCGTGCACGCATGCACGCATCTCGAGTTGTCTCATTTTCATCTTATGGCCTCTTGTGTGAGTGCGGCTGAGGTCCACTCATGTCAGTGTAAGTCCATTATGCATTGCGTATGCCATTTCATTCCATAGTATTGTGTATGCTAGGTTGTATATTAGAGCATTGTGTATGCCATTTCATAGCCTTTCGCATGTTAGGTTGTATCTTAGTTGCATTTCATGCATATCATGCATATCATGCATATTGCATCATGTCCGAGATAGGAGTTAGCCCGGGCACGGGAAACGAGGTATGTTCCGTACTCCGAGTGACGGAACGTATCTCAATCTCCCAGTCACCGACACTTCGGATTATCCATGATGGAGTCTTGGTCTTGTTGTGTTTATATGTGCATTCATTTCATATCGAGTTGTGCAATTCGGCTCCTCGGCAATCATGCATCGAGATGCGTGATTGGTGGCACGAGGATCGAGACATGCATACATTCGTGAAATACATTGCTATGCCTCTTTCCTGCTCTCTGTTGCAACAAAATCAAGAATCAACAGTCTTCCGAGGCTTGGCACGCATTTCAAGAACAGGTGCAAACAGAGGCTAATTGGGGCATCCCAGTGGATTTCCGCGCAAGGCAGCCTAAACATGCATCATTCATCACCCGGAGTGGAATCAAGGCAGTCCCTGGCTTGCATGCCAGTTTTACAGTTTTCTTAGTTAATTTGTTAATTAATTAGGAATTTGTACATTATTTGGACTGTATTATTGGGACTGTACTATTCTTTTATTCGGGACTGTATATTTATTCGGACCCTCTGCGCGAGGGCATAATTGTAATAAGTGTGCGTGAGTGTGATGTATGTCTTCCAACCCCACGTCTTTCTTCCCTTTTATTTACCTGCTTATGATGGTTAGATTAGGGCATATTTCAATTAGCATACAGTATAATAGCATGTTTGCATTCATTCATCTGTCTTGCACGCACCGGGCTCGGCGCACCATACTAACTGCATTGTACTTCAATTACAAGATGAATACATGTTAGCTGTAGCATTCCATATGCCATGTTTAGAATAGCCGAGCCTGCTATAGTTGCATTCTGCATGTGTTGCATTAGGCATTTCAGCATATTTAGGATCATGCATGATTTCTAATGAGCTTCTGTTTTGGCTTGGAGTACTCGGTGAGTTTTATGCTTTAGCATCCTTGCATGCGTATGAGTGACTGCCATGAATAGCATGCTTGCCATGAGGCTATTTGCTTATGTGATATAACTGCCTGAATGCCTGTGGGTGAAGGTTGGGTTATTTGAATTGGGACAATGCATTGATTGTTTGTTTTAAGCCCACTAGATAGTGGCAAAACCATTGTTTTCTAAGCCCACCCGAGGGTGGCAAATCCACGTCTTAGCCTACCTGCGGGTAGCACCATCAAACCATTTTCAAACAAACAAACATGAAATGTTTTGTTCCAATTCAGGCGACTCAGTCTATACTTGTATGCTGTGCGCATCACATAGTAACCTAGGCTAATAACCGGAATAAGAACACACAATGTTTTCAAAAATAGATATCATGGTTAGCAGAGGCCGGTCTTTGACCGGGCGAGCAGGGGTGCTCACGAAGTGACCTTCCCCAATCGTACCCAAGTTCCCGAGCCGAGGCAACTTTGGTGATGACGGACACGTGCCCTTTGGCACCGAGTCAGGGTTTCCTAAATTTTCCATTAAAAAAACATTTAGGTGGCGACTCTGTATCTGGCAAAGCAGTCCATGTTTGGCACTTCTTTTCAAAAACAATCTGTTTTCAAAATCGATTTTCCGGATTTGGACTCTTTGGTTCAAGATTAAGAACCGTGACATTTGAGTCCTTGAACTGTAGTGACCCCAATATGAACGGAACGTGACTTAACCCTCCAGGGGCGTTCGGGGACGTCTACAACAGCGAACGAACCTCGCTCGAGCGAATAAAGCTCGCTCGAGCGAACAAAGCAAGACTTTAAGTCTACAACCCACCAACACAGACGCATGCTCGAGCGCAAGAATGCTCGCTCGAGCGAAGAGACACACCAAACAAGGCTCGCTCGAGCGCAAGAAAGCTCGCTCGAGCGAAAAGATAAATACCCAAGGCTCGCTCGAGCGCAAGAAGCCTCGCTCGAGCAAAGAGGCAAAAACTTGGGCAGCAACCACTTGCACAAACTCACAACCAATCTGTTCCAAACTCGCTCAACACCTCCCAAAGCTCAAATATAAGGAAACAAGGGTGAATAACAAGATATAAACTACAACACTCAACCACGGGTCGCTATAACTACTCACCCTTGAAGAACCACAGCAAAACAGCAACTTCTGAGGTAAAAACCATCTTTTTAGAACCCAAGTATGACCTCCAAGAACCTTAGCTCAATGATGGTGGTGCTTTACTAGGTGTTTGTGTGCAAAAGTATGAAGAAACAAAACTTTTGATTCAATATAGCACAAATATAGAGAGAGAGGGAGAATTCTAGTGAGAGAGGGATATCTTTAGCTCTCTAAAAATCTGAACCCTTGAAAGGGGGAGAGATCTCCCTTCTTATAGAATTCCAAGCCTCAAGTTTGTTGGACAAGCTAGAAGCTTGGTGCAATCCCTCCATACACGTGCATGGAGGATGCCTTCTGTGCCCAATAGCTGGCACAGTTAACAATAAAAATATCTAAAAAAGTAAGAAAATGGTCGTCGACCACCTCAAGTGGCCGACCGACCACTTCCACTGGCCTACCAGCCACCTAAAGTGGCCTACAGGAGGGACAAATGGCCGACAGCCTCTCCCCTCCCTCTAGGCAAGGGGGAACAAGGTATGGCACAAAAACAAACCAAAAGTAAGAGAGTTAAGAGGCCACAAGACAAGGCACTTAGCCAGAGGCCCCGAAAACTAGCCTACGGGCCACTACAAGTGGCCTATAAGAGAGATAAGTAGCCTACAGCTACAAAAAGTGGCCTCCAGGCCTCTCTCTCCCTCCAGGAAAAGGCACCAAGGCAATGGTCCAAAAACAAACCAAGAAGAAGAGAGTTAAGAGGTTCCAAGACAAGGCACTCAGCCGAAAACCCGAGAAACTCGAAACGAGCACAAACATGCGCGATCATCGTGTGCACGAACGATGACGTCTGAGTCTTAAGGTCGGTCAAAAATGGGGTGTCTATAACACTTAGACAAAACATAATAGCACAAAACGAAACAGGAAGCTTTACTTAGGCAAAATGAATCAAAGTCTGCAGATGCAAGCTTAACAAGACAAAATCATGTAAATTCATATGAGCATGGTTAAGACAAGAATGAGGGTTATTATAGTCTATCCCCCTTAAAGAAGTTTGGTCCCAAGCTTCAATTACCTTGTCCCAAAAACAACTATGGATAATGGATTTTCATCTCTTCTTTTATTTCCCATGTAGCATCTTTGCCGTAATGCTCCTTCTATTCAATTTTTACCATCGGTATCGACTAATTCCTCAACTGTTTCACTTGTCTATCCATAATTCGTATCGGCTTCTCCTCGTAACCTAAATCTTCATTAACAATCCCAAAATGATCAATCACATGCACTGGATCCCGAATATACTTCCTCAACATTGAAACATGAAACACATTATGGACTTGACTTAATTCCTGTCACAAAGCAAGTCAGTAGGCAACGGGGTTAATTCTCTCAAGAATTCAAATGGCCCAATTTAACGAGGTGCTAACTTACCATTCTTCCGAAATCTTGAAACTCCTTTCATTGGTGAAACCTTCAGGAATACATGATCTCCAACTTCAAACTCTATTTCTCTTCTTCTTTGGTCGGCATAACTCTTTTGTTGACTTTGGGCAGTTTTGATTCTTTGCTGAATATGCTTAATATTCTCGGTTGTCACTTGAACTATCTCAGGACCAATCAATGCTTTATGTCCTACTTCGGTCCAACATATCGGTGATCTACACGTTCTCCATATGAAGCTTCATACAGCGCCATGCCAATGGTAGCATGGAAACTATTGTTGTAAGCAAATTCTACTAATGGTAAATGTAATTCCCAACTTTCCTTGAAGTCCAATACACATAACCTGAGCATATCTTCAAGTGTCTGAATCGTTCTCTCTGTTTGCCCATCTGTTGGAGATGAAAAGTTGTGCTAAATGTCAACTCGGTTCCCAAAGCTCTTTGTAAATTCTGCCAAAATTAGAAAAAAATTTCGGATCTTAGTCTGAAACAACAGACATCGGCACCCCATGAAGTTTAACAATCTCATTTATATACAACAAAGCAAGTCGGTCAGCATTAAATGTAGTCTTGATAGGCAAAAAGTGTGCTGACTTAGTTAATCTATCAACTATAACCCAAATCAAATCCATACCTTTTTGTGTCCTCGGCAAACCCACAACGAAATCCATAGAGACGTGTTCCCATTTCCACTCGGGAATTGACAAAGGTTGAAGAAGTCTGGCTAGTCTTTGATGTTCTGTTTTCACTTGCTGACAATACAAATACTGTGATACAAACTCGGCTATTTCTCTTTTCATATTCGGCCTCCAAAAAGTTTGCTTCACATCTTGGTACATTTTGGTATTTCCTGGATGAATAGCAAATTTGGAACTATAGGCTTCTGTAAAATTTTCCTTTTCAACTCTAGGATGTCAGCCATGCACAATCTTCCCTCAAACTTTAGTACTTGATTTTCCATGGTGTTTCCTGGTCTCGGCTTGGTGATAATCTCATCAACTACCTTCTTGAAAAATTCATCCTCCGTCTGTCATGTCTTTACTTCCTCAATAATAGTCGGCTCCACTGAAATCATTGCTAAGATTCCCTCATCTTGGCAAAGTACAACATCAATATCCAGGTCTTGAAAATCTTGAAGTATGCTCTTTTGCTCAGTTAGTAAACATGTTAAAATCCCTACAGATTTTCTTCTCAATGCGTCGGCCACTGAGTTAGCTTTACCTGGTGATACTGAATCTACATGTCGTAGTCTTTCAATAATTCAAGTCATCTTCTCTGTCTCATATTCAATTGTTTCTGAGTGAACAAGTACTTCAGGCTCTTGTGATCTATGAAAACTTGACAAAAAGCTCCATACAAGTAATGACGGCAAATTTTCAAAGTAAATACCACGGCTGCTAATTCTAAATCATGGGTAGGATAATTCTTTTCATGAGGTTTCAACTGATGAGATGTATATGCTATGACTTTACCCACTTGCATTAATACACAACCCAAACCCTTACATGAAGCATCACTATAAATATGAAATTCCTCATTACCTAGTGGTAGTACAAGAATTGGTGCTGTGACTAACCTCGTTTTCAACTCCTGGAAAGCTGATTCCTTGTCCACCGTCCATTCATATGCCACTTCCTTCTGAGTCAACTGTGTCAATGGTACTGCAATCTTTGAAAAGTCCTTGCAAACTTTCTGTAATAACCTGCCAAATCTAGAAAACTACGAACCTCAGACACATTAGTCGGCCTCAGCCAGTTCACAATGGCTTCAATTTTACTAGGATCAACATAAATGCCCTTTTCATTAATCACATGACCCAAAAATGAAATACTGGAAAGCCGAAACTCACACTTGCTAAGCTTAGCATACAATTTTCTGTCTCTCAAAATTTATAATGCAAGTCTTAAATGAATTCAAGCTCATCTCTACTCTTGGAATAGATCAATATATTATCAATAAAAACAACCACAAACTCATCTAAGTATGGCTTAAAGACCCTGTTAATCAAATCCATAATGTAGCAGGAGCATTGGTTACTCCAAAAGGCATTACCAAAAATTCGTAGTGGCCATACCTTGTCCGAAAAGTAGTCTTCTCAACATCTTGGGCTTTAACCTTGAGCTGATGGTAGCCCGACTTGAGATTGATTTTAGAAATGACTCATGCTCCCTGTAACTGATCAAACAAATCATCAATCCTCGGCAATAGATACTTATTCTTAATGGTTACCTTATTCATTTCTCGATAATCAATACAAAGACGAAGTGTGCCATCCTTTTTCTTAACAAATAGAACGGGTGCTCCCCAAGGTGAAGTGCTCAGCCTAATAAAACCCTTATCCAACAACTCTTATAATTGAACTTTTAACTCCTTAAGGTTGGTTGGGGCGTCCTATAGGGTGTTTTAGAGATAGATTGTGTTCCCGGTATAACATCAACAGTAAATTCTACCTCCTTATCGACTAAATGGCTAGGCAAATCATTCGAAAAGACGTCGGGAATTTATTAACAACAGGGATATCATGCAATTCAATATTTCCATTCAGATTACTTAGTGCACAACACAAATAACCTTGACATCCTTTTTGGATCAACTTATAAGCTTTCATGGATGAAATCAAGTAAGGTGGGGATACTACACCTTTACCCTGAAATGTAACCTCGGCTTGGTGCGGGGGCTTAAAAGTGACACTTTTGGAAATACAATTAATGGATACATGATTTGCTACTAACCAATCCATTCCTAATATAACATCAAAATGAGTTATATTCAACGGTATAAAATCAACGAATAATTCTATATTCTCAATAACAACAACATATGCTCTATAAATGGATGCAACAGTCATAGTTCTTCTAGATGGAGTAGACACAAATAATAAATAACCAAGGGGTTCTAGTTCTCTATTTAACTTCTCGAAAAATTTAGTAGATACAAATGAATGTGTAGAACCCGAATCAATCAATATATATGCATCTTAAGTGCAAATAGGAAGTATACCTGACACTACTGCCTCAGCGCTTTGGGTGTCTCCTGGCACTAACGCAAAGACTCTACCCTGTCTCATTTGTCCCTTTCCGACATTGCCTTTCTGTGCCGAACCTAAGGTACTCCCATTTTTCTTACCGTCTTTAGCCTTTGCCTTAGGACAGTTCTTAACTCGAAGACCTATCTTACCGCATTCAAAACATGCTCCGATGCCCGATGACAAACTCCCCAATGTTGCTTTCTGCAACTAGTACACGTTAACCCAGTACTACATTCCTGATTTGAGTTGCTTGAACTGCCTACATCCACCTTCTTCTTGGCATCAAACGATGCTCGGCAATTGTCATAATTTTTCCTCTTTCTCTTATTCTTTCCTGAATCTGTTCAAGTTAGCTTTTGCCAGGATGGCTTTGTCTAATACTTTGACGTAAGTTGGTATGTTGAGCATATTAACCCGGTCTAGTATCGGTGCACGAAGCCCACTTTCAAACTTCTTAGCTTTTTTGCATTCGATATTGACAGTGTGAGGTGTATACCTAGCCAACCCGATGAAAACACGATCATATTCAGCTACTGTTCTATTACCCTGTGTCAAAGTTTGGAATTTTGTGGTCTTGCGATATTAGACACTAAGGGAAAAGTGCTTGTCATAAAATAACTCAAAAAAATCTAGCCCAAGTCAAGCCTGGATTACCTTCTCGGATCATTATCCATCCCTATGAGCATCGTCGTCCAGTGCGAATGCTGCCAATGACACCTTCTGGGTATCGGTACTATGAAAGATTTCAAACAACTTCTCTATTTCACGAACCCATGCATCTGCTTTCAACACCTCTATACCCCTATGGAATCTTGGCGGATTCATTTTCTTAAATTCTTTTATCAAAGTTAATGTGTCGTCCCCATAAAAACTGGTTATGAGGCACTTACGGTACTGGAAGGGGTGGAGGTGGAACTGTATTTTAGCCGTTTGTTTGCTCGGCCTGGGTCGAGGTAGCACTAGTGTTCTGTTGTATTGCTTGTCTCAACTCTAGGAACCAACCTTTCCAATCTGTCCAACCTGTCCTTAGAATGATCTCGTCTAATTGGAGGTCTCCCCCTTCTCATGATACTAGGAGTATGCAAAATGTGACTTTAAAACAAGATGGACAAATAGACAAGTAGGCACTTAGCAAACAAACATGCAGGAATAGTGCACACGTTGTCAGATAACAAGCAATATGATGCAATCCTAACATCACCCTAAGGGAAATCCTATGCTCTTTAGGACCAAGAGTGTGTTAATAAACATACTATAAGGAACTTGTGCTCTGATACCAATCTATCACGCCCCCATTTTACCCTTAATAGAATGATGTTGTGATGGCCAGTTAACTGAGATTATCGAAGGCCAACTTATAGAGATTCACACAAACAAAGTATACATATGGGGCATACATGTACAGAAGCAATAAATTTAAATCTAAGTAGTCCATAAGAGTTGTGCATAGATGTAGACACCCCATTTTTGATTGCCTTTAAGACTTGGGCGCCATTGATTGATCACCCAATGATGAATTTCTTACGCTGGTCAAATGCTTGATTTCCTTAGCAGGAAGCGTTGGATTTGAGCCTCATAAACCTATAAACCTTGTGCCTTGTTTTTGGACCAAAACAACAGTTTTTCAAGCCTAACCAGCCAGAGACCTGCAGACCCACAACCACTATTAGTGGTTGGCCGACCACTTGTGTAAAAAACTAGATCTTTTTGCCAATTGTGCCAGCTGTCTCCACAGATGCATGCACTACACCAGCTGTGTCTGTACGGATATTTTCGAGATAGTCTCATATATTTCTATATATAGATGACTCCTTCTCATAATTTAGGGTTAGAAAAATTTGTAGGGTAAAGTTTTGGAAAATATTTCTCTCTCTACATTTCTCTCTCTCTCTTACAACTTCCATACCCTTTGCCTAAACACTCTAAACCCAACCTTGAGGGTCCTTTGCTGAGGTGTTTGAGCTTGCATTTTAGCTCTTGAGGGTGTGAAATTGGTGGTTTGTAAGTTAAATGATCACTCCTCTTCAAGAGGTATAATTCCAAGCTTCTTTCCCTATTTATTTTCCATCATTTATTGCTATTCTTGAACTATTTTTCAACTATATTTGTGGGCTGAAACTTGTGGTGTAAATCCATTAAGGGTAGAGAAGTAAACCACCTTTCTTTGACCCTTGTTTTCTAGGCTTTTTCCCTTGTGTTTCCCACATTTTCATTATCATTTTTTTGAGCTTTTTACTACTGATTTTCTGAGGTTAAAATGTGGTTTTGAAGTCCCAAAAATAGAGGGGTTAGCCTTCCCTCCTTTGGCTTGTTTACTAGCTTAATTGCTCCATTATTTTAGCTTGCTTTTGTAGATTTTTTACCTTAATTTCAGTGCTATTTTAGGACTGTTTTATGTTGTTCATGTCATTTATGCTTTGTATTGCATGTTTATAGTGTAACGGTCCTCATAGGTTTGGTGTTTTAGGCATTAGACACTAACCTATTTGAGTTGATAGCATTTATTTCAAGCTTTCCATACTTGTGTTCATCTCTAATAATCTTTGTACTTCTCTTATCTCTTGGTTTCTTTCTTGCTTTGAGAGTCGGTTCAAACCGATTGTCTGTTTAAGATTGAGATAGAGATTGTTGTGCTTAATGGTTTAATCTCTTTGGAGGTTTATTAACAACGGCATGACATCTCTCTCATGCCCAAAACAACCCTTTGTTTGACACTTCTTTCCATTAGTGGACTTAATCTTCATCATTGGACTAAAAGGCTTAATGAATGAAAAGTTAATGAAATAGAGTAATGAGATTGGAATTAAATGGAGCAAGATAATAAAATGGTTTGGGTTCAATCAGACGTTAATTGAACCCATTGAGTCTTGAGTCGTTTCATACTTGTTAGTGATTGAAACGGTTCAAGAATCAATGTCAACCACTTCCCTCGATCAATATCATGATAGGGAGGAGGTTCATGGGTCTTTCATTGTGCATTTATTGAAATTGTATCCCTTGGTTCATAAGTCATCACGTAATGAGTTTGCGCCGATTAATGGCTTGCGAATCGAGCCTACCCCTCCTTTGAGCTGATTGATGATAATGAGAGGCAAAGTGGACAAACATCTCCTGAAAATACTCTGTTTGTGCTCTGTTTGTTATCTGTTGCAGCAAGGCCGCACAACAAGCTAGTGGCCGGCCAGCCACTTTTTTTGTACGGCCGTCCACTACTTCTGGCTAGCCAGCCACCTTTTCTTTAGCTAGGCAGTACCATTTTTCTTGCAAAATAGAGCAAAGGCTGAGGTGAAAAATAGTGCAATTTTTCGACCGCAAAACAGAAGCATTTTGGCAGCCAAACAGAGACATTTTCGGGTGGAAATCCACGTTCATGCATGAGCCATCCCTAGCATCTCGAGGCCCATTTAAATTATGTTGTTATAGTAGTATGTTGTACTTAAAATGGTGAACTTGTAATAGTTAATTACTTAGTTCAATTCTTATTTGTAATAATTAGCTAGTGTAGTTAATTTATTTCATTTGGTTTGTAATAGTTAGCTAATTTCGTAATTAGCTAGGGCATTCATTCAGACCCTCTTGTGCAAGGGAAAATATGTAATAATGTGCAATGATGTATATGTCTTCCAACCCCACGTCTTTCTCCCTTTTATTTACCCGCTTATGATGAATAGCATAGAGCATCATGTTTACTTAGCATTTTTCATGTACAAAGTATCCATTGTCTTGCATGCATTAGGCTTAGCGCATCATTCTAACTCACATTGTTATTTATTGCTTCTTTGACAACGTGCTAAAACCACATGCTATCAAATTGACGCACATGCCATGTCAGTAGCCGAGCCTATTAAATGCATATTGCATGTGTTGCATTAGTCATTTACATTGTTAGAGCATGCATTTTTCTAACTCTTTTCTCTTGGCTTGCCTTGGAATACTAGGTGAGCACTTATTGCTTTAGCATATCGCATGCATGTGATTGTTCCTGTCATGACCCAAACCCGCCCCTAAAAGTTTGGTCCATGACCGGCCTGTACATAGGCCTCAAAACAGAATTTTAGAATAATATTTAACCACATACGGGGCCATAAGCGGAAGCAATATCAATATAAGATAACATCCATTGAGCTTGTGCATACATGATGGTTTAAATAATTTTAAGCATTTAAATACACTCCCATAGTTACGTATACAATCACAGAGTTTATATAAATCTCACACACACACTTAAGACTCCATAAATTACATAATTCCCAGTAATCAAAATTAAGGTCTCAACATGGAGGCGTACCCCAGGCGGCTTGACAGACAGGTGAACCTCAATACAATTCTAGTGTTGGTCCCCGACGGCTCACCTACATAAATATACATAAAAACGGAGTGAGCAAGGCTCAGTGAATAATAACAATGTAAGGAGGTTAATTAAATAAGCAAAACCTTGGGTAAATTAAATAGACAGATACCAAACTATACATAGATCTTATCCATAACTATATTTCAATACGGTCCCAAGCTCACATGTAATGTAGACTGGCTTCAAGCCCATATGTAATACAGACCGGCTTCAGGCCCATGCAGAATATAAAACGGCCTTAGGCCCAACATTTTATGCAGAACGGCCTCAGGCCCAACAGATTATCCAGAGTGGCCTCAGGCCTAACAGATTATACAGAGCGGCCTCAGGCCTAACAGATTATACAGAATGGCCTCAAGCCTAAAGATTATACAGAATGGCCTCAGGCCTAACAGATTATACAGAATGGCCTCAGGCCCACATATTAGCAAAACAGAATAATCCCAGATTCATAAGAATACCATTACTCAATAATGCACATAGATTTTCCCATGGTTTATTACAAGTCGACATAGTTGTCTTCCGAATAATAGAACATTAATAGTAACTATTAGCAGAAGGCAAATTTATCACTACATTAATAGAGACAGAACAATTCACATCATAACGGCCTCAAGCCCACGTCTATTACTAGGGACAGAACGACCTTAGGTCCATATCAATGCCATTATTCACTCATATCCATTAATTTAATCAAAGCACAATATCAATGGAATAGGCCATTCACAAATAACAATACATAAATCATAATCACAGAAAGTACGTGACACATATCGTTACACTATTATTACTCACAGTGATCGGCTCCCAGTAGTAATGGGACGATGTCCTCGTCTCGACCTACAAGCACAGTGCACAACACATAATATGAGATCATAATCGATCTTTTTCTTATTCTCTTTGATCATTTAATCAATTAGTCATGGTGGTACCAAGCTCATTATTCCTTAATAAGTTATAATCCATGTCTCAGAAAATAGGAGGAATCGATGGAAAATGGTTTAAGCGAAGAAACGGCACGGCCGCACGTGCGCCCAATTGGACCGCTTATGCGGCCCAAATCCGCTCGAGCGGAAAAACCGGCCGCTCGATCGCCCAAAGAGCAGAATGAAAACCTCTTTTTTCTTCATGTTCCGCTCGTGCGGTGCCCGTGGCCGCTCGTGCGGTCTGGGCAAAATCAGACAGTCCAAAAATGGCTCTTTGATTTGGAACTTCTCATTTTCAAAACCAAACTTCAATTTCATGTAATTCAAAGCCCAAAACTCTTTAATACATGATAAATTTCACATTCTTAGCTTCCTTTCCAATTCATAACTCCAAAATACTACTCAATTTCTCAATCACAAGAACAAGATTACGAATTTGAACACAAAAACATAAAGTAGCCATGGTTTGGGGTTTAAAACTCATTTACATAATGGGATCCTCTATAATCTCTTTAAGAACCATAAAACCCCTACAAGAAATTAGGTTGTAACATAAATTCATGTTATGGACAAGGATTCAACATCTTATTGCTTGAAGAAACAAAACCCTTACATATAATCATAGATAACCCAAGAACTCATTCTTTAGCTTATAATCTTCAAGTATGGAGAGGGAGAATCTTACCTTAAGCCCTTATCATCACTTGTTCTTGCATAATCATGATGAATTCAAGCCAAATCTTTGATGTCTTCTTTCATATCTACTCTTTCTTCCTTCTTCCCTCTGAGTTCTCTCTAGAACTCTCTCCCCCTCTCTTTCTCACGTGTCTCCCCCTCTCCTCTAGATATTTTTGGGCTCAAAATGTTGAGTTTCCTCATCATATACATCTATATATATATATAAATACTTATCACAAATAGGAGTAGCCAAACACATCCTTACGAATCGTACAAAATCAAATTTCAATTCAACTTCCCAGATGACTCTAAAAATTATGCTGATCATAAATATGTCCTCTATTCTGGTTTCTAAAGCCTCTAAGGCCTTCAATTTGCAGTACAAAGTTAACCACCCAAACGTGCATTAACGAATCAGACGAATTAGATTTCCAATTAATTTTCCCAATTAGTTCTAAAAATTCCCATTAACATAACCAAACACTCAATTTTGATTTCTGAACCCATAAAGGTCGGTAATTTAAATTTTGAAGCTGTGACTCAACAGATAATTCCTCAATTCGAACAGATATCACTAAATTAAAATGCATTAACCCACAAGGACATAAAAGTAATTTCAGATACGGATTTTGGGGTCGTTACAGTTGCCATGTCAAGCATGATACCATAAGGCTAAGTGCTTAAGTGATATAACTCTTGAATGCCCGTAGATGAAGGCTAATTGCTTGAATTGGAATAATTTGAGTAATGTATATCATATATACATATCACTTTTTCAAGTGGTACATATTCGAAACAATTTTCAAACAATCATGAAATCGAAATGTTCTAATTTTTGCAAATTAGTCTATACTTGTGTGCGTCACACAGTAATGCCAGCCTAATAATTGGAACAAGAGCGTATAAGGTAAGAAAGAATCACATCATGATTAGTAGAGGCCGATCTTTGATCGGGGTGAGTGGGGTGCTCAATTCATGACCTTCCCCTCTCATACCTAGGTTCCCAAGGAGAGACACTTAGGTGATGACGGATAAGTGGCCTTTGGCATGAGTCCTGGGTTTCATAAATTTTCCAAAAATATTTAGGTGGCGACTCTATAATCTGGCAAAGTAGTCATTTTTTTTTGCATTTTGATTCAAAATCGATTTTCCAAAAGATTTGTCGGATTTGGACTCATTTGTGTTTATCTATTTCACATTGCACTTTTGGAATCAGATTCAGAACCACGGGAGTCCGAACTGTAGGGCTAGTCGTATCCAAAAGGAGCACGAAAATCAAGCTACAATAGATTAAATGAAATGACATACATATTAACATGGTTTTATAACTTGAATACAAAATAAGATAAAGTACATCTTACATCTTGATCAAAAGGCTTCTCGAGCCAAAACATACAAAAGAAATGAACTATAAAGCCAAGAAGCATAATCTTCAAGATACTACAAACCAAGAACCAAAACATCTTCCACATAAAGCTTAGGCAACATCGCCTTCTTGTTCATCAAATGCACATATATATATATATATATATATAAGGGAGAGAGGTGAGCTGTAAACTCAGGGAATGATATAACTAATAAAGGTTTGAATGAATGATATCCAAGATTTTGTCAAAATATTACATATCATAACTTATAACAAAACAAAGGATGAACCAAATTCATTAATCAAAGGCTTTCAAAGCTTCTTGGGATGGTTACTAACATCTACATCATACAAAAGGATGACATTCATTGACAAAACAAATGAATAACCAATCCGGAATCAATTAGACAAAGGACATATCTCAAACAAAGGTGCTAGTTGCCTTAAAGTCACCTAGCACTAAGGACCTTTCAAGAATGTCAACAAAACAAACATAATACTTGATACAAAAACTAAAGGAAAATCATTCATGTTTGATCAAATATTTTTCCAAAATAAAGCAAAGTTTTTATCAAAACATTATAACTTAACTTTATTAAAAATACCACTTACAATAGCTCTTCGGATGTAGGGCTTAAGGCAAGGATCCAAGACCTTCAAATATATGGCAAAGTCAACTGAATGCATTTCAAGAAGACAAGAAGAGATGCTCAAAAGTTGGTATGCAATGCACTCTCAAAACAAGCTTCAAATGAGTAAAATAGGTCCAGCATTTCTTTCCAAACCAAGTCAAGACAAAGCAAAACATGTGTTGGGAGTTAAATAAATGTTTTTCTTCTTGGAAAAGCATGCTGGGTACAAACCAGGTCTCAGAATGATTGCACAAAGATGAGTTGGGCTGAAATGGCCTAGCTGGGTGAACTCAGGAGGTCTTGGCCGAGGTTCTACACCTTTTGGCCAAGGTGTGGTCTCCTTGGCTGAGATGTGGCTGCTCGATAGGGATGTTACTGGGTGTTGGCAAAGGTGTACTGCGGTCGGCCTAGGTGTGCAGTGGTCAGCCTAGGTGTGCATGCAAGGTAGACTAAGGTACAAGTGATTATGTATGGTAGTCCAAGGTGAGATACAATGCTTGGCTTAGGTGTGAGGTCTGGACAAGAGTGGGTCTCAGTGACCACACTTAGGGAAATGAAGTCTGGAAATCTGAGTTTCCTCTTGAAGAACAAGAAGAACATGAATGCTAAAATCATGATTTCTTATTCAAAATTTGAGATTTCATGATATGAGTTCAAAAACATGGACCTGGGTACCCATAAATGAAGATTTCATGAAAACAAATATAAAAGCATGGAACTTGATAGAAACATTTGGGTCAAAACATGATTTTTTTTTCAAGAACACTAGAATAACACTTTTTCTTTCTAAAACAAAACTTTAAATCAATGCATGGCTTATGAATCATGCTAGATTATGCAATGTGATCAGATGAACAGAAAGAACAATAAGAGTAGATCAAGAACCTAACCTCAAAACATGAATCCAATGGTTCAAGATATGAAAATCAAGCTTGGAAAGTCTAGCTCTCACTCTAACTTATTCTTCTTCCTAGAGCTTCTCTCTCTACAAGGCAAAGATATGGCAAATGATATAGGCTCTTAACTACAACCTAACTTAGACCTACTATTGGGACACGTGGCATCATTTGGTCAAGTCTCCTCAAAATGGTGACAGAATGAAAAGACGAGTTGGTCAAAGAGTGTTTAACAAGTAAGGTGGCATGGGCATTCTGACATGACAACCTCTTCCTAAGTTATACAGGTCAAGGAACAAGATTGCTAGGTGTTGGCCAAGGTGCACAACAAAGCTCCAAGGTTCAAGGATCAAAGATCTCGGATGCTTAGATGATAAACATCTCAGCTTAGGTGATGCACACCTCAGCCTAGATGATGCACATCTCGGCCAAGATGCCAAGGTGAAACTAGAGGTCAACCAAGATGGTTCCAAGATGATCCTAGGTGTTGACGCTCAACGGCCTAAGTGTAAGACGTTTAAAGATGTGACCTAAGCGTGAGATAGCAAAGATAGATAGCCTAGGTTCAACACACAAAGCAAGGAACACAACAGGCGTATAACACCTAGGCAAAACATAATAGCACAAAACCAAACATGAACTTTACTTAGGCAAAATGAATCAAAGTTTGCAGATGCAAGCTTAACAAGGCAAAATCATGTAAATTCATATGAGCATGGCTAAGACAACAATGAGGGTTTTTATATCGTTGCATGTTAGGTAGCTATTTTTTTCAGGGTGCTTAGACTTTATCGGAGGTTAATGTGTCGTAGTGTTGTCTGTTAAACCAAGTTTTATTTTGCATTCCCATTTTACAAGAACTGGTTGAAAGCCTTGTGTGCGAATGGTTTCCTTATTTTCTGTGTTTGAGTGTTAAGCACTCGATGGTGGTTTGGGTATTGTAGGTAGTTGAAGTGTGATGGACATCTTGGAGTCTAATTTGTTATCGGTTGTTGTTGTTTTATAGTTAATCACCATTTTGTTATGGTGTTTTCCTAAATTTCGAGCATATGAGAGTGCCTTGCATGAAAGAGACCGGTTCAGGTTTTAGATAATTGGGGTCAAATCTTGTGAAGCAGGATGTTTTTATTGGTTAAGGTGTTGTGGAGACACCATGGGGTTGAGAAAGCAACTTGAGAACATGAAGCGGAAGTTCGTGAGAAGTATCTGGACCTATTCATTAATGTTTGAAACTTGTATTAAAGATTTTATTTGTATTATATAATATGAAAACATTGTATATGTTTCGAAGAATGTGAACCATACCGTTATGTACTAGATGATGTTATTTTATCATTCTGTGAATGATCGGTGACCAATGGAGTTGAGTCATTGAAGTTTTTGGCGTGGTTTAAAATTTTGGAGACGAAATTCCCTAAGGGGGAGGTTATAGTGATTATGATTTGACCCGACCCATTTATTGCTTTTGAATCTAGGAAACCATATCCGTAGCGGTTGTTCTTCTTCATATTATGTTTGGTTTCGGCTTCGGGGGTCAACACCAATTTTGGTGCTGTCAACAATGCCTTCCTTTTCTTGTTTTGTTCAGCTTCTGGGGTCGGCACCTGTCTTCCTAGGGTCGACCCTTGTTTGTTGCTTTGCTCTTGGTGTTGCTACTGGTTTTTGTGGTCGACACCCTGAGTTCTGAGGGTTGACCCTTCCCTTGCTGTTTTGTTCTAGGTTGTCTACTGAAATATAGGGTTGACACCTATCTGCAGCAAACATAAATGTCTCAGCATTTCTTCCTGAGGGTCGACACCACTGCCTAGGGGGGGGGGGGGGTTGACCCTTGGGAGTTTTTCTTAGATTTTTGGACTCGTTTTGGGCCCTACCTTCTGGTGGTTTTTGAATTATTCTTTTCATTGGCTTTTGGGATATTATCCTAGTACTATAAATAGATCCAAACACTATTTTCCCTCTCTCTCTCTCTCTCTCTCCTCTCTCTCTTTAAAACTCAACTTTTCTCTCATAGATCTCTAGATCTACTCAGTTGGAGACATCTTTACACCTTAGACTTTGAGAAAGGTTGTAGATCGTATCAAGAGCTTCATTTTTATCCAAGAGGTTCGTGATTTCGTCAACGTTGAGTTTTTCCGAGTTCTCTTTACACTTGAGGTAGGGATTTTTAGACCTTTGGTATGATTTTTACCCTACTTATTTGTTATTTCAAAAGATCTATGGATTTGGGGTTTTGGGTTAAACTTAGGGTTTGGATTTGAAATATAAAAGAGAGATTTCTCAAATGAGTTCTTGAACAAGCATATGATTTTGTATTGGTGGTTGAGATATGTTGAAATAATGGCTTTCCTTTACTCAAATGTGATTTTGAAAGAAAATTAGTTTTTGTTCTAAAACCATGGGTTTTGGTTTGTGTTGGAAAATAATGAAAAATGATGTTGGTTTTTGTAAGATTGAGAAGAATGTGGATATTGATGATGATGGTGGAGTTGGATATGTGATATCGCTCACATCTTGGAAATGATGAAAATATATTTATTGTTATTGAAACTTTCTATTGATTAGAAATATCTATTTTGGGCTATCGGTGGAGGATAGCTTTGATTGTTGTAGAAATTGCATGAGAATTAGGTGAACTGAAACTAATTCCACATCCATATCGTATTGAGCATTGTAGCATACTAAATCATTGAAAATGAATTTGTTTTGAGACAAAGGGGTGAATACCTTGGTGAATCTGAGTAAGTGATGTGGTTCCTTCAAATTAAGTTGGCCTGTTTGTCCATGGTGAAAGTCCTAAAAACCGCACGTATACATTGGTGCTGATTTCTGTGGACGAAATTTCGGTGAAATGGAAATAGTAACACTTGTATAGCCTACGTTTACATGGGTGTCGGTTTACGATTTCCTACGGATGAAATTTCCGTGAAAAGTTGTATTTGTTTAGAGATTCACAGTGTGTTGTATTCACCGCCCTGTTACTAATGTTAAAAGATTGTTTCATGAATTGATATATAATCTAGCATTGCATTATTTTGAGATGGAAAATGTGGAATTGTTTTACAAGGGCATGGCATATGCATTCACCTGATGACTTCGTTATGATTCATAGATTGTGTTGTAGTATTTCTACCGGGCTTCAGCTCACCCTATGCGGAAAACAACTTTTAGGTGTTGATGATATGCCTCCACCAAGAACTTAGCTTGGGAGGACTTGGAGCTGAAGGCCTCCTTTTGTGATTTGTTGTAATTATTTTGTAACAAGCCTAGGGCTTTATTTGTATTGAGTTGAAACTCACTTTTGATGTAACCAAGCGCCGCTTGGAGAGTTGTAGCTGTTATGGCATTTAATTATCTATTCTACTTTTATTCCATTTTGTTCATATGCGGCATATGCTATAGATTCATGATGTGGGCTTATGAATGTATAATTGCATATGTCATCTTTTGTAGAATCAATTTATATGAATGGAAGGTAATCATTTGGAAATATATCATCATTTATTGTGTATGGTGAAATGGGATATTATTATTATTTTGGGGCGTTACAATAACTCAATACAAAGAAGCCCGTGGTTTAAATTACAAACAAATAATCAAAGAAAACAACAGCTATGAGCCTCAAGCTCCAAGATCCTCCCAAGTCATCACCTTGGCGGAGGCACATCGATTCACTTGAAAGTGATTTCCCTCGTAGGGTGAGCAAAATGCCTAGGAGAAATAAACTTAATGACATGTATGAAGCTTAACAAGGTCATAAGATGAATGCACGTGAAATAATATGATAAAACATGTATTTTCTCTCTTTGAAACAATGTAATGCGAGATTTCCAAAACATCTTTCCAAATCAACAACATTCTTTCAAAACAATCAAGTGGTAAATATAACGAATAAATCTCTAGGGTTAGTGTTCATAATAGTAACCATACAAGTCACAATATCATTTTTACTAGTATTAACAGGAAGGCTCGGCACCTAGTGCGCGGGTTTTAGGTCTTACACCTTGGACACTCAAGCCAACTTAATTCTGCTTTAACACCCCCTTACAACTTCACCATTTTATTTACCCTTTCATTAATACGATACATGTATCTCAAAACAACAATACTTTTTCCACAACATTGAATTCCCCTATTACAAATCCATGATATACACAATGCGATGTATGATTTGTAAACATTTCCATTCCCTAATCCATATGCAGTTTCTACAACAATCAATGCAACCCTCCATTGGTTGCCAAAAACTATTATCTCTAATTAAAACACAACAACAATAATAATATTCCAAAACCATAACCAAATCGGAATCCCAATGATTTATACAAAATCTCATGATTTGCAAACAACATTCACACTCCTTACGAATCTTGTGATTTATACGAATCTTGTGAATCTCAATTGAAAATATACAAATTTTCCAAAACTGTTCATATCATTTCAAACGAAACCACTATTTCAAAAGAGTAAATAATACTCGGTATTTTTCCACTAATTCAAACATTTCTCAACCAAACCTCATTTCAATTAAAATCCTACAACCATTCCAATTTCTTCTTTTTTCCATCAAAAGAACACCCCAAACCCTAGTTTTTGATTAACTTTTGAGAAACCCTTTAAAACCCAATTTTTTTCAAAAACTCATAACACCACAACCACTAGGTTACCAATCCCAAACCATAACCGAAAACATGTATTTTTTCCCAAATTTGTACATGAATAAATATATATCCAAAACTACTTTTTCGGAAACCCATAACTAACAAGAATAACAGATAACGAAGCTAAACAACATGCAACTGGTTAAGAAAATCCCTACCTTAACTCCGGAAGAGAAGAAAGCCCCAAAACTCAACGTCGATAAAAACACAAACTTCTTAGAGTAAAACAAAGCTCTCAATGTAACCTATCTTTTCTCGAAAGGACAAAGGTGTAGAGATCAAGGGTGAGGGTGTATTTGAGGTTTAAAGGTGAGTTTTAGAGAGGAGAGAGAGAGAGAGAGAAAGAGAGAGCAGATCTAGGTTTTTGAAATGTTTAGAGAGAGAGAGAGAGAAATGAAAAAATGATCCAAAAAATGACTTTTACGGACTGCTATATGCGCAGACCGCTCGAGCGACCAAAACACTGCTAGAGCGAATCGATACAATGAGTGAGACTGCTCGAGCAAACAAAGTTACCGCTTGAGTGCACAATAACACCCTCCTAGAAGTTTTGTAAACAGAAACTAACCGCTCGAGCGCAAGTAAGGTTGTGTGAGCGAACTACCCAAATTCTGGGCAGCAACTCTTTTGAAAAAGTAACTCCCAACCTGTTCCAAACGCAACTACGACACTCCAACAACCAAACTCAACAAGGAATAGAATGAATAAAGATATGAATAACCATTCAAGAATAGGAATCCTGGATCCAAAACTATAAACTGGTCGGGTCTAAACTAGAATCGTTATAAACTTTCCCCTTAAGGAATTTCGTCTCTAAAATTTAAATAACGTCGTAACACCCACATGCACAATCACAACCACAACAATACTCCCCAAAAGCCACAACACCACAAGCTACTAAACCATGACCACCTCCTTCTCAATAGTAATGCAATAAAATAAAATGAAATTCGAGCTATAAACACACAAGGAAACTCATCAAAATCACTTACGACACTAACACATAACAAGGTACAAATAACACTTCGAGCAAGGAAATTCAAACGTGCATCACACTTGGTTATTTCGAACCCAAAAGCACCTCAACTCATAAAACCACCCTAAACGCTCTATTCACCCAAAATATTCATCTTTTCCTTCACATGACGATATAGACATTCCCAAAGAAAAACCTCTCAAAAGGCGAAATTCTAACCCATAATAACCCAACTACGCCGAGGAATACAACCACACACAAAAGAGAATAAAACCTTGCTTAGCACCCATCATAAACTTTTGTTCTTGCTTGTTTTGTTTGCCATAAAAACAACACCACTGTTATGCCAAGACCCAAACCACAACATCTGCAAGACAACTCCCAAAACCAACGCTGGTTACCTGCCCACACAAAATTCAAAATTCTTTTTTTACCTAGGTGCATTACACAAACCCATTACTAATTTAAAACAACCAAATTTCCAACAAGAAAAGTTTTAGTTCCCAATTTCCCTTCCAAAAGACTTCAATTGATAATGCTCCCAACCGTCACTTGACCAATGACACAATCATTTCAAAAAGAGAATGGTAATCCTATTACGACATAGAAATAGAACACGTCAACACATGAGAACAAGAAGTTAAACAACAACAAAAAATCACCCAAAAATTACATTCCATTACCACAAACTATGACATCCACCGACCACCTATGACTACACCCTTTCTAGTAAAACAAGTTGCTACAATCATCCCCACCTAGGGACTAACAACACTGATCGAAACGCATACCCGGATAACACTCTAAACAAATGATCTCATGATATACACAAGATTAAAAACACCTATGGATTAACTTACCCACTTTACAAGAATACCAAGAAAGGACTACGCTCACTATGCCCTGTGCCGAATTTCTACCCAAGGTATCGGTCACTACCTTGACTTTCCTCATTAACAACACACTTGAACCCCTTAACCATCTACTACCTTGGCTTACTGCCTTCCCTCAAATCCAACGACTATCAGAATTTCACCTCGTGAGCCCAAAATTCACATTTCCCAAATTTAACTAATCATGATGGGGTCTAAACAGCTCAAATACTAACAAATCGTCCACGCGCTCTTATAAAGAAAGGATAACTCAACCAAGCCAAAGAAAGCTATTTGCACTCAATCTTGAACTTCCAAAGGATCCTGTCAACCCAAGACAAAGGGTCACCCTAACACATACTTGGCTCTATAATTACTTCCAAGACTTCCCCATAACTCTCTTAACGCCTCACTGCCACCGAACTCAAAATATACATATGAAATGAGCGACCCTAGTACAACTACCATATCTCCCAATTCTAATCAAACAAGGGATCAACATCTCGGGTTCACAACCCTCACCACACAAATACAAAATACACCTATTTTGAGGACAAAAGTTGCAAAATGAACCTTACCTTTAGTACAAGAAACATGCAACAAACCACATCAACACACTTCCGTATACCGCCAATCCAAAACAAAAGTGAATCCATAATTAAAAGCAACCACCATAAAACAAAACTAACTGCCCCCAGTAGACTAGTAATAACTTTCTATAAAAGAAACTCAAGTCACTCCATGCCAACCACTCTTAACTACCCCAAACACCCACACTATCAACTCCCAATAACCTGATAACGAATTCTTAAAGGTGTACTAAGGACATTGATTCATCTAACCCACTTCTTGGTATGATAACAACACCTTACCCTACACTAGCCCGTTAGACTCACACTTTATCCGTTCAACCACTCTCCGCACTTAGCACCAAAACAATAATACTCCAACATTGAACACCCCTATATGGGGTTCCTACAATCTCTCCCACACCCTTTTAAGTCTGAAGTGGACTCTTGAGGCGAAAACCCCAATTCCCCTTCACAGAACAATATACACCACCAACGAAAATCACATATAACCACACTACACCGAAGACCGATGAGGTCCATGATAGGCTCACTACCCACACCAATCTACACGCATCTGACAACAACCACAACACTACTTCTGTCACTACAAGACACAACCCTCTTGCTCTCTGTAGACACCCCATTTTTGACCGTCCTCAAGACTTGGACGTCACCGTTTGAACACTCGGTGATCATCCATGTTTGTGTTCGTCTTGAGTTCCCGGAGGTCTCGGCTACGCGCCTTGCCTCAGGATCTCTCGACTAGACTGTTTTGTGTCTGGTTTTACACCAAACACTTGTGTTTTGCCTTTGAGGGGTAGGGAATGGCTTGTTGGCCATCCCCACACATCACCGGCCATGGCTTGAGGCCACCGGCCACTGGTTTGTTGCCACCGGCCAAATGTTTGGCCGACCGACACCCTTTGTAGTCGACCGGCCATCTATTTTGGTCAAATTGCATTTTTGGCCGGCCGACCACTGTTCATCTGCTTTTGCAGATATTTTTATGCCAGCTGTGCTAGTTGGCATACACTTTGCTCCCCTCCATACACGTGTATGGAAGGATCTCCCTCTTGACTAGCTTGTTTGGAAAGCTTTACAAGAGGGATTGTCTATAAGAGGGAGCCTTTTCTCCCTCCATTAGGGTTACAAAATTTTTCAGAGCTTTGAGTTTTAGGGTTAGGGTTTGTTCATACTCTATCTCTATATCTCTCCCTCTCTTGAGTGTTTTGTGTGTGTTTAGTCTTAGTTTTGCACACAAACACCTACCATTACACCATACCTTAGTTGCTAAGGCATAAGGGGCTTGTTCTTGGAGGTTTTGGACTGGTTTGAACCTAAGGAAGCTACTGGTCTTCCATTTTTGAAGAGGGTCTACAAGGGTAACAATCTTACCCCTTTTTTCCCATTTTTGCATAGCTTTTTCACCTATCTTGCAACTGTTTTTAGACTTTGTGTATACATATAAAAGTCTTGTTTTTGCCTGCTCTAAATAGTTGTTTAAGAGCGTTTTGTTGTTTGGGGTTGTTTGACCCCTCATAAGCCTTGTTAGGCCCTATTTTTGTGCTATTTTGGCGAGCTCCGGGACCACCTTGTTTGGGCCTCCTCACCACTGAAATCTTGAGGGATTTTAGTGGTGAGGATGGTGCCTTGAGGTCCTAAGAAAGAGAGGGCCACCCCCTCTCCTTGTCCTTGAAAAGGGCCATTTTAGCCTCTTGAGTGAGCATCTTATTTAGGTTCATGTTGGCCATATCTTAGCTTCTATTTAGTGTTATTTTGCCATGCTATAGCACTGTTTTATGTTGGTTTAGGCACACCATGCTTGTTTAGCATACATGTCTTGTAATGCCATCATTTGCCTTAACATGTACTTAGCATGTAGATTACCATGCTTGCTTGTTTTGGCCAAGCTTTGTGAGGCTTTTAGGCTTGTTTTGCCATGCTTAAGGTCTGATGTAGGTTGTCTTAGCCATGCTTGCCATGCTTTGTTTAGCCTCTTTGCATTCTTGGCTTGTAAGCCTCAAGTGTGAACCATGAGCATGCATTACTTGCATTATTCCAATGGTTTGGAACCATTTAACATGTCATTTCAGTCCTCATGACATGCTTGCATGCTTGCATTTTATGCCCCTTTAATGTGTTAAAAGGTTGTTGTCTTATGCCCCTTGTTTAGGCCCTTGTGCATGCTTGCATGTTTAAGCCATTTAGATGCCATCTAGATGTGTTATTGGCTTTGTCTTAATATGCTAAAACTCTGATTTTGGTTTCTTAATTCATGCCATGTTCGATTTTGCTAAGTGTAGTTCAATACACCTTTGGCTTGCCTTGAATTTTGGCTTTTGCTTACATGCCTTGTTTGTCTTGTCTAGTTGGTTTGGCACCTTGCATGACTTGATTTTCAGAGCTTATAATGCATGCCATTTTTCCATGTTTTCATCCTCTTAAGTGTGCTTGAGAGTTGCTCTTCAATGCCTAAGTGTTGGTCCTTGTGTGCATGCATGCTTGCATGTTATTTGGTCCTCATTCTCTTAGCAATTGGCCACTGTTTTGGGCTTACTATAGGGCTGCCCAACTAGTTTAAGTCCACTCCTTACATGTTGCTACATGTCTTACACTTTGCATGCTTTGATTGCATCATGTCTTGTATGTCTACTAGCTTGCATACTTGTTAATTGCTTGCTTGTTTGCATCGCCATGTTGCATACTTAGCTCACATGCTTAGGTTGCATTTGGCATGCATGCTTAGCCTCTTGAATTGAGTATGATAGAGGTTGAGCTCCTTGTTTGTTTATGTGCATCTCATTTGAAATCAAAGTGCATAACTTGGTTCCTTGCGCCATCACGCATGGAAATGCGCGATTGGTGGTCCGAGAACCGAGAACCATGTCCCTTTGAGCCATAAACATGATAAGAGATGTGTTGGTGCACACATTTGCTTGGAATGCAATGCCATGCCTTGTTTTGCCCTCTGCTGCTGTCAAAACAGGATTCTGCAGGAAGGTTTGGCCGGCCGGCCATCTTCAGTGCCGACCGACCAACAATTGGTGGTCGGTGACCATTTCCTTTGGCCGGTGGTCATTTCCTTTGGCCGGTGCCCATTTCCCTTGGCCGGTGGTGTCCCACAGGGTTCATAGAGTGCACCTTGGGAATTTTGCAATGATCAGAGAAGGAAAACAGTGTGGACAGAGGCAACTTGTGCATAGTAGTGGACTTCCGAGTGGAGCCGAACACGCATTGCATTGGGCCCTCTTCCGAGGCTGTTTACTATTTTATTAGCTTGGTTAATTTGCTTAACTAGTTTAACTGGTCTGTAATATTTAATTAGCTTGTAGGTTAGTTAAATCTGTATTATTCTTTCGGCCCCTCCGAGTGAGGGCGTATTTGTAATAAATGTGGGTGCGTGTGTGCATGTCTTCCAACCCCCACTTCTTTCTCCCTTTTACTTACCTGCTTTTGATGGTTAGTACTAGGACATGTTTAATTTAGCATCCTTATGCTATGCATGCGTGCATCATTCATCAGTATTGCATGCACCGGGCTCGGCACATCATGCTATCAGCATTGTATTTCAATTCTAACTTGAATACGTGCTACTTGTTGCATCCCACATGCCATCCTAGGATTAGCCGAGCCTATTCTAGTGACACCCTGTATGCGTTGCATTAGCCACTTGACATGGACTTGGATCATGCATGATTGCTAACATGTTTATTGTTTTGGCTTGGAGTACACTGTAAGTGTTTTATGTTTTAGCATCTTGCATGAGTGTGAGTGTTAACATGACAGCATGCTTACCATTGGCTAGATGCTTATGTGATATAACTGCTTGAATGCCTGTGGGTGAAGGTTGGATTATTTGAGTTGGGACAACTCATTTGAAATCCGTGTTTTAGCCTACTTGCGAGTAGCAAATTTCAAATCATTTTCCAAATAAACGGATATGCAATGCTTTGTTCCAAATTAGACAGTCTAGTCTATACTTGTTTACCGTGCGCATAACATAGTAATTCTAGCTAATTAATAGGAATAAGAACGTATGTGTTTTCAAAAACAAGATATCATGGTTAGTAGAGGCCGATCTTCGGATCGGGCGAGAGGGGGTGCTCACAGCTGACTTTCCCTAATCGTACCCAAGTTCCCGAGCCAAGGCAACTTTGGTGATGACGAACACGTGGCCTTAGGCAAACGAGTCAGGGTTTCCTAAATTTCCCAAAATAAAATATTTAGGTGGCGACTCTGTATCTGGCAAAGCAGTCCATGTTTGGCACTTCTTTACAGAAAAATCTGTTTTCAAAAAACGATTTGCCGGATTTGGACTCTTTGGTTCAGATTAAGAACTGTGACAAATCGAGTCCGAACTGTGGCACGGAGGCCCTCACGTGGGGCGCGTCTACACTCTCCCAAGAAGCCTCCACTATAATAAATTAAACTTATACCTTTAACATAAGCCAATAGCAACCAAACCGAACATACTGACTGGTATAATTCCACCCTCGCAATATTCTAACTAATCATAACGACCCTCAAAATACCCATCTTCCACAACCAACTCTATCTTCCACCCATTCTAAATCAATTTCAACCAAACACAACTTATTTAACATAGTAAACAATCCCTAAGTCAAAATAAGACTCTCCAACCATCACATTCCCAAGTCAAAACGCAATAATTCATACACGTCAATTTGAAAATTTCCAAATTCCATAACAACTCATCACATTAAGGAAAACTCAAAATCCCAATGCATCTAACTCATAAAATAAACAACTTGTCATATATACATACATAAACAAAAATCATTTGCTCTCCAATGGTCCACACTGTACCAATTACAAAACAAAACGACTACATAATAATTACAACCATTTGCCTTCCAGTCATAAAACAAGATAACCAAAACTAATTACCCCAAATAGTTATCCCTCTGCCACCACCACTATTACATTCCTAACCAGACTACCAAGACAGGTTATTCTTAACCCCTGAAGCCCTCTAAGAACTATGACGCCAAGGACAAGAGCTACTGACACAACCCAGCTGGCCACACTTGAATCAAACACGCATCTCCCCACTATGAGGATAAAAGTTCGACCCTTCAAAGGCCCTTGACATCTGGCCTACTTGATTCTGGTATTGGTATCGCTCCTATCCAGACGGATAAGGTTGAACCCGACTAGAATGCGGAATACCCAAAGAAGTTCCAGATTACATAGAAAAACGCTTAGTATGACCCGGTTGATTACACGAATAACAAATAGATGGTCCCTGAATACGTGATTGCTTTAAAGTTTGAACTGGTAAGGATCCCAATGATTGCTCCCTCTGTGAGCACTCGATCACCCTAAGTCCCGGTTGGCTAGATTTGCCAAGATTTGTCAGGTGATGCCAGGATGCCAAATCTAATTTCGAGGAATATTTCTACCATGCCAAGTGATTTATATGCCAATGCCAATGCCAATGCCAATGCCATAAATGATAAAACAATTATGCCTCGAAAGAAGTGTCAATGCTTGTGCCTCGAAAAGTGTGCCAATGCATGAGATGACAAAATTATGTGCCTTAAAAGGCATGCCAATGCTTGAGTTAGATGATGTGCCTTGAAGGGTGTGTTGGTGTCTAGGATGATAAAATGATGTGCCTTAAAAGGTGTCTAGAGCGTGTCTGAACCAAAGTAATCAAGAAACTCCTAACTTCCCATGCCAATCAACTTGTCATTTTCGTCCTACTCAAATCTTGTCCTTATAATGATCATCATGGGAGGCTAAACTATTCCATGATCATTACCAAAACTTTCTGTTTTGTCGAATGCTTCGCCAGCTGGTATGACTGAAGTGCCCTACCTGTGTAGCTCCTTATCTAGAAGTTCTACAAATTTGCCATGGATGTTCACTCTCTTTGATCCTTTAGCCGTTGCATGTGTGGTGAGAGGTTGCAGACTTCGATACTAGTCAGTTGCACTAAGATCATTTTGGTATACCAAATAATGCCTCTATCTAGTTGGTTCCATGGCACTTTATCAAAGATTTCATGAAAGATCTGAATCCTATGTTTTCCAGAGAATGCAGCTTGTGTATGCCAGTTCCATCCACGTTCTAAAGGAACAGGTGTAATAGCTTGCAATACAATCATAGTTTGATGATTGAAGCCTAAAGATTTTCATGCTTCAGTGTGGTCTAGATTTGGTAGTGTTTCTACATTTTGAGGCCTTCTCTTTGGGCAAATGTTTTCGATGACTTCTTATGCAGTGAATTCAATTGACGAGAGCAGTGATGATGACGAGAATGAGCCCTTTTCCTACTGTGACTGGCTCAGGTGTACCTCTCTTTCTTTTGATGCCTTTGAATGCCTTGAGAATTCTTCTTGCACTAATTCAGAAAGTATTCCTCTAGCTTTCCCCTTGTGCCAAATGCCTAAGGGAAAGATTTTTTTCACAATTCACGAAATGGAGTTTTAACTAGATTCCTTCTAATTGTGCTTTGTTTATTAAATTTGACAACGACTCCTTATACAAAGTTTCAACAGGAGCATAAATAAAAATTACAACTTGAAAAGGATACTTTACGAACATCCTAACCACCTAAGACTGATCAGACTGCCCTTATCGCTTTTTTGAGACGTGCGAACCCTACCTTGAAGTGAATCAAATTGCCATGCCTACTGCGTTTACGGGTTAGCTGGATCGACTATTGGTGAATTGTTCTATATATCTGCTTACTTCCCCAATCCTTTAGTGATGCCAAGTAGTGGAGTAATCAGCTCCTATCTTGACAGATGTGTCAACAAAGGTTAGGGACAAGAAAAGCTTGGTTGGGTTAATGTGATAACCCTGTTCCGTATTATGCTAATTGATCTTAATTATGATTGTGATTATATACTTGATATGGTTTTGTGTGATAGTTACATGATTATATATGCCTTTGTATTTCTATATATTCACCGTAAGAAAATCTGTTTGATTTTCTGCTTTAGAATTTAAACTGAAGGTCATAGAGGCATCAGAAACTGAAATTGACTATGCCATTGTAAGTAGCATAATTTTCGGAGCCTATGGTGAAATTTAATTGAAAAATTATTTGGATTAAAATAATTAGATTCAGAACGATTAAATTAGGCTCAATTACTTAGCCTTAATCAATTTGATTAGGCCAACATATATAAGTGGCCTATTTACATTTTTGAGCATTATTTTTGGAGCTCATTTCGCTCCTTTTGTTGAGATTACACTCTAAAGAGAGTGAGAGTGCCGAATTTAGAGAGAGAGGGAGCTCAAGATAGAGAATTGATCAAGGAGCTTGGTGATCTTGAAGATTAACTCAAGATTTAACTACATTTGTGAAGATTGGAGCTCCTATGTGAGTAAATTCATGAGTTTGAGTTTGTAATTTTCTGAATTCAAAATTGAATGGTAAACAAGAACATGGATTGAATTGATTATGATGAAATTGAAGTTGGTATATACATGCATGAAGAGAATAGCCATGAATTTGCATAATCTAACATGTAGCATGTCAATTATGGGAAATTAAGAGTTGAATCATACATGCAAGCATGGTTTTGTTGAGCTTCATGAGAATAAACATCATTTGTGTCATTTGAAATGGTATTAGGGTCTATATTACACATGCATGTATAATTCATGAAGTTGTGGAGTTTGGTTATATGTATATTGAAGTTTAATCATTTAGCTATGGGTTTTGTTGAGATGATTTGAGAATTGGATCATGGTTTTGAATAATTGATCTCAAATCTCCTATGCTCTCATGTTACGTAGTGATTTCCCATGTTTTTTATACCTAAAATTCGAGCTTTGGGCCTTTGAATTCTAAGTTTGAACTTCAAGAACAATTCTGGAAATTCCAGAATTTGGCATGTCCGCTCGAGCGGGGAAAGCGTCGCTTGAGCGTGAAATGTTAGTTCCCAAAACTTTTGCAGGCATTGATGTACGCTCGAGCGCAAAGAGTCACGCTCGAGCGCCCATCCACGTATTTTGACTCTCAGCTCAAGCGTTCGAGGTCACGCTCGAGCGCAAAAATTAGCCAACCAATACTTTTGCAGACCAGAGGGGCCCACTCGAGCTGTGAAAACCGTGCTCGAGCGGGTAGCCCTGTTTCAGAAATTTTGAGAAGTTGTTTTGTGCTTCATTTTCTGTTCCTTTTTATTTTTAAGCACTCTTAGGCATACATTGAGCATTGTAAATGAATCAAAAAGGTAAGAAAGAGGCCTAAGAGGAATGTATAAGTTAGGAACGGATTGAATAGCTTGTGACCCAATATGTGCTATGTATTGTGTAAGGTCAAGCACGAGGGCAAATCTACCGGCAGAACACTGTGAGTAATATCTTAGTAAAGATATTTTGAAGTGTGCTATTTGTCCAATTGCTTACTCCTATTTGAGCTTCATAAATCTATTAATTTGAATGATTGGGCCAAAGGCCGTCGGACATGAATGATTGGGCAAAAGGCCGTTTAACATGAATGATTGGATCAAAGGCGGTTGGACATGAATGATTGGGCCAAAGGCCGTCGGATATGAATGAATTGGGCATGAGGCCATTTTATATGTCTGGATCTATAGTCGCTTGATGCACTAGGTAGAAACATGAATTGGGCCCAAGGCCGTCTTATGTATTTGTTTCAAATTCCGTTCATGTATCTTCTTTGTTTGATATTATTCACTAGGCTTTCGCTCACTCTCATTCATGTGTCTGTAGGTGAGCCAAGAGATGTCCAAACCTAGCCTCAGTAAAGTATGTGAGAAACAGTCGAAGTTTTGGAGAGTCAGCCCGAACGTCTCACGCACGAGACTCGTTTTTGCCCTTTTGTTCTTTTGTGATAATTTTGCTATGATTGGCGAAAATGTTGGACCACCTCTGTATATATAAGCTTTGGGTTTGGCTAACTAAGACTTGAATGATCCTGTGTGTATGGGACCTTAAGTTATTTCCTTTTTGGTGTGGGTTATTAATGAATATATCTTTGGAATGTTTTGATGTGCCATGTAAGCATAGCTCTATGGACAATTTGTAAGTTTGCTTCCGTTTTGGCCCCTCAACTTTGATGAAATATGTTTTATTTGGTTTGAGGCCATAGGTAATCCCTTGATTACTAGCCGGTTATGACCTTAATCCGTAGGGGCGGGTTCGGGTCATGACAAAGTGGTATCAGAGCACGAGTTAATAACTCACACACTTGTCCAATAAAGCAATTAGCATCTAGAAAAGATCTAGGGTGCATTCATGTGATAAGTATGAATCTGAAAGCATCAAGAACATGTTTAAATGCTTCAAAGTGAATGCTTATGTACTATAAGTTTGTTGTTTGTTTGCATTGCAAACTATTTGAATATGTGTGCTCTTTAGTATATGCATACTTGTGAATCTCTTGTATAAAGAATAATGCAAGTCTAATCAGATGGTGAGAACAAGAGGTGATGAAATAGAGAAGTCTTCTACTGCCAGAATGGATAGAATGGAAAGACTGATTCAGGAAATGGCAGAAACATTGAGGCAACAACAACAGTGGCAACAACCACATCCTCCGTCTCCTCCTCCAGTGCCACCTGTGCAAGACATTCAGAATGATGACCGAATAATCGCTCTCACCAAAGAGTTTAAGAAAATGAAACCGCCACAGTTTCATGGGGGATTAGATCTTTTAAAGGTAGAAGCATGGGTCCTTGGAATAGAAAAGTTGTTTGAAGTGTTTCCTTGCCTAGAAACGTAGAAAGTATTGCTAGCCACTTTTACTCTTGAAGATGAGGCAAGAAGGTGGTGGATGCTAATGCATAAAAGCAATAAGGATATTAGTTGGGCACGGTTCTTGGAGATTTTCTACGAAAATATTTTCCACAATGTGTTCGTGACAGGAAAGTATCGAAATTCATGGAACTTAAACAAAACAATATGATAGTAGTAGAGTATGAGGCCAAGTTCACTGAATTGGCTAGATTTGCACCACATGTGGTTGACACCGACTACAAGAAGGCGAGACATTTTGAAGGAGGACTTCGAGATGATATCTTAGAAAAGGTGAATGTTCTCAAGATGGAAACCTACGTTGAGGTGCTAGATCGGGCCATAATATCAGAAGCTAACATAGCCAGACAGGCCAAATCAACAACTGTCTGGAAGGGTAGTGAAAGACAAGGCTTCTTTCTGAAGAAGAAATTTTCAAAGAAGCAGAATACGGGCTCCTCAAGTACTTCTAATTCTTCCCGAGATACATCTCTAATGTGTAATATTTGTAGTAAAAGGCATCGCGGAGTTTGTTACTGTGTGTCAGGAGCTTGTTTTAACTGTGGAAAAACGAGGCATATGGCTAGAGATTGTAATTAGAATAGCGGAAAGTTAGCTGCTAGCTCCACTGCATCGATCCTGAAATCGAGAAATACTACGAGATCTACTACCACCGGAGATACCGTGAGGCAAGGGAGAGTTTTTGCTCTTGTTCTGGGCGATACACAGAATGTTGAAGTCGTTGTCTCAAGTACTATCTCTATATGCAATCAGGATGCTTTTGTGTTAATTGACTCCGGATCAACACACTCTTTCGTAACTTGTACATTTGCATCTAGACTGAGTAGACCTCTAGAATCATTGCCATATTTGCTATGTATATCTGCTCCATCTGGGGAATCTATCTTGTGTATATTTGTGTATCGATTCTGTGACATGCGTATTGGGAATGCCATTCTATGTGTAGATTTGTTACCCTTAGATTTTAGACATTTTGATATAATTCTAGGTATGGATTGGTTAACTAAATATTGTGCCACCATTGATTGTGTAACAAAACGGGTTGTGCTTAAACCACCGAGACAGGAAGAAATTGTGTTTGTGGGTAACGGGGTAGTGCCTCCACCTTATTTGATATCTGCAATGAAAGCATGTAAATTGATTAGGAAAGGGTGCCAGGGTTATTTGTGTTGTGTGCTATCTGAACAAAGTGTGAATGTTGAATCGAGTAGTATCCCTATTGTTAGCGAATTTCCAGATGTGTTTCCAAACGAATTATCAAGGGAATTAGTGGACAGGGAGATAGAGTTTCCTATTGAAGTTGTGCCAAACACTTAGCCTATTTCTAAAACTCCTTACAGAATGGCTACAACTGAAATAAAAGAACTGAAAGAACAATTGCAAGACTTGCTCAACAAAGGGTTCATCCGATCTAGTACTTCACCATGGGGTGCACCGGTGTTGTTTGTGAAACAGAAAGACGGAACTCTACGCCTATGTATTGACTATCAAGAACTGAATAAGGTGACAATAAAGAATAAATATCCCTTACCTGGTATTGATGATTTGTTTGACCAGTTGCAGGGATCACAAGTGTTTTCCAAAATTGATTTGAGATCTGGGTATCACCAATTGAAGGTGAAAGCAGAAGATGTTGAGAAAATCATATTCCGAACGAGATATGGTCATTACGAATATCTTGTTATGCCATTTGGGGTGACTAATGCTCCTGTAGCTTTTATGGACCTAATGAACCGAATCTTTAAGACTTACCTTGATGATTTTGTTATGGCTTTTATTGATGATATCTTGATATATTCAAAGAATAGACTTGAACATGAACACAACTTGAGAACTGTCTTGCAAACACTTAGAGAAAAGAAATTATTTTCCAAACTAAAGAAATGTGAATTTTGGTTGGATGAAGTTATTTTCTTAGGACATGTTATCTACAAAGAGGGGATTTTAGTGGACCCACAGAAGATAGAGGCAATTGTGAATTGGCCTACGCTGACAAACGTAACGGAAGTTCGCATTTCATGGGCTTAGCCGGATACTACAGAAGGTTTGTGAAAGACATTTCGAAAATAGTTGTGCCTCTTACCCAACTGACACGCAAAGGACAACCATTTGAATGGAACGACAAAATAGAATCTGCCTTTCATGAACTAAAAACGAGACTCTGACCACTGCGCCAGTTTTGACATTACCATCAGGTACGGAAAACTTTGTGATTTTTAGTGATGCATCTTATAAAGGTTTGGGTTGGCTATTAATGCAAAATGGAAGGGTGATTGCCTACGCCTCCCGGCAGTTGAAGCCACACGAGAAAAACTACCCAACACATGACTTAGAATTGGCCACAGTTGTATTTGCTTTAAAAATCTGGCTGCATTATTTGTATGGGGCAAAATGCGAAGTCTACATGGATCACAAGAGTCTGAAATACTTCTTTACGTAAAAAGAGTTGAATATGCGACAGAGAAAATAGCTTGAATTGATAAAAGATTACGATCTTCAGATTCAGTATCACCCCGGGAAGCCAATATAGTTGCTGATGCCTTGAGCAGAAAGTCGACGGGGAATTTAACTTGCTTACTTACTGAACGGAAAGAAATCTTATTAGATTTCGAGAGAACTGAGATTGAAGTTGTGTTACACGAACAGACCGGGTTGGTCGCTGCCATTTCATCTGAACCAGCAATAATTACTGAAATTAAACAGAGGCAAGAAAGTGATTGATGAATTTGAGACAAGTCCGAAAGTAGAGTTCAGCATTGAAAATGAAATGTTGAGATTTCAAAACCGAATGTGTGTCCCAGATGTTCCGGAACTAAAGAAGAGAATTCTAGATGAAGCCCATAAATCAGTGTTTGCTATGCATTCGGGTAATAACAAAATGTATCGGGATTTGAAACAAAGCTATTGGTGGCCCAACATGAAGAAAGTGATTGCAGAGTATGTGTCCAAGTGCCTTCAATGTCAATAAGTTAAAACTGAACATCAGAAATCGGGCGGCCTACTTCAGCCTCTCCCTATTCCTAAATGGAAATAAGAGCATGTGACTATGGACTTTATTGTTGGTCTACCTCGAACTCCTCGAGGTATGGACTCTATTTGGGTTGTAGTTGATAGACTGACTAATTCTGCACATTTTCTACCTGTTAGAACTACATTTGATGCTTATAAACTAGCTACTATATATATTGGCGAGATTGTTCGTTTACACGGAGTCCCGGTATCTATTGTCTCGGATAGAGATCCGAAATTTGTATCTAGATTGTGGAAAAGTTTGCAAAGAGCTATGGGGACAGAATTTAGGTTTGGTACCGCATTCCACCCATAGACAGACAGGCAATCAGAACGGACAATACAGACCTTGGAAGATATGCTAAGAATGTGTGCCTTGGATTTTTAGGGGAGTTAGGAAGATTATTTGCCACTAGCAGAGTTTGCATACAATAACAGTTTCCACTCCAGCATCGGTATGGCACCATACGGGGCTTTGTATGGTAGAAGGTGTAGATCACCAATTTGTTAGACAGAAGTCGGGGATAGGGCTTTACTTGGGCCTGAAATTGTGCAGGATACTTCTGAAAAGATCAAAACTATTCAACAAAGGCTCAAGACAGCTCAAAGTCGGCAAAAGAATTATACGGACGTACGAAGAAGACCTCTTGAGTATGAGGTTGGTGACCATGTGTTTATTCGCGTGACTCCGATGAAGGGCCAAGTAAGATTCGGTAAGAAAGGAAAATTGTCGCCTCATTACATTGGGCCATTTCAAATTCTAGAGAGACTTGGTCCAGTTGCTTATAGAGTTGCTTTGCCACCGGGATTCAAACAAATCCTTAATGTGTTTCATGTATCAATGTTGAGGAGTTATCTTCGAGATCCGTTTCATGTGATTGATTATCACCAGATAGCTCTCGACGAAAATATGGAATACGCGGAATGGCCGGAACGAATCACTGTCTGTCAAGTGAAACAATTGAGAAGCAAGTCCATCCCGATGGTGAAAGTGGAATGGAAAGAACACTATGGAACGGATGCTACATGGGAAAAAGAGGATGAAATGCGACTACGCTATCCACATTTGTTTCTTGACGAAGGTAAAATAAGTTTGGAGGACCAAACATCCTAAAGGAGGGAAGATTGTGATAACCCTGTTCCGTATTATGCTAATTGATATTAATTATGATTGTGATTATATGCTTGATATGGTTTTGTGTGATAGTTACATGATTATATGTGTCTTTGTATTTCTATCTGTTCACCGTAGGAAAATATGTTTGATTTTCTGCTTTAGAATTTAAACCGAAGGCCGTAGAGGCATCAAAATTGAAATTGACTATGCCATTGTGATTAGCATAATTTTTGGAGCCTGTGGTGAAATTTAATTGAAAAATTATTTGGATCAAAATAATTAGATTCAGAACGATTAAATTAGGCTCAATTACTTAGCCTTAATCAATTTGATTAGGCCAACATATATAAGTGGCCTATTTACATTTTTGAGCATTGTTTTTGGAGCTCATTTCTCTCCTTTGCCTGAGATTCCACTCTAGAGAGAGTGAGAGTGCCGAATTTAGAGAGAGAGGGAGCTCAAGATAGAGAATTGATCAAGGAGCTTGGTGATCTTGAAGATTAACTCAAGATTTAACTACATTTGTGAAGATTGGAGCTCCTATGTGAGTAAATTCATGAGTTTGAGTTTGTAATTTTGTGAATTCAAAATTAAATGGTAATCAAGAACATGAATTGAATTGATTATGATGAAATTGAAGTTGGTATATACATGCAAGAAGAGAATTGCCATGAATTTGCATAATCTAACATGTAGCATGTCAATTATGGGAAATTGAGAGTTGAATCATACATGCAAGCATGGTTTTGTTGAGCTTCATGAGAATAGACATCACTTGTATCATTTGAAATGGTATTGGGGTCTATATTACACATGCACGTATAATTCATGAAGTTATGGAGTTCGGTTATATGTATATTGAAGTTTAATCATGAAGCTATGGGTTTTGTTGAGATGATTTGAGAATTGGATCATGGTTTTGAACAATTGATCTCAAATCTCCTATGGTCTCATGTTAGGTAGTGATTTCCCATGTCTTTGATACTTAAAATTCGAGCTTTGGGCCTTTGAATGCTAAGTTTGAACTTCGAGAACAATTCTGGAAATTCCAGAATTTGGCATGTCCGCTCGAGCGGGGAAAGTGCCGCTCGAGCGTGAAATGTTAGTTCCCAGAACTTTTGCAGGCATTGATGTACACCCGAGCGCCCATCCAAGTATTTTGACTCTCAGCTCGAGCGTCCGAGGTCATGCTCAAGCGCAAAAATGAGGCAACCAGTACTTTTGCAGACCAGAGGGGTCCGCTCGAGCGGCGGAAACCACTTAGAAATTTTGAGAAGTTGTTTTGTGCTTCATTTTCCATTCCCTTTTATTTCTAAGTACTCTTAGGCATACATTGAGCATTCTAAAATGAATCAAGAAGATAAGTAAGAGGCCTAAGAGGAATGTATAAGTTAGGAACAGATTGAATAGCTTGTAACCCAATGTTATGTATTGTGTAGGGTCAAGCACGAGGGCAAATCCACCAGTAGAACACTGTGAGTAATATCTTAGTAAAGATATTTTGAAGTATGCTATTTGTCCAATTGCTTACTCCTATTTGAGCTTCATAAATCAGTTAATTTGAATTATGGACAAATATTCATTTGACATGAATGATTGGGCCAAAGGTCGTTTGACATGAATGATTGGGCCAAAGGCCGTCGGACATGAATGATTGGGCCAAAGGCCGTCGGATATGAATGAGTTGGGCCCGAGGCCGTTTAATACGTCTGGATCTGTAGTCGCTTGATGCACTAGATAGAAACATGAATTGGGCCCAAGGCCGTCTGATTTATTTGTTTCAAATTCCGTTCATGTATCTTCTTTATTTGATATTATTCACTAGGCTTTCGCTCACTCTCATTCGTGTGTCTGTAGGTGAGCCAAGAGATGTCCAAACCCAGCTTCAGCAAAGTATGTGAGAAACAGTCGAAGTTTTGGAGAGTCAGCCCGAACGTCTCACGCACGAGACTTGTTTTTGCCCTTTTGTTCTTTTGTGATAATTTTGCTATGATTAGCGAAAACGTTGGACCACCTTTGTATATATAAGCTTTGGGTTTGGCTGATTAAGACTTGAATGATACTGTGTGTATGGAACCTTAAGTTATTTCCTTTTTGGTGTGGGTTATTAGTGAATATATCTTTGGGATGTTTTGATGTGCCATGTAAGCACAGCTCTATGGACAATTTGTAAGTTTGCTTCCGTTTTGGCCTCTCAACTCTGATGAAATATGTTTTATTTGGTTTGAGGCCGTAGGTAATCCCTTGATTACTGGTCGGTTATGACCTTAATCCATAGCGGCGGGTTCGGGTCATGACAGTTGATCTTGGCAGAGACCCTGATTGGTTGGGATGAACTCGATGCTAAATAAGACCATGGAATTTGATGGAAGTCCATTATTACTCCAGGTACCAGCCATCTCACTTGATTTCTCATCCCACACCTCTGGATTCTTTTATCTCTCTCTCTTTTTTCTCTCTTTTACTAAATATGGTTGATGGACAAATTAAAGGTATAGGCAGCTTCTACCCCTTATTTGGCTATTTCATACCAAGCTTGGGCCTGGTTGGGTGAGGATGGATTTTGTTGAAAACTGGCATAGTTGGATGGACTCTCAGACTTACAGAGATATAGTTGGGCATGGAAGCCCCTTGGATCATTTAATAATTTGGCAAGTAGATTCTTCGAGTATAGCATGGAATCATATCATGACATCAGAGCATATGAGAAACAAAAGCTGAACGACTTTTGACTTGACTTGCAGTGCCCCTAGCTCACAACTTTACCTCTACTTACATTTTTTATGTTTCAAAACTTTATTCGAATGGAATTTAATTTGTCTTGTTTGAAATTATTGTCAATAAAATAACACAATGAGAGCTTTTATTGTGAAAAAAATGAATCACTCACCATTCTAGTAAAAAGTGACGATAATTTTACTAACTTACTAATTAGATAGTTTCGGCAACCAATTCTATGAGTTGTACGACTAAAAACCCCCCTATGCTTGAAAAATATGGTACTTGATGCTGACGACCGGTGCCACCAAGTAAATAAACCTGGATGAGATAGGGCCGAACTTCAGGGTGAAGTCGTCTATGTATCCCAAAGATGGAAATCAGGTCATTCGTAGTTCAGGGTCAAGTTCACTCGGGTATTAACACTTTCCTTTTACGCTCTAACTTTTGCCAAGATCACTCTTTCGAGTTTTCAATCTTGCAAGCTCTTTTTTTTTTTTTTATGCTCTAAATTTTGTTTAGATTGCCTTATTGGGTTTTCAGCCTAATGAGCTCTCTTAAGGGTAGTATTTCTCTAATTTCTCCAAGTTGACAGGCTGTGTGAATTCTATACCATCTAGATCCATTAGAACAATTGCTTCTCCAATCATGATCTTTTTGATAATATACAGCCCCGTCCAATTTGGTTTAAAGTTTCCTCTTGGGTCATGTACCAGAGCTCGGCTTTCTTTGAGTACTAAATCCCCTTCTTTCAAATTCCTGGCTTTCACCTTCTTGTTAAATGCCAGGCAATGCTCCGTTGGTAACCTTGAACATGGTATAAGGCTTGCAGCCTCCTCTCATCGAAAAGCATCGGTTCCTCGAACCTACTTTTTTTTCCAATTAGCCTCCTCAATTTAACATTCTGCTAGAACATGTAGTGAAGAAATCTCAATTTCAATGGGTAGGACAGCTTCCATCCCATAGACTAGAGAATAGGAAGTTGCCCCAGTTGAAGTTTTGATTGATGTTTGATATCCCCATAACACGAATGGCAACTTGTCTAGCCAATCTCTGCACCTATGGATTGTCATTTGCAGAATGGTTTTTACATTCTTATTTGCGACCTCAACTGCTCCGTTGGTTTGTGGTCAGGATGGTGATGACTTACAGAAAGTTTACACCATATTTTTCGAGCAAGTCCACCACTTCTCCTTTGAAATGAGAGCCATGATCTAATACTATTTCATTCAGCACACCATATCTACAAATGATGTTGTTTTGATGAATTTAGCCACATGCATGTTTTGACGTCCAAAAAAGATGCCACCTCGACCTATTTGGTAAAATAGTCAATGGCCACCAGTATGCACTCATGCCCATTTGATTTCTTTGGCGTGACTGCCACAATTACATAGATTTCCCATATGAAGAAGGGCCAAGGCGAAGTTAGGTTGTGCAAATGTGACGGTGGTACGTTTATAAGGTTGGCATGAATTTGGCATTTGTGACACCTTCTGATGAATTGTATGCAGTCACTCTCGAAGGTAGACCAGTAGTACCCTTGTCTTAGGATCTTCCTTGCCAGCATAATCCCATTCATATGTGGCCCACATTCTCCTCCATGTATTGATTCCATGATTCTTTCCCCTTCTTCAATATATACACACAACTTGTGCATCATCAAATGGCCACTCTTGTATAACTTTCCCCTCACACAGGATGTATTGTGTTGTTAAGTGTTGAATGGCCCTTTTGTCTTTATCTGTTGCTCCTTCCGAATACCCTCCTCTCTCTATGAAGTTCCAGATATTGTAATATCACCAAGGATGTCCATTTCAGACGTCTTCTATGGCACCGATCGTCTCATATACTCGCACATACCTTTGCTTAGTTTTTTGCTGAGGTAATAGATAGCCTTTTTTGCTTTTGCCTCTGACTGTGCTAGCATACATCCCATGGTTGAATTTGTTACTGATAAATATAGAATCAATGGTCTCCTAGTCTCCGATGGTGATAATACCAGTGGAGTTTGTAGGTAATACTTGTTTTGCTCGAAGGCAAATTGGCATCTTTCATCCCAATGGAACCTAGTTCCCTTCTTCCGAAGCTTAAGCAGCGATTCACATGTTGATGTCAACTTTGCAATGAATCGACTTATGAACTACACCTTACCTGGAAAGCTTGTCACCTCCTTCTCGGTCCTTGGTGGAGGCATATCTAGAATAGCTTTAATCTTGGAGGAATCCATTTCTATACCCCCTTATGTTGTTAAGAACCCTAACATCTTCCCAGTGATTACCCCGAATGTGCACTTCTGTGGATTTAACCTTAGTCTGTACTCATGGATCTTTTCAAAGAATTTTTCTAGAGTGGCGTAGTGGCCCTCTTTTTCCTTGGACTTGACAATTATATCATCCACATAAACCTGTATCTTTTTATGAATCATGTCGTGCAACAGTGTAGTAGCGACTCTCTGGTAAGTAACTCTGGCATTTTTCAGTCCAAATGGCGTGACCCTATACCAGTATGTTCCCAACGGAGTAGTGCGAGTTGTTTTTTCCCTGTCTTTCACTGTCATCATGATATGATTGCACCTAGAAAACCCATCCATAAATGATAGAAGTGCATCCCCCACCATGAAGTCTACTAACTCATCAATGTGTGGTAGTAGAAAATCGTCTTTTGGGCTGGCTTTATTCAAATCCCTAAAGTCCACGCAGACTCTAATTATGCCATCTTTCTTTGGGACCGGAATTATGTTGGCTAGCCATGTCGGATATTCCAATACTATTATAAATCCAACATTGATTTGTTTCGTTACTTCTTTTTTAATCTTAAGGACCCAATCCGGACAGATTCTTCTTAACTTCTGTTTCACAGGTTTAGCCTCAGGGTCTTGGGAGATTTTATGTTGTACAATCTCATGATCGATTCCAAGCATGTCTTTATAGGACTATGCAAAAACATCTTTAAATTCTTTTAAAAAGGCGACTAGGCGCTTGCCTTCCTTCAAAGACAGCGTCGACCCAATCTAGACCATGTAAGAATTTTTCTCATTGCCTAGGTTTATCGAGATTATTTCATCCATGACAAGTTCAATGCACCTCTAATCTTTCTATTCATTGAAGTCTTTTATGCCTCGAGGAATTTTTTCCTCGAAATCCTTTTCATTTTTAAAATTAGCGAGGTCAATGTTGTTAACTAATGGCAATGTTAGGGTACTCAAAATCATCCATTATTTCATTATTTAAAGTGAAAACTTACATTAGACTTAAACTCAAAATAAACAAAAAAATTTAGACTCAACCTCGACCCTTGATTTACGACTTCCAGATCGTGGGACACGTTAAAGTCTGACATGTCGGATTCTAACTCATTTGACTTGCTGTCAGACCTATAAATGACACACTTTTCGATGGACCAGTTTTGAACTTGGCCCTCAATTGCATCAACTATGTATTTGGTGACATCTTCGTCTAAAGTTCTATTCTCTAGCATTATCACAGAATTCAGTAGTCAAGCTAGTCTTCATATCAATCCCAGTCAGATTGTCTATCTAGTCTTCGTTTTCCTCACTTGAAATGTCGTATCTATCTTGCCCACTGTCAATATCTGGGTTTATGAATTCTTCATCACTATCTATAAGCTCGTGGTCAAAGAAGATTTCAAACCCTGGATACCTTTTTCTTGTCGCATGATCAACCCAAAGTTCTGGAAATTCACAAAATGGGAAGTCTTCTCCCCAAGGTTTTGAAAAACGGTTGCAGTCGCCATAAAGGTTACGGGGTGTAAAGGTCGTAGCATAATGGTTGCAGTAACCATAACCGTGATTTGTTTTTATTTTTCACATATATATATATATATATATATATATATATATATATATATATATTTCAGAATCACATTTATTGGGGTTTAAAATGAATTTTGATCAATTTTTGTTAATTTTTAAGTATGATCAAATATATTTCATATTTTCAAATCACTATAAAATGAGCTTTTTACATTTTATTTCAATAGTTAATGATCTTAAGAATAATTGATTTTAAATGTTTACAAATTATTTTTTACCAATACCTAAACTAACTAAATAAAAAATATTCACAATTATTAAACGAAAGGATTATAATACAAAAATTGTGCCATAAATTAAAATATATATATAAAGAAAAAAAAAATTCATATAAGATTTTTTTCATTGGGTTTAGATCACTTGAGTATTTGCTCTTTTTTTTTTTTTTTTTTTTTTTTGTAAACTTTTGCTCTTTTTTTTTTTTTTGTGGGAAAATGAAGTTATTCAGAATATTGTAAAAGGTTGTAACGGTGTCTAACGGACCTTTACGGCCGTTAGGGTACTGCTACAGCCGTTATACATGTGAATTTCTGTTACACCGCTATAGCGGCCATAACGGGTAGCAAAACCACCACAACCGTTACGTAACGGCGTTACGTAACAGTTGCTGCTGCTTTTTAAAACCTTACTTCTCCTTCTCTAACAAAACGCCTATTGAGGGTTCCTTGGATGGGTTTGTACTTGAGCTCGTATTTTTTGCCCTCTGTTTTTGCCCTTGCCTTGTCTCGTGCTTCATTCACTTTTGCTATAAAATCTTCTTTTGTTAGTTGGTATCCCAACCCAAAGGTGAACAAATAGTTGTTGATTTCTGGCATCTTTGTAGCTCCCTATTTATCCTAGACCAAAACGAAGAATGTATGCTTGTTTGTTCATCATAAGAATAGAGGGTGCACCAACATATCGATCCTCTTCAAGCGCTGTGATAGATTATACTGTTTGAGCTTCTACCAAGGTGAAGCCTGAGAGGAACACATCCTCATCTCCATGGTGGATTTCTCGTAAAGGAGTGGTCACGTATGGGGGTGGTCACTTTTGTACGTCCACTCCCTTTAGCATACTTGAGTGGTCACATTGGAGACTAACATACTCCAAACTAGTATGTCAGTCCCCAACATGACATTCTAGTAAAGAAGTATGTCAAAGGGAACTCCATGGTCACGTTAACATACTTGATTGAGTAAGTTAGCCTTCAACTAGTCCCTTATACTTGATTCTTTGGTGAACAGTTGAAGGCACGGCTCAAAGTCGGTGCATCCACGGTCTTCGTAATGGCATGTTCAATGTGGCTGCAACATCCATGACATGAAACTCCATGTCATGTTCGTCCAGCCTGAGCTTGATCCTTAGTTCAACGTTCCCAAAACTTCCCGTTGGGTTTTGTCATAAGCTCTGACAACTTCTGTTGTTACGGTGTAATCCTTGGGGCCTCAATCCTAGAGCATATGAGGTCCTAGCTGGGCACACGCTTATGTCATATCTATTATCCATGAGCACCACTAGTACCAACTTCTCTCGACACTTTAGTGACACATATAGAGGCTTGTTGTGAGTTGCTCCTTCAAGCGGCAAATGTTTGTCAGAGAAAGTGATAGCCGGGTTCTTCTTTACAGGTGCGAGCAATGCCACTAGCTGGTCTGGGGTGGTGTCACAGACAGCTTGGCCTTCTTTAGTGCAGTCAGCATAGCCTAGCAATGTTCACGGGAAGCCATGAGAAAACCCCACATAGATATGTTTGCCTGAATCTTTTTCAACTGCTAAGCACACAATCTTTATTGTGTTCCTTTCCCTTCCCTTTAAAGGCTTCTGAAACTTTACATTGCTTAAGGAATGCGGGTTTGAAATGTTGCCCGCTATGTGTGAGGCAATCCACTTCCTTCATATACCAAGTGTCATCCAACTTAACATTCCCCCAGGTTTCATCAGTGTATGCCAGGTGAAGGTCTTCGTCCTCCCACTATGTGCCTTTTTCTATTTGAGTTACATCCTCTGTCAGAACCAAATAGTTGTCAACCATTAGGTTGTTAGTTTAGCCTTCACTATCTAAGGACATTTTCTAAAGCAACGCCGTCAGATCCCTTGATTCGTTTTGCCAAGACATGGCTAGTAATTGATAAGACTGGTATAGCTTGCTTGAGTATGAGACACAGTAAATTGACTTAGAGAATTATATTTCTAGAGGTGGCAGTTGTGAACACAATCTTGGGAATAAGGGTGTAAATTTGGCCCAAGTCGGACCCAGGCTCGGGCCAGCCCATGTTAGGCTGCTCGGGCTCCCTCCAAAATTCGGGCCGGACTGGGCCGGTCTATGGGGCAAAAAATTAGGCCCAGGCCCAAGGGGTATATAGACCTTAGGCTGGTTGGGGCTCGGACTGGGCCAATAGACCTGGGCCTAGGCTCGAGCATGAACATTTTATTCATTTTTTTTTCTATTTTTTCCATCAAAATTTTATTCTTTTCCACTATAGCTCACATTTTTCGCGCCCCATTCCGGAAGGTTTGAAAGAAAGCCCTACAGTTCAGACTCCCGTGGTTTTGAATCTAATCTCACAAGTACAATGTGAAACTGATAAACACCAAAGAGTCCAAATCTGGTAAATCATTTTGGAAAATTGATTTTGAATCAAAAACTGCCAAATTTGGACTGCTTTGTCAGATACAGAGTCGCCACCTAAATATTTTTGTTTTGGAGAAATTTAGGAAACCCTGACTCGTGCCAAAGGCCACGTGTCTGTCATCACCAAAGTTGCCTCGGCTCAGGAACTTAGGTGCGAGAAGGGATGGTCATGAATTGAGCACCCCCCCTCGCTCGATCAAAGATCGGCCTCTACTAATCATGATATGATTTTTTATAAACATTATATGCTCTTATTCTAGTTGTTAGCTAACATTACTATGTGATGCGCACAAGCAAGTATAAACTAATTTGCTCAAGTTGGAACAATTCAATTTCATGTTTGTTTTGTGAAAATTGTTTGAATTTGCCACCTCAAGTGGGCTTAAAGTTTGCGAATTTGCCACCAAACATAGTGGGCTTAAAATATGATTTGCCACTCAACAAAGTGGGCTTAAAATGCACATTTTATTGAATCATTCCAATTCAAACAACAAGCCTTCATCCACAGGCATTCATGCAATTTATCATTTAAGCACATAGCCTCATGACAAGCATGCTAAACATGGCAACATTCACATTCATGCAAGTATGCTAAAGCATAAAAACTCACCTAGTACTCCAAGCTAAGAAGACAAAGTTAGAAAAATATGCATGGTTCTTAACTATGCCGAATGTCTAATGCAACGCATGCGATATGCAATTAATAGTCTCGGCTACTAATATGGCATATGAATCGATTTGAACAACATGCGATTAAACACGTATTCAAAGAAGTATTGAAATGACAATGCAGTTTGGATGATGCGTCGAGCCTCGGTGCATGCAATACGAATGAATGGATGCAAGCATGAGGTATGCTAATTGAAATATGTCCCTAATCTAACCATCAAAAGCGATTAAATAAAAGGGAGAAAGATGTGGGGTTGGAAGACATACACACACGCACGCACACATATTACAACATTACGCCCTCGCGAAGGAGGGTCCGAATGAATAAAAGCTAACTAGCTAACTAGGCTAATTAAGCTAACCAATGCAAAACTTGAAACTAATTAACTAGCTATACTAGCTAACTAATTATTACAAACCGAATTCATTAACTATTCTAGTTAATTAATTACAAAACAAAATTGAATAACTAGTTAAACTAACTAATTATTTACAACACTTAATTAGCTACAACTAATTAATTACAACACATATTTGATCTATTGCTAATTAAACTAATTAGCTAATCCCGGGAAGTTAGGGAGGCGCATGCATGCTCGGTTTCCACCCGAAAAAGCCACTGCCTTACTACTGAATGCCTCTGTTTACACATTGAACACCAACAATTCCACCCACTTCCAGAACACCTCTGCTCCACCTTACCAACACACTGTGCAAGCCGACAAGGGGCCGGTCGGCTACCACTGGTGGCCGGTCGGCTACTGGTGGTGGCTATTGACCACTTATAACCTGGACTTCCTTGCTATAACAGAGAGCAAACAGAGCAAAACAGCGTATTTCTCAAGGGTTGTTTGCACATTTTGCCTTTCCTTTTCATGGGGAAATCAAAGGAGGGACAAAATTTGGTTCATAAATCATCAATCAAGAAATTTCGTTGCATGATGGCTTGTGAAACCAATTGTGCAAATGCAGAATGAGACCAAAATGACCATCACCCTATCATACATGATCAAGGGCAATGGAGACCTAGGAAAATGGCACATTTCATCACTTTTGAGTATGAAATGTCCCATTTTCCTTGTGTTCAAATTAACGTCCGATTTGAACACATGCAATGTAACACAAAGAAATGCTTATCTTGCCACTTTTACTTGTCAATTTTGTTTACACATTTTAGTTACCATATCATTCATTAATCAATTTGTCCATTGGTGAGTGTCTTCTAAGATGAAAGAAGTGTCAACCAAGGGATAGTTTAAGGCATGAGAGAAGCTTCATGCCATTGGTAATGAACCCTCAAAGGAGGATTAAACCATTAAGCATGAGCCTCAATCTCAAGCTTAAACAACCCTAAGGTTGAAACAACCCTCAAAGCAAATGAAAAAGTGAAGAAATGAGGGAGATTGCAGAGATTATAAGTGCTAAAATTAGGTGAGAAAAAGCACTAAAACATGCAATCAACTCAAACCAATGGTGGTTAAAGCCTTAAAACACCAAGCTAGTGAAAGGACTTACACTACAACTATGCAATACAAGACTCAAAAGTACCAAACAGCCAAAGCTATGGCAAAAAAGCTCAAAACAGAGTTCAAAACATGCTGGACTTGAGCCACAAAAAGCTAAAACATTAAACTAATACATGGGGCTAACTAGGCATGCAAACAAGACACAAGGAGGGGAGGCTAACCCCTCCAATTTTGGACTTCAAAACGAGTTTTTTGCCACTAAAAAACCTTGAAAATTCAGTGGTTGAAAGGCCCAAAAAATTTGGTTTGAAAGTAGTGAACAAAGGTACAAAACCTTTACAAACTAAGAAGTAAGAAGGGCAAACCACTCCTTAATTGAAAATGGCCTCAAACCACCACCTTTGGGTCACAAAAATAGAGTTTTTGACAGTTCAAAACCAGCCCCAAAACAGTTGAAAAAGATGGCAAAGCAAGTGTGTAGAACAAGTATAAAGGGAGAGTGTTATACCTCTTGAAGGGAAGACACAAATAAAGCAATAAACCAAGCCAAGACCACCTTCTAGAGCTCAAAGAGGGTCTCAAGCTACCTCAGCCCAAAGACTAGAAACTTTGGCTAAGGGTTGATAGGCAAACTTTGGCTAAGTGTACCCAAGCAACTATGCACAAAATTGCTAGAGAGAGAGAGAGAAATGTAGAGAGATGGAGAATTTTGTTCCCAAATTGCTAACCCTAAAAAATGGGGGAGGAACCCCCCTATATATAGAAAAACAAGCCTTGAGCTGAGAAACATCCTACCATACACGTGTAGGGAGATGCAGCTCAATGTGCTAACAGCTAGCACAGCTGTCAACAAATATCTGGAAAAAAGACACTAGTGGTTGTCGGCCACCACTGGTAGCCGACCGGACAACCATGAGCCATGGCCGACAGCCTATGGTGGTGGCCAACAAGTCACCACAAGTTCCAGGCTTGAAACAACAAGGTTTTGATCCAAAACAAAGCACAAAAACATAAGGTTAAAAGGCCCAAAGACAGGGCATTCCACCGAGGACTTCGGGCACCAAAACGAGCACAAATAGGCACAATCATCGTGTGTACCAATGGTGACATCCAAGTCTTGAAGACGGTTCCACCAAAAATGACACGGGGCCTTGGGTGGGGCGGGGCAGGCCTCGAGCTAGGCTTTAAGTGGGCTTTGAGCGGGCCGATGGGTCGGGCCACAAGCCAGGCTCACGAGCCAAGCCGAGCTTCAAAATGATGACATAGGCCCAGGCCCAGGGTCCTAGGCTGGGCTCGGGCCCTGGCCTAACCGGGTTACGGGTAGGCTTTGGGTTGCCCACGAGCCACGGCCATTTTTACACCCCTAGGAAGTATGCAAATGAACCCAGTCAGACTCATATTTGATGTTGATCATAGGGTCTCAAAATCATCATCATTACCAGTTTCGGGGAAGGTGCCCAATCAAGGAAATTTTGAGAAATTTTAAGGGTCCCTACCAGAGTAATCAACCTAAGCAGCTGCCTTTCGATTATTTGTTGCTTTACCAAAAGTGTTCCCCATTTGTATCTTGGAATCATATCATCAAATTACAACTCCTATATTTTTTCAAAAATCATTTTTCAAAGTAAAATCCCTTTTCTTTTTCAAATTTCAAAGTTTCCCTCTTTTTCTTTTTTCTTTTTTTTACCTTCAAAAATTTAAAGGAGTTCGGACTTTATTCCAAGGAATCAATCAAACAATCATCATTTAACCAAATTTCTTCTAGAAGAATTAGAATTTTATTTAGAATGGAAGACTAGGTCATCACTTCCTTGTCTTTCATAAAATTGAAATTCCTTTACAATCATTGGCCCAAAGATTTTTACTTGATGAAAAGAACTTTCCATAATTTTCGAACTCTACTCAAATTTTATTTTAAAATTTTTCCAAGGAATTTCAAATTTTATTCCAAGAAATCAATCAAACAAATCATCATCTAATCAAATGCCTTCTCAGGAATTTCAAAATTTTATTTCAAAATGAAAAACTTGGCCATCACCTCCATATCTAACACTTTTCCATAAAATCAAAATTCCTTCCAAAGTCAACAACTTAAAGATTTTTGTCTAATCAAAAACTTTCAATAATTTTCAAAATTCTACTCTAATTTTTTTTTTTCAAAATTCTTTCCTCCCAAGGAACTTTGGATTTTATTCCAAGTATCTAATAAAACAATCATCCATTAATCAAATATTTTTTAAGGGAATTGGAATTTTATTTCATAATAGAAGACTTGGTCACTACTTCCTTATCTACCATTTTTTCATAAAATTTGAAGTTCCCTTCAAAGTCAATGACTTAAAGATTCTTATTCAATCAAACACCTTCCATAATTTCTAGGGCTCTACTTAAGTTGGGAAGTTTTTTTATTTTTATTTTTTTTAAATTTTTTTTAGAAGTTGTCTTTTAATCACATATTTTCTTGGGAATTTAAATTTCGAAAAGGAAATCACTCTTAATTGATCACTAGGGTAGAAATTCAAATTTAAACTCAAATCCTTTAATTTAGGAAACAATCCCCTAATTTTCCACAGAACCATAATCAGAATGAAGTCGCTTCCTAAATTTTTGTATTGAATCACTGCCCCCAAAAACTTAGATTGCTCCAGAATCAAATTACTGCCATTTCCGACTTGCCAGATTTTTGGAATGAAATCATTGTCTTTCTTCTTGTTGATCCACAGAATCAAATCAAACCATTTCCATTCAAGACCAAATACCATATAAGCACATAATTTGCATTCCTTCCTATTTGCGAGTAGGGTTACCCTGCCCTAATTTTGGAAATAGGATCTAAGTTCACTAAATCATATAAAAAGGCAACATTGCAATCCTAGAAAGGAGGGTATCATGTCCTAGTTTGGAAGGTGGTAATGCTCTCCATATGCAAAAGGTAGGTTTGGTCACGAAGGGGTACATCAATTATTACTATCAATATACCTCTCGTTTCATAAGGGAATGATCAAATAGTACTAATACCGTAGTCTGACACTTGCCTTATTGACATAACATAGCCTGCGAATAGTGTCCAAGATATTATGCGATAAAGCAGGTTTTCTTAGTTCTAAAATGATGCAAAGCAATTAACAATTAACCACTAATTTCATAAAATAGAAATTTTCAAGTCAAGCTAACTTAATTCCTAAATAGAGTCGCCAATTGTGGGCACTGTGCCTTTTTCTAGTCTAAGGCATGCATCCCACACTGACTTGCTTTATTGACATAGAGTCGTCAATTAATTTTTGAAGGGAAATTAAGAAACCGTTAACAACGAAAACTAAGTTAAGGCCTAATCTGTCATAATCAAGAACATTTCGAGTTCGAGAGCTTAGGTACAAAAGAGGAAAGCCATTTACATGGTCCCGTTTTGCCCAATCCGAACATTGGCCTCTACTCACTCTATTTTATGATTTTTGTGGTTAATTGTTCACGAAAATCCATTTTAGATCTAAACACCTTAACTAACCTAAAATTACGTGATTGAAGAGAAGTGAATATCATATATATTAGATTAAATGAATTAAGCAATATTTATATTAAAGCGATTTTTTTATTAGGAAAAATGGATTTTGATATTCCATGGCCTTAAACATAAACTAAAATATACAATATCTGCAAAAACATTCAGAGCAAACAACTTTGCATATAAAGAGCATAGAAACTGGGTTTATAGAAAGGACAATGCAAATAGCACACATATGCCAAGGAGGCCAAAGAAACTTACCTGGATGCCCACTTCTACGTCTTACATGCATGCATAAAATAAATATGACCTAAATGCAACTAATACATACAAGATGTGAACCTAGGCCCTGTTTGACACTACTAAATAATGAATATGCACAAAAATACAACTACTAAATAAAAGCAAAAATATAAACTAACTAAATGATGATTCAAACCGAGCCATGCATGCTGATTATATGATCAAAATAAACCTAAAAACATCTTGTTCTAACTATAAAAAAATAAATATAAATAAAAATAAAAATAAAAGAAAAGAAAAGAAAACATGCAAGAAGAGAAGAGAAAGCTTGAAAAACCATGAGATTACACGATGTTAAGATGGACTAATAACTTAGCATGGATTGACTACTGAAAATAAGAAAAGGGCTACTAAAATACAGAGAGTAGGAGGAGTTTACTTTCTGGTTTTTAAGAACCGAAGAGCACGCGGAGAATAACACTAAGAAACAATGAGTTACAGGCTTCAAGTTCTTAACCCCTTCAAAGAGAGAGGGGCTCTATTTATAGAGCTGGAGGAGGCCTCTAGAACCCTTATAGGGTTTCTTCGCTTCCCCCTCCACTGTTCCCACCAAAATTGCACCAAAATGGAGTTTTCAAAAATAACTCAGCGATGCTTCAATGTGCGCACACGCAACAACTGTAGCACGTACAAACAATATGCACACTCACAAAAAATGTGCACATGCGCATTTTACCTTGGTACACATGGCATGCATGCATGCACAAATACGTGGTCTTATGCTCTTGGCTTGCTTGCAGCACAAATAAGCCCGAATTGCGTTCTGATCAATGTTTTTGATAAAAACGGGTCACTTAGTTTGGAAAATATGATCAATCAAAGAATAATCAGGCTTTTCGGGATTAAGAAATTGGTTTTTGGCTAAAAATGGGTCTAGGGGTAAAATGGTCATTATTGCAAAAAAGTTTATTTTTGGCCAAAACAGGTTTGCACAACAACTGTAAACAATCCTTTAAACATTCTAAAGATGAAGTAAGTGTCATTTCATTACTAGGAGGCTTGCAAGCACCCGAAGTCTTAGGGTCAGTCAAAATAGGGTGTTTGTAGTTTAGCTTTTTGATCTTTGGTTCATCTTTTGGCTGTTCCAGGGGTGGAATGAGGACGACTGGGACTTCTTTTCTTGGAACTTGTTGTGTCCTCGACGGCAGTGGTGGCAGTGGTGCAGCAACTTGGGCTTGCAGCTCACTTAAAGTTTGGGCCTGGATGTCCACGGTCACAGACAGGGTGTCCATGGACCTTTGAAGTGCACATATCAAATAAGTCAACTCTTGGGCTTGGGACATCGATATTTCTGGTTTTGGACTCGAAAACCTGAAGTGTTTTGGGCTGGGAGGAGCTGACAAATACAGGTTGGCCTGTTCTGTATCCACTAACTTTGAATCAGGCTGAACTGTTCAAACGGGCTTGGGCTTGGGCTTGCGACTCTTCCTTGCTGGTGGATTGAGTGAAACTAACACAGGCTTTCCGTCAACTAAATCTTGAGTACGAGACAATCGACTGAGTCTGACCCACTTAGCTTGGGAAAATTCCTTCCTAAAAGCGATGGCTGCAAATAATCTGGTGAATAAGCAGATGGACCTAGTTAAATTCTGTTCAAACTTACCATAGAACCCCAAAATCATCATCATCATCAATTAGGAGATAGTTTCCCAACCAAACAATTTTAAAGAACTTTCAGAATTCTTACCAAAGTAATCGATCAAACAACTGCCTTTCCATCATTTGTTACTTAATCCCATTTAGAAGTACATGATAAAGTTACAACTTTTAATTTTTTTTTTTTCAAAATCATTTTTCAACGTAGAGGTTTTTTTTTTGCTTAAAAATTTTGAGGAGTCCAGATTTTATTCCAAGGAATCAATCAAACAATCATCTCTCAGCTAAATATCTCATAGAGATATCAGAATTTTATTCAAAATAGCAGGCTTGGTCACCACTTCCTTGCCCACCGTTTTTCCAATAAGATTAAGGTTCTTCCAAAGTCAGTAACCCAAAGTTTTTTATCAAATTGAAAACACCTTCCATAATTTCTAGACTCTACCCAATTTTTATTTCAAAAAATTTTCAAGGAATTTTAGATTTTATTCCAAGAAATTAATCAGACAATCATCTTCTAGTCAAATGTCTTATAGGGAAATCCAATATTCTTCCTTAAAAGCAAAATTCCCTCCAAAGTCAATTAACTTAAAGATTTTCATACAATAAATTTTTTTCCATAATTTCCAAAATTCCACTCATATATATATATATATATATATATATATATATTTCAAAATTCTCCTCCCAATGAGTCTCGAATTTTATTCCAAATATTCAATCAAATAAACATCTTCCAGGAAAATACATTTTGGGGGGATTGGAATTTATTTCAAAATAGAAGACTTGATCACCACTTCTTTATCCACCATTTTTCCATAAAATTAAAATTCCCCTAAAGCCGGCTAACTTAAAGATTTTTCATTCAATCAAATACCTTCCATAATTTTCAAGGCTCTACTTAGGATGCAGATTTTTTTTCTTTTAAGTTATTCTTTGATCAAATTTTTCTTCTTTTTTTTTTTTTTTTTCTTTTTTTTTTTTTTGGGATTTTTGTGTAAATTTTAGAAAGGCAATCATTTTTCAATTAGTCACTAAGGTAGAAATTCAAATTCAAACTCAAATCCTTTAAATTGGGAAACCATCCCCCTAATTTACCATTGATTACTACAATCATAATCAGGATCAAATCATTACCTAAATAGAACCCCTCGATTTTGGAATCAAATCACTACCCAAAATAAACTCAGATTTTTCTAGGATCAAATCACTGCCTAATCAGACCCCCAGATTTTGGAATCAAATCATTGTCTTTCCGATTGCTGATCCCTAGAATCAAACCAAATCTATTCCATTCAAGACAAAATATCACATAAGCACATAATTTGCATTCATGCCTATTTCGGGTAGGATTGCCATGTCCTAATTTGGAAAACTGATCTAAGATTCAGTAAACCACACAAAAAGGCAATCATATAATCCTAGAAAGAGAAGTATAATGTCCTAGTTTGGAAGGTGCTAAAGCTTTCCATATGAAAAGTATGTTTAATCAAGAGGGTACATCAGTTATGACTATTAATATACCTCTCATGCCACCTTGTAGTACAAGGGGTTGATTAAATGGTACTAATAGCAAAATCTAATGCTTGCTTGTTGACATAACATAGCCTACAAATAGTGTCCGGAATATTATGAAAGTGAAGGTACGTTTTCTGAGCCTACAATGATGCGATACAATTTAATAATTAACCACTAATGTCATATAATAGAAATCTTCAAGTCAAGCTAACTTAATTCCCCAACAGAGTCAGCAACTATGGGTGTTGTGCCTTTTTCGAGTCTGAGGCCCATTACTACACAAATATTGTGCAAACTTTCTTTTAAAATGGAATTAAGAAACCTTTAACAATGGAAACTAAGCTAAGGACCAATCCATCATAACCAGAAATCTTCTAGGTTCAGGAACTTAGGTATAAAAGGGGATGGTCATTGAATGATAGCACCCCTTTTTACCCATTCCAAAGATTGGCCTCTACTAACTTTCTGTTTTATGATTTTAGTGGTTAATTATTCATACAAGTTCATTTTAAGCCTAAAAATCTTTAACTAATCCATAAAATAGTTAAAATGGATGAAGTAAATGAATAAAGCCATATTTTCCATAAAATAAGTGATTTTTAATAATAAAAAAAGTACATTTTTAATAATCCATGACCTTAAACATAAACTAAAATAAATAATAAAATTATCCAAAACAAATAATTTTGCAAGAAAAGCATACAACTTGAAAAATTTAAAGGACAATCCAAGAAGACACTAGCACATGCTATGAGGGACAAAGACACATAACCGGTTGTACACCTTCGGCGTCTTACATGCAATGAATAAAATAAATTTGACCTAAACATGCAAATAATCATTCAAAATATGAACCTAGGCCCGATTTGAGACTACTAAATAATGAATATGCACGAAATGCAAATAGCAAATAAAAGAGAATAATGCAAAAACTACATGACGATTCAAATCAGGCCTAAAACATGATTTCGATATGATTACATGGCCCTAAACATGTTGTTCTAATAAAGATGAAGAGAACATGCAAGAAAAACACAAGAAAGCAAATAAAACAAAGAAACTACATGATAGGATGATATGTTAATGCCCTAGTAATGCTTGACTATTGAAAACAAATAGAAAATAGGTTCAGAAATTAACAAAGGAAGAAGTTTTACCAGCTAGTTTTCAAAAACTGAAGAGCACGAGAAGAACAAGTCAAGAAAACTTTGCTTTCTTGTTTGTAGGCCTCCCTCAAGCTTAGGTTCTAAATTTTGTTCAGGTCTCCAAGTCTTTAGGAGGTTTTAGTCATTGTGTAGGTGGTAATTTTCGGAGTTAGAAGGGAGGGGATTGTGTCTTTCTCTGAAGCTCTCTAATGCTTCCAAAAAGTTCACAATTTTGTAACCCCTTGAAAGATAGAGAGGGGGGAAGGGTGCTTTTATAAGCACTCCTAGCTTGGGAAGAAAGCCAAAGGAGGCTGCTAGGGTTAGCCGTCATTTTCTCCCTAGTGCCTCTCCCCAATGTCTCATTGTCATCCTTGCAAAGTTTTCATTTATGTCTGTCAGGGGAAAGTTCAGCCATGCATAGGAAGTGGAGCCGCACAATGGATATGCAAGCACACATGTAGCCAGGGGTCTAGGTGTCAACTTTGCATGTTAGGTGCAGGTTTGCATGGCTAAGTGCGGCTTGGCATGGCTTTTGCATACTGATGGCTCAAGTAAGCTCAAATTGTCCTTAGATCAATGTTTTTTTTTTTCTTTTATAAAATCAGGTCAATAATTTTGAAAAATATCATCAATCCAACTGTAATCGGGCTTCTCTTATCTCTCGGGATCAAAAAATTGATTTTTGGCTGAAAAATGGTTTAGGCGTATTTTGGTCATTTTTGTAAAAAGTCATTTTTTAGGCCAAAGTAGGGTATAACAGCAACGTTAGGAAATTTTTAACATTCCCAAGGTGGAGATATTACCATTTCATCATTGGGAGGCCTACAAGCACCTAAAGTCTTAGGGTCAGTCAAAATGGGGTATCTACAGGCACCCTACACCCTATATGGGACAAATGGTTGGAACCCGAGTCTCGAGCATCCCCAAAGACTGGCGGCAAACTTGTTCAACCAAATACCAAACCCTGCAGTACATGAACTCCAACGGGATCCGCTGCTCGGTGATCGCCCGTGCCTTTAGGTACTAGTCAATGCCTGTTACATCAACATCGACACATGTCACATATAGCATGAAATGGAAAATAGTTCTCCACAGTAGACGCCATCATCAACGTCCAAATGGAAAATAATCTTTTAACTTTTCCCAAGCTAAGTTGTTATTAGAATGGGAAAATACTATAAAAAAATCATCCCTAGCATTGGAAAATTACATGATCAAAGTCACCTCTTTGGTGACTCACACTTTGGAAATCTTAAATATTGGAACCCAAATTTTTGAAAAATTAGAAACTTTGGAATATAAAGCTCGTCAATAGCGAACAAAACCTAGAAACCTTTGGAATATAAAGCTTGTCAAGAACAAACAAAACTTGGAAAACTTTGGAATATAAAGCTCATCAAGAGCGAACATAATTTAGAAAGTCCTATGATTTAAATTGAAAATTATTGAAAACCTCATGGCTGTAGACGCGCCCCGTGTGAGGGCCTCAGTGCTATAGTTCGAACTCAAATTGTCACGGTTCTTAATCTAAACCAAAGAGTCCAAATCCGACAAATCGTTTTAAGAAAACAGATTTTTGTAAAGAAGTGCCAAACATGGACTGCTTTGCCAGATACAGAGTCACCACCTAAATATTTTTTAATGGGGGAATTTAGGAAACCCTGACTTGTTTGCCTAAGGCCACGTGTCCGTCAACACCAAAGTTGCCTCGGCTCGGGAACTTGGGTACGATTGGGGAAGGTCAGCTATGAGCACCCCCTCTCGCCCGATCCGAAGATCGGCCTCTACTAACCATGATATCCGATTTTGAAAACGTTATGTGTTCTTATTCCGATTAATTTAGCTAATCTTACTATGTGATGCGCACAACACAAAAGTATAGACTAAATTGCCTAATTTGGAACGAAGCATTGCATATCCGTTTGTTTGAAAAAAAGTGATTTGAAATTTGCTACTCGCAAGTAGGCTAAAATACGAATTTCAATGAGTTGTTCCAATTCAAACAATCCAACCTTCACCCACAGGCATTCAGGCAGTTAATCAAATAAGCATTTAGCCACATGGTAAGCATGCTGTCATGTTAACATTCACACTCATGCAAGATGCTAAAGCATGAATACTTACATCGTACTTCGAGCCAAAACAAAGAACATGTTAGCAATCATGCATGATCCAAGTCCATGTTAAGTGGCTAATGCAACGCATACAGAATGTCACTAGAATAGGCTCGGCTAATCTATGGATGGCATGTGAAATGCAACAACTAACACGTATTCAACTTGGAATTGAAATACAATGCAGTTAGCATGATGCGCCGAGCCCGGTGCATGCAATACTGATGAATAATGCACGCATGCATAGCATAAGGATGCTAATTTAAACATGTCCTAATACTAACCATCAAAAGCAGGTAAGTAAAAGGGAGAAAGAAGTGGGGGTTGGAAGGCATGCACACACGCACCCACACTTATTACAAATTTGCCCTCGCTCGGAGGGACCAAAAGAATAATACAGATTCAACTAACCTACAAGCTAATTAAATATTACAGACCAATTAAACTAGTTAAGCAAATTAACTAATCTAATAAAACAGTAAACAGCCTCGGGAAGAGGGCCCAATGCAATGCGTGCTCGGCTCCGCTCCGAAGTCCACTGCCATGCACAAGTTGCCTCTGTCCACACTGTTTTCCTTCTCTGATCATTGCAAAATTCCTAAGGTGCACTCTATGAATCCTGTGGGATACCACCGGCCAAGGGAAATGGTCACCGGCCAAAGGAAATGATCACCGGCCACTGGTTAAGCTATCGGCCACCAATTGTTGGTCGGTCGGTACTAAAGATGGCCGGCCGGCCAAATCTTCCTGCAAAATCCTGTTTTGATAGAAGTAGAGGGCAAAACAAGGCATAGCAATGCATTCCAAGCAAATGTGTGCACCAACACATCCCTTATCATGTTTATGACTCAAAGGGACATGGTTCTCGGTTCTCAGACCACCAATCGCGCATTTCGATGCGTGATGGCCCAAGAAACCAAGTTATGCACTTTGATTTCAAATGAAATGCACATAAACAAATAAGGAGCTCAACCTCTATCATACTCAATTCAAGAGGCTAAGCATGCATGTCAATGCAATGCAACCTAGACATATGAGCTAGTATGCAACATGAGCAATGCGAACAAGCATACAAGGCATGTGACAATCATGCTAACCAATAAGTATGCCAAATACAATGGGGATGTTCAAGCATGCAAGCAAGCATGTGACTTCATTCAATCATGCCACAACATATGGAGCAAACATGTTAAACAACCTAAACATGTAACAACACACAAGTATGCAACAACACACAAGGTGAGCATGCAACAATATGCGAACTATGGACTTAAACTAATTTGGGCAGCTCTATACTAAGCTCAAAACAATGGCCAACATGCTCAAGAATGAAGGTAAAATGACATGCAAACATGCATGCACACAAGGACCAACACTTAGGCATATAGAAACAACTCTCAAGCACACTTAAGAGGATGCAAACATGGACAAATGGCATGCAAAATAAGCTCTGAAATCATGTTATAGAAGGTGCCAAACCAAGTAAACAAGACAAGCTAAGCATGCAAGCAAGCCCAAAGCCTAAGGTTAACCCAAGGGATCAAACCATGGCTAAATGAAGCAAGCCCCAAAGGGCCATGGGGACCAAGAACAGTCCCAATGCAGGTCTAAACAAAACCAAAGACACACCTAGATGGCATCTAAATGGTCTAAACATGCAAGCATGCAAAAGAGGCCAAACATGGAGCATAAGATGACAACCTTATAAAGCATTAAAGGGACATCAAATGCAAGCATACGAGCATATCATGAGGACTGAAATGACATGACAAGTGGTTCCAAACCACTGAAATGATGCAAGGATGGCATGCTAGAGGGGTCAATGCTTAAGGCATACAAGAGAGGTTACATGGTAGCTATACAAAGCAAAGCATGGACAACCCAAATGACCAAAAAAAGACCTTTAGCATGCTAAAACAAGCATAAAAGCTTCACAAAGCTAAGCCAAAAACATGCTAGAAACAAGGCTTAAAGCACATGGCATGTTAAGGAAATTCATGGCATTACAAGACATGTATGCTAAGCAAGCATGGTGTACCTAAACCAACTCACAACAATGCTATATCATGGCAAGATAAGCATAAAAAATAGTTAAGGCATGGCCAACATACACTTAAACAAGGTGCTCACTAATGAGGCTTAAATGGCCATTATTGAAGACAACAAGGAGAGGGGGTGGCCCTCTCCTTCTTAGGACCTTGAGGCACCATCCTCACCACTGAAATCCCTCAAGATTTCAGTGGTGAGGAGGCCCAAACAAGGTGGTCCCGGAGCTCAACCAAAATAGCACAAAATGGGGCTAAACAAGCCCTAAGAGGGGTGAAACAACCCCAAACAACAAAACACTCTTAAACAACTATTTTAAGCAAGTAAAAACAAAACTTTTATATGTTATATACTAAGCTCGAAAACAGGTGCAAGGTAGGCAAAAAAGCTAAGCAAGAATGGGGAACAAAAGGAGTAAGTTCTTACCCTTGTTGACCCTCTTCAAGAATGATGCTCCAGCAGCTTCTTCAAGCTCAAAACCACCCAAAAACACCAAGAACTGCCTTCTGGTCCCTCAGCAACCAAGAGAAGGTGTAGGACTAGGTGTTTGTGTGCAATAGTAAGACTAAACACACACAAGGCAAAAAGAGAGAGAGATATAGAGATGGAATAGATACAAACTCAAACCCTAATCTCAGACCTTTCTCTGGAAATTTTTTGTAACCCTAATGGAGGGAGAAGAGGCTCCCTCTTATAGAGCTCATTCTTGCAAAGCTTCTCAAGTAAGCTAGTCAAGAAGGAGATCCCTCCATACACGTGTATGGAGGGGAGCAAAGGTGTATGCCAGCTAGTACAGCTGGCATAAAAATATCTGCAAAAGCAGATGCACAGTGGTCGGCCGGCCAAAAATGCAATTTGACCAAAATAGATGGCTGGTCGACTACAAAGAGTGCCGGTCGGCCAAACATTTGGCCGGTGGCAACAAACCAGTGGCCGGTGGCCTCAAGCCATGGCCGGTGATGTGTGGGGATGGTCAACAAGCCATTCCCTGCCCCTCAAAGGCAAAGCACAAGTGTTTGGTGCAAAACCAGACACAAAACAGTCGAGCCGAGAGATCCTGAGGCAAGGCGCGTCGCCAAGACCTCCGGGAACTCAAGACAAACACAAATAATGATGATCACCGAGTGTTCAAGCGGTGACGTCCAAGTCTTGAGGACAGTCAAAAATGGGGTGTCTACAATGGCTCGTAAGGGAGTGAGCATGACTTAGATTGCGAGAAATGAACACGGATCGCAAGGCAGTGAACATGACACCCATTTTTTGACCTCATGCCTTGTAAGGAGTGAGCATGACTCAGATCGCAAGGCAGCGAACACTGTACCCATTTTCAGACCTCATGTCTCGGAAAGGAGCGAACATAACTCAGATCGCACGGTAACAAACATGGAACAAAACTTGGAAAATCATTCGAACTCATGGAATTTCCATATTTTGGCATCATAATATTGGCATCACTCTAAACACACTGCGGTGTGTATTATTGCTTTGGAACTACTGTGGAATACTTACAGGATTGGCACACTTAGCAAAACTCGGAATGTCATGGAATGAAATTCAGCACAACTCCAGCACGACTATACAAGTATGGCAAGTATTGTCCTCTATTCTCTTTCAAAAGTTGCCTGCTCGGATAAATGTTTGAGTGCTTGTTACATACACATACTCACAAATGAATTGTTACACAACTACTCCTGAATTACAGTAATCTGATTCCTTGCATCAAGGATATGTAGGAAATCTGCGGGTTTGATCACTTGCATGATTGTTTGGCATCACTTTAAGCCTTAGGGTCATGTCAACTAGGATGGTCTTGGATCTTTGACATTCGCTTCACATCACTCCATGATTGTTTAAGCTTTGTCAAAGAGGGGCAACTGTAGACACCTCATTTTGACTGACACTAAGATTTCGAGCATTTGTAAGCCTCCCAATGATGAAATGGTAATTACTTCATCCTTAGGATATTTGAAGTTGTTTAAAATTGCTATATTACCCAATTTTGGCCAAAAATTAACTTTTTACAAAAATGACCATTTTACCCCTGAACTTGTTTTCAGCCAAAAACCAAATTTTCGACCTTGAAAGAGATGGGGAGAGCCTGGTTGTATCTTGATTGATGACATTTTCCAAATTAGTGATTGATTTTATCAAAAACATCGATCGGAAGGCAATTCGGGTTTAGTTGGGCCACAAGCTAGCCTAAGGCATGAAATTCTGCACCTAGGCATGCAATTTGACACATGGACCGTCGGCTACACATTCACCCGCATGTACCTTGTATGGCTACAACTAGATCGTGCAGCCACACCTTTCCTCGACATCTAGAATTGAAAACTTTGCAAGGTTGTTAAGTGCGATTTTGTAGGGAGGCATGGGAAGGAAGCTATGTCCAATCCTAGGAGCCTCATTTGGCTTGCTTACCAAGTCCCTCGTGCCTATAAAGCACTCTACACCCCCTCTTGAAAAGGGTTACAGATTGAAAGCATTTTTGTGAGCTTTTAAGTGCATTTCACCCTCTTCTCCGCCCCTTTGCCTTAGCTCCGTAAATATACACAACAACTTTAAACACTTAAAAATAATATAAAGCTTGAAGAACTTGGACCTAATTAGAAATTTTTGCTTAAAGAAGGCTAGCAAGTAAGAAAACTTGAGTTTTCTTGCTCTTTTCGTCACGTGCTCTTCAGTTTCAATAAACCAACAGGTAAAATGCTATTGTTTTATAAATTTTAGTAGCTTTTCTAGCCTAGTTTCAATAGCTAATCATAGCTAGGATCTTAGTTCATCAACTCATCAAGTAGGGTGCTAGTTTCATACATTTTTCGCTTATTTTTGCTTGCTTTGTTTATTTCTCATTAAAAAACATGTTACAGTTAGTTTAATCATGTAGTATGCATACACAAGTCCAGTTTGAACCATCATGTATTATTTTACATATTTTTCCTTTTATTTGCTAAGTGTTGAATTTTGTGCATAAGCCATGTTAATAGCCTCAAATCGGGTTTACGTTCATAGTTTGTATGTTTAGTTGCATATTAGGGCCATGTTTATTTTATGTTTTTCATATAAGACGCTTGAGTGGGCATCTGGGTAAGTCTTTCATCCTTCATAGCATGTGTGCTTGCTTAGTTGCATTGTTTTTCAATGATCCAAGTTTCTATGCTTTTCTTGCAAAATTGTTTGTTTTGCATGATTTTTATGAATATTGTTTATTTAGTCTAAGTTTATGGCCATGGATCCGCAATATCCACTTTTTGTTAGAAAATCACCATCTTTGGAAAAACATGGGTTTATTCGTTTAATCTAAAATAAATTTTATTTATTTATTCCAATCAAATAGTTTTAGGGTATTAAAGGTTTTAGGCCTAAAATGGACTTATTTGAAATAATTAATCATTAAAATCATTAAATAGAATATTAATAGAGGTCAATCTTAAGATTGGGCAAAAGAGGGTGCATCATTCCATGACCTTCCTCTTTTGTACCTTAGCTCCAAAACCTGAAATTTTCTACTTATGATGGATCAGGTCTTTTACTTAGTTTTTATTGTTAAAGGTTTCTTATTAATTCCCCATAAAATTAAGTGGTGACTCTTTCGATATGGGATAAGTAAGTCGGCACAAACGTGCCTCATGACCAAAAAGGTACAGCGTCCACAATTATGTGAATTAAAATCTCAAGAGAATCTCTTGTAATTGTAAGACTACTTGAATTTTTTTCTAAATTTCAAAGGAAATGAACTTAATTTATTGTTATTTTTCAAAGGAGACCATTGATGTAAGGGATGCCATGACTCCCTTACATCCCTACACATGTCTACCATTGTATGAAAGAAAATATGACACAAAACATGATCATACATAGAAAATGAGTTGAGAATATAAATAATACAGTTAGTGCATATTATAATTTAGTGAAATTAAGCAATCCAAGACTTTTTAAGGGATTTCAATGACTAGTTAAGAAAATACTATTGCATCCAGTGATGGAATTAGGAGAAGAATATGGGGGGGGGTCATGATCCCTATATTTCTATGAAAAGTTCTATTTACCATTAATATTTTTAAAATATATATATCTTATTTTATAAATAAAATAGCCCCTCAGTATAAAATATATAAATCACATTTTTCTACCATCTTACATTCTCTTTTCAAAAAAATTATTTATCCTATTAAAAAGTACTTCTATAGTATTAGAAATTTTTTTTTTTTTATGTGTATATGTAACGTATATCTCATATTGTACATACATGTGCGTTTGTATATATGGTGAAAAAAAAATTATTTGTCTTTGGCCCCTTCAATAATGAAATCCTAGTTCTGTCCCTGGTTGCATGGTTGATCAACCAAAATCTCCTAAAAATATGAGAAATAAGAGATTCGAGGTGATCATGTATAATATTATTTTACTCCATTGAAAATGACTAAAAGCGCTCTTCAACGACAACCAAATTAAGTAGTGTGGTTGGGCAAACGAGTCAAATTTGGGATAAATTATAGTAAATCTTTTTAAATTATGATTCATTTATATTTTAATGTACTTTGATACTTAACAGTTAATTCACCTTAAACTATTATCTTATCATTTTTAACATTTTCCGTTAGGATTCTATAAGAAATTTAATCAATTTATGTTTGAAACATGGCACATTTATTGATTTTTAGGAAAATAATACTCTTATTTAGTGATCTCATTTACACTTTATTTCTTTTATCTTAGTGGCAAAGTGCAAACAAGATACTAGATAAGGGTATCATTGTCATAAAAATTCAATAAGTGTGTCATGTGGTTCACACAAAATCTGTTTTCCTATAAATTCCTCATACAATCCTAAGAGAATGGGTTAAGTGTAACAATATATTCTTTTGAAATAATCAACTGTTAAGTTTTGAAGTTGAAGAGGGAAAAGTACAAACATGTCATAGTTTAAGGGGTTTATTGTAATTTATCTTCAAATTTGGTGTCCTCACTAAAATTGGAAAGGCTAACAGTAATAAGATATGATTTTGAAATAGTTAACTTTGAGTTTTGAAATTCCAGAGAAAAAAATACAAACATATCATTGTTTAAGAGGTTTACTCTAACGTACCCTAAAATTATCATAATAACACTAGTAATAGATGTCGAGAAAGGTATAATTATAATACGAGTCTGGAAGACTATGTACTTGTGTGCCTATTTAATAGTGTATTGTCATTCCTTCACTATTTTTTTTATTTTTAGGTCTATGTAATTGTTAGACCCCATTATTGGTTCGGCACAACACTAACGTGGAATTCCTAAAATACATGATAATTACTCGTCGAAAGGACACAATCTTATAAAATGATCTAAATAGGTAAATGAGTACAATCTTTGCTTAATGAACTATTATTTGAAATTAACTACCACAAATGTTGTGGTTGCTTAGAGCATCTCTAACCTACTAGGTGTATAATACATGTTAGTTAAATTACCTCAACTAACATTCATTAGCCACATTTAGCTAGTTTGAAAAAGCTAGGCAAAATCTACTTGACAGTTTATGATTTTTTTTTCCCCTCCATCTTTGTTATTGATGTGGCATTCCAAACAATTGAGTATTATTTGGATGAATAGTTTAAAGAAAAGGGAAAACTCCACTTTATTCCCCTGTGGTTGAGGCCATGTTCGGTTTATTTCCCTAATGTTTAGAGATGACCACATAATCCCCACGTGATTTGTGGACCAAATTGCACCATCCACTTTTCCATTCAAGTTAACTGGCTGTGAGATTCACATGCCCATGAAGAGAGTAAACTATATTTTAAGATCAAAATATCCCTTGCACATCTTTAAATTTACAAAAGCATGCCATTCTTCTTTCTCTGTCTCTCTCTACTATTTCTCTTTCTATTCCTTGTGGTTTTGGGCTAATTTTAATTAATAAAACCATCTCTTAAATCTAAATTTCAATTTATTTAATCTAATTAAATTCCTAAGTATATCCCCCCCCCACATATATATATATATATATATATATATATATATATATATATATATATATATGTATTATATGTATACACACAAAGTGTTGTCTCAGATTTGAATGAATAAAAAAAAGAATTGAATGATCTAATCAAATAGTTTCTTGAATTGAATCTATTCTTTTAATGCCAACTCGAAATCTCATTTTGGTTAAGGTATATATAGTGGTGGCATGGATTGGAGAGGAAAGAGAGAGTGGTAGAGGTGGGCTGGAAAGGAAGAGAGACCAGCGACGATTGTCAAGAAAGGGAAATCGGGTACTAATGGAGTCTGGGGAATGAAGAAGGGTTGGCTAGAAGTGATGGGGATAAAAAGATGAAGATGAAGATGAAGATGAAAAAAGGTTTCAATGGAGAAGATGCAGATGGGGGTGGGTTGTGCAATAGGAGAGATTATATAATATATATATATATATATATATAGATTTAATGTAGAAGAAAAGAAGAAGAAGATGGTATAAAGGCCATGCACAAATTCTGTTAATAGAAGTTTTAGTGTGTGTTTTAGTTTACAAATCACATGGGAGTTATGTGGCCATTTATAAACATTAGGGAGTAACCCCACATGATCCAAATTACAAGGGATAAAGTGAAATTTTCCTAAACAGGGTTCGAGTGAAAATATAAAAAAGTGGATATGCAAAATAATATATATATTGTAGTAATTTTTAGGTTAATAACATTAGAGATGCTCAACTTCCTATACCATTTATCATGGTCTAAAGAGGGCTTGGGGTAGTAGTTATTGTTACGTGGTCTATTACGTCTATTTTGAGATCTATTTTGATTATTCATATAGTTTACTTTTTAGAATGTATCGATTAAAACATACCTTCAAAAAATCAAGTTTATCAAACCACTACAACATATAAGAGTTTTAGAGACCAAATGTTTTGGCTTTTAAAAGTGAAAATTTTGTTGCAAAAGACATTTAGGGACCAATTTCTATCGTCATGAGAATAGTCGCTAAAATGTCGTCCCGAAAAATCAAAAATAAGGTTTTTAGCGACAAAATTTTGAAAATGTCATGAGAATAGTCGCTAAAAGGTCGTCCCGAAAAATCAAAAATAAGGTTTTTAGCGACAAAATTTTGAAAATGTCACTAATAAATAGACTTTTAGCGACAAAATAATTTGGTCTTAAAATGGTTTATTTTTTGAAACAAAAAATTTGGTCCCAAAATGATAATAATTCATCACTAATGTCTAATTTTCGTTGCTAAAAATATAATAACGACACTTTGCACAACAAAAATATTTGGTTCCTAAAAAATATTTTGTCCCTAAATTTTAGTTTCTAAAATCTTAATTTTTTGTAGTGAACATTGGTTGCCTTTTCATCAAATTATATTTATATCTTAAAAAATTGGATGATAAGTATAATTTGAAGTATAAAATTAAATACAAATGTGATTTGATAAAGGGGTTACAGATATCGAATCAACTTGATTTTTTACAAGTATGTTTTATTCGATATATTCTAAAATGTGAACGATTTAAATTATCGAAATGAGTTTCAGAATGGGCCTAATAGGCTTTGAAACAATAGTTTATACATACTATTCCAAAACCATCTAAAGAAAGTTCATTTGGGGGTAATTTAATGATATATAAACAAAAATTTTGTAAACAATATTTATACAAAATTATATGTTGTTTTATTGTTTTTCATTTCAAACTAAAAAATTGCTATTTTAACTTATAATTTTGAGAATGTCACTGTTATATTAATTTAATTAAGTCTTTGAGTAAAATTCTATTTATTAATTATTTTTTCAAAAAAAAAAAAAACAAATTGAAAATACTATCACCACGTGCACATACACCTAGCAGATTGAAAGTTGGTGGTTGAGCCACTACTATTTAGGGGGTGTTTATTTGAGCTTTTTAAAGCCAACTTATAACTTTTAATTTTGAAAAAGTTATTTTAGACTATTTGGTTAAACTTATTTCAAAAAGTTTCTAATTCTAACAACTTATTTTAACTCAAAAAAACTGATTCAGAGAAGCTACTCACCCCTTGCTTCTGATTAACAATTCTGCTGTGGATATATTAATTTACGGTTATACTCTTAGATTTTTTTATTGTTTTATTTTTTTAAAAATAAAAAAAGACCCAAATGAACTATAGATTACTATTATTATTTTTTATGAGAAATGTAGACAAGTAGGAAATAACAAAAAATAAAAGTTAATTGAAAAAGCTACTTCACAGTTTATTTAACAAACACTACTCAGCAACTTAAATTTATAATCCACAGCTACACCAAACAGATTAACAACTTCTTATCAAAGTCATAATCTATAATCTGTTAAGTTATAATCTATAATCTGTTTTAACAGCTACACCAAACGGGGCCTTTGAAGTTGGAGAAAATGTTATGTGTAATAGTGACACTATTTACATTCTGTCATTGATCGATCAAAAATTTTAAATGGTATTAAGTGAATATTTTTTTTTTTTTTGTCTCCCACTAACTTAATAATGTTGCAACCATCGTAAATTGAGATTATTTAGGTAGCATTTAGTAGAGTTTTCTAAATATGATTTGAGAATATAGTTGTATTTTGAGTTTGTAAGTTTTGGAGTTATGATTTGAGTGTAGAAAATTTGTTTGGTTATAAGTTTTGAAAAGAGTTTTGAATTGAGTTTTGAATGTTTGATGTGACATGTAAAATAAAAAAATTTGTTTGGCTATTGTAGCTCGACTTTTTATGCTCCTTTCGGATACGACTAGCCTATAGTTCGAACTCCCATGGTTCTGAATCTGATTTCACAAATGTAATGTGAAACAGTGAAAACACAAAAAGAGTTCAAATCCGGCAATTCTTTTTAGAAAACCGATGTTTGAATCAAATGTCAAAAATGGACTGCTTTGCTACATTTCAGAGTCGCCACCTAAATGTTTTTTGAAAATTTAGGAAACCCATAACTCGTGCCAAAGGTCACGTGTCCGTCATCACCAAGATTGTCTCAGCTCAGGAACTTAGGTACGAGAGGGGAAGGTCATGAATTGAAGACCCCACTCGCCCAATCAAAGATTGGCCTCTACTAATCATGATGTGATTCTTATTTACATTATATGCTCTTGTTTCGATTATAAGGCTATTGTTACTATGTGATGCGCACACAAGTATAGACTAATTTGTAAAAATTAGAACACTTTGATTCATGTTTGTTTGAAAATTGTTTCGAATATGTACCACTTGAAAAAGTGATCTCATATATACATTACGCAAATTATTCCAATTCAAGCAATTAACCTTCATCCATAGGTGTAGCTTTCTTTTCGTGCTCCTTTCGGATACGACTAGCCCTACAGTTCGAACTCCCATGGTTCTGCATCTGATTTCACAAGTGCAATGTGAAACAGTGAAAACACAAAAAGAGTCCAAATCCGGCAATTCTTTTTGAAAAATCAATGTTTGAATCGAATACCAAAAATGGCCTGTTTTGCCAGATTACAGAGTCGCTACCTAAATATTTTTGAGAAATTTAGGAAACCCGAGACTCGTGCCAAAGGCTATCATTCCGTCATCACTAAAGTGTCTCGGCTCGGGAACTTAGGTATGAGTAGGAAAGGTCATGAATTGAGCACCCCACTCACCCGATCAAAGATCGGCCTCTACTAATCATGATGTGATTTTTATTTACATTATATACTCTTGTTCCGATTATTAGCTATTTTTACTATGTGATGCACGCAAGTATAGACTAATTTGCAAAAGTTGGAACACTTTGATTTTATGTTTGTTTTGAAATTTTATTTTAATACGCGTCACTTGAAAAAGGTGAGTTTGTATGCACATTAATCAATTTGTCCCAATTTAAGCAACTAGCCTTCATCCACAGGCATTCAAATAGTTATATCATTTAAGCAATTAGCCTCATGGAAATATGCTTGGTATGGCAACACAAACATTCAATGCAAGATGCTAAAACTCAAAATTGCTCACCTAGTACTCCGAGCCAAAACAAAGAAAAATAATTAGAAAATATGCAAGCTCCTAACTAATGCGATATGACTAAATGCAACGCACACATTATGTAATTTTAATAGGCTTGGCTATGAACATGGCATATTGCATGTGTTGCATTAGTCATTTTGCATCCGTAGGATCATGCATTTTTTTCTAACTCTTTTATTTCTTTTGGCTTGCCTTGGAGTACTAGGTGAGCACTTATTGCTTTAGCATAACCGCATGCGTGTGATTGTTGCCATGATAAGCATGAATACCATGAGGCTAATTGCTTAAGTAATATAACTCTTTTAATGCCAGTGGATGAAGGCCTTTTTACATAAGTTGGGATAAATTGATTAATGTACATGCAAACTCACATTTTCAAGTGACAAAGTATCAAAAATAATTTTCAAACAAACATGAAATCAAATGTTCCAACTTTTGCAAATTGGTCTATACTTGCGTGTATCACCTAGTAAAGTTAATTTAATAATCGGAACAAGAGTATATAATGCAAATAAAAATTGCATCATGATTAGTAGAGGTCGACTTTGATCGGGCGAGTGGGGTGCTCAATTCATGACCTTTCCCTCTTGTACCTAAGTTCCCGAGCCGAGACACTTTGGTGATGACGGATAACTGGCCTATGGCACGAGTCTCGAGTTTCCTAAATTTTTCAAAAATATTTAGGTGGCGACTCTATAATCTGGCAAAGTAGTCCATTTTTGGCATTTGATTCAAACATTGATTTTCCAAAAAATAATTGCTAAATTTGGACTCTTTTGAGTTTTCACTGTTTCACATTGCACTTGTGAAATCAAATTCTGAACCACGAGAGTCCAAACTGTAGGACTGATCATATCCGAAAGGAGCACGAAAAGCAAGCTATAGTTTTTGGCGACTCTGTTAGGGATTTAGAGAACTTGACTTGAAATTCATGATGTGAAATTTTATCTGCACTTATATGTTCTTTGCATTGCATTTGTATTGTTACTTTAAGTCAGTGTGTTTTCCATCTACTATTCCTAGACGGTTTGCCAGAGGCTTGCCCAAAAGCTTTGAAAAAGGCTGACCGGTCATAAGCTCTACCCTGTTGGAAACACAACCCTTGGATCTGGATTACCGCTGTACCATTGGATCCTCCTTTCACTTCTCGGTGTTAGGTGTGAGAGGTATATTAGGTAGTCTTACTGAGGTACCCCTTTTGACCAATTCACCTAACTATATATAGTCAGCCTTAGTGACTTTTCAAACGTAGGATAGGATGCCCTCCTATTTACTAGGCTATTGTCATACTGTTTGTTTGAATAGTAAAGCTGTAGATCACTTCAAAGCTAGGACAGGGAAACCTTAACCTCTCATAGCGGTGTTTTGAATGCTTTTATGCAGAATGTGAAATCTTTGGCAATGTGTGATGCAATCTTCGGAGAGTCTTAATCTTGAGGCGATTCCTTTCAAAACTTGATGGTCATATCAAAATCAGAATTTGGGTCAAAATCTAGGGGTTTGTGTTTGATATGGGTGAATTTTCAACAAAGCCAGAACCATGGCCAAAAAATTGTATCTTGCTTTGCTTTGACTGGCATACCTGGTATCTTGATCTGATGAGGCATTCATTTTTAATGCTAGGTTTGTCTAAGCTAGAGAAGGAGTAGTACCCGCCTTAACCCATCACAGTCCATCCAATTTTAGAAAAAACCCACTCAACAAAGGTCCATTCCATCTGATCCGCAAAAGGCCAACTCAGAAAAAATCCATCCACTACCGGAAGATCCACTCTAAAAAAGCCTAATCTAGTCAAACCTGTCTAGACTAATCCAGTTCAGATACATCAAGTATAACTAGGTCGAAATCCTTGTCAGTCAGATCTCAACTTACACCCATCCATTTTCCCAAAATTGCTAACTCAATAGGTAGACCCGTGATGGCACAAAGTCCAAATGAAGTTGTGGCCATGATAGCAGCCCTAAACCCAAGAATTGCCATGTAGGATGAGACCAATGCTGAAATGCAATGCCCATCTAGGGCATCTACTACACATTTAGTCTCGGGCCCCCAGCTGAACTTTGATCCACCTCCGCCAACTGAAGATTTGCAAGGTCCGGATCCCCGAGAAGGGTTGGCTCAAGCTCGAGTTTTCAAACCCCTGATGCAGCCTAATGAGGGGCTTTATCCCCTTGATATTAATGATCTTGACCCGAACTTGTTAAAAATTACTAACCTTCAGAAGCAATTCAAAAGGGCACAGGGACTTAACTCGATTCTCGACATTGAGGATAGGTACATCGAGGTTGCGTAAGGCTCCCAGATATATTCAAAATGCCACACATTGACCGTTTCGACAGGTTTAGAGATCCTATGATACATATCCGGCTTTTCTTAGACGTCTTGAAACTGATAGATCTGACTAAGCCTTAGAAACTTTCTCTGTATGGAAGAACCCTGTCGGGTATAGGAGCCACTTTGTACGCCAAGTTGGAGGATACAGTGAAGCAAAACTGGGAAGATTTGGCTGAGGCATTTGTCGATCAGTATTCTTGCAATACCTAAATAGAAATGACCACCCAAGAGCTTGAAGCAACCCACCAAAATCCTAAAGAACCTTTTGTGGAATTTGTTGCAAGGTAGAGAGCAAAGGCACCACAAATGACAGATCGACCTTTTGAAAGGGACCAATTACGGATAGTGGTGCAGAACCTTGAGCCTGATATGTTACAAAAGTTAATAGTCGCTCCACTGTTCACTTTCAAAAATTTGCATGAGTTAGGGATTCAAATTGAGAGCGCATTTAACAAAGGGATTATTCCTAGAACAAGCGAACCCACAATGAGGATGTTTTCCAGGAGTATTGATGCTAGTAGTAGCACTATTCCCAAATCCACAGAAATCAATACCGTCGCCACTCCTAAAACTGCTAACCTTTTTGCCAATACCGACCCACAAACAGCCAGCCCAACCTAAGCTCAAGGCAGAACTTTCACCCCCCTCCATATGAGCCTAACTAGCACACTAAAAGTCCTAGTGGAAAGAGGGTATCTCAAATCCCTTGATCCCCAACCTCTTCCTAGCCCCACTCCCTGCTAGACATAACCCTACCAAATATTGTGCGTACCATCAGTAGCGCGGTCATGGCACCGATCGTTGCTACCGCCTTCGTCATGAGGTTCAGAATATCATCGACAACCAGACAATAGCTCCACCTAAAGAACCCAATGTTACCACCAACCCACTTCCCATCCATGACCAAGTATCTCCTACCCACCTTAACCTCATCCATACACTACCACCTACCTTCGACCTCAGTAAATATATCACCTCGACCCATTACCCAAGCCTGAGGTTTTCATTCCAGAAAGTACTGATTTGTGCATGATGGATACACCCACTCCGATTCAGAGACATCAAGAGCGTCAATTGGCTGAACCCACTACTGCTGAGATATTGAGAATGATAAAAGATCTTCAAGGAACGATGACAGATTTAACCTTTGGGGTTTCAACGCCATCAAAGGATTCTCCAATCTTAGGACAAGCTAATAGTGGAATGAGCTAATCAAAAGCAAATGGGCCTTGCCCAGTGTAATAACCCTCACCACTGTTTACCGACTGATTACCGATTTCCGTTAAACTGGAACTGATTATGATAAGTAATTGAATCGACTGAAATACTGAACTGACTGAATGAAATCTGAAACTGATTGATTGACTGTATCTGTTCAAATGCATTTCTATCTATTTGACTGTCTGACTATTTGTTCATATTTTTATGTTTGAACTGCAAATTGAAGGCCTTATCGGCGGCCGAACCAGAAATTGATTGATGTTTTGAGATCATTGGAATTTATATGATTTTATGGCATATTTATCTGAAATGTGATGTGGTATGATTAAAATAGATTAAAATAAGCTTAATGTCAAGAGTTAGCCTAATTACCATTTTGCCGCATGAGTGGCCCACTACCTAAATTATATTTGTGCTTCATTATACACTTAGGCAACATTTCTTTAGCCCATTTTCTTGTTCTTGCCGACTTGAGAGAGAGAGAGAAATAGAGAACTTGGTTCTATTTTGGTTTTGCTTAGAAATTGTAGGAATTGAAGTGTAGATTGCTCAATTAAGCTTCCTTGCCTCTAATTCAAGACTTAGGTAAGGAGACTCAACCTCTCATTATTGTGTTTAAGTGGATTCTTGCATGGTTAATGTCTAATTAAGGAACTAAGTCATATTTTAGTTCTAACATGTTGAATTGAAGCTTAAGGCTTGCATGCATGTACGTATTTGGAAGTTTTGAGGTTGCAAGTTCATAATTCCTCTCATGCATGTCCATGTTTTAAGAGTAGTTCTTGATTTCATCTTGTTCTTGAAGAAATGAGCTCGTTTGAGCTTGTGTTTAAAGCTTTGAAAATGATTTAGCTCATGCATGTTGCATGTTCATCTTATACATGAAAATTGGTTTGAAATTGAGTTCGAATTAAACACCCTTGGGCTTTAATTTCTCAAATTGAGCTTTGAATCATATTGTTCTATGTGTTTACAAGTGTTTTCCAGAAAATTAGCCCAAGAAGATCGAAATTTGTGCATTTGACCTTGATTTGAGCTTGGAAGTTCAAATCTGGAAATTCCAGATTTTGGACTCTCGCTCGAGCGGGGAAAGTGGCGCTCGAGTGGGAAATTCGTGCTTCCAGTACTTTGCACTGTTTTGAATTCCGCTCGAGCGGAATAATTGACGCTCGAGCGGGACCTTGTGTCTTACGCTCGAGTGGGTATCGAGCGCCCATCGAGCGTGATTTTTGAGCATCCAGTACTTTTGACTGTTTTGCATGTCCGCTCGAGCGTGAGAAGTGACGCTCGTGTGGGAACCGTTGTCTGCATGTCCGCTCGAGTGGCGTAACCTACGCTCGAGCGGGACTCTGTTTTTCTGAAAATTCTGAAAATGTTTTCTGAATGCATCTTTGCATCCTCATTCCATCCTAGGCATTCTTAGGCCTAGTTTAAGACATTGTAATGAGGATATAGATGTAGAACACACCAAGGCAATTAGGGATTAAGCTATTATCTTTCCCAACTGTGTAGCTTAGTGTGTGTTCGATCTGTTAACTGTGTAGGGTTGGCTTCCGATGAGATGCTTTAGCTTACTGTAGCCCAGAACTCTGTGAGTAACAACTGTGTAAAGATATGTTCAAAAATGATTATCTTCTGAACAATTGAACTGTACTGTTTTCTGAACTGATACTGTTAATTGAATGAATGTATGTTCTATATTCTGAACTGTACTGTGGCATCCTTAGCAATTACTGTTTACTGTTACTGTTACAGAGATCTCTGTCGGTTCCCTTGTTGGAACCACTACTGTTTACTGATTGATGGCCATCAATGACTGTTCAGTCTTTTTAGACCTACTGTTTACTGTACTGCTATGCTAATGGATGTACCACATATGACTGTTTACTGTACTGAACAATTGACATACTGATTGAAACAACTGTTTTCAATACTGAAGGACATTCATTCTAAACCCCTTTACGCTTTATGTTATTCACTGGGCTTTAGCTCACTACTCATATATATATGTAGGTGTACAGGCACCAGACCGCGGTTAGGAGCGTCGGGGTAAACTCCAGTTTTGTCAAGCCAACTACTGTGCCTTACTGCGAGGTTCCGAGCCTGTCTAGCTATGGCTATGGGGTGTTTTAGATTTTCCCCCTTCTGTTCCATTTTTGTAAGGACTGTATAGACTGTTACTGTACTGTTTAATAGGGATTAAGTCCCTGTTCTGAATGGTTGTAAATGTTGTATACACTGTTTTGCACTGACTGCATATATGCATGAAAAATCTTTTTGCATACAGACTGTCACAGCTCATTGGACATTGTTTATTTACTGTATTGGCTTTCGCCATGCCCCTATACTCTGTATTACTGTCTTACTGTTAAGCAGGCCTTCGGTAATCTCGGATTACTGGCCGGTTACGGTGCTAAATCCATAGGGGCGAGTTTGGGTCGTGACACCCAGATATAGCCATCCGATCCTTTGACAAGGTTGAAACAAGTGGCAAGAACGAAGCTGGGGCAACTATTGATCCCTATGCACATCTTCGGTGGGTCGTTGAGACTTTAAAGGTCAAAGCGTTGAACAAGCAGCAAGTGCTCGCAGTCGTTGTAAAGACTATGGATGACACTTTTATCGCTCAGGTTGGGAGCATTTTGAATCGAGGGCAAGCAATAAAAAGGGATGTTTTACCAGAAACACTATGAATACCCAGCCAACACTTGCTAACCCATTTGCCAATATTTCTAAACTTGATGCTTCCTCCTCTAAAAAAAGAACCTTCCCCCATCTCCATATGAGCCCAACCCTCGCCTTGCAGGTACTAATGGAGAAAGGGTATCTCAAACCACTCAATCCTCGACCTCTCCCTAATCCTCTCCCACCTAGACATGACCCTACCCAATATTGCACATTCCATCAGTAGTACGGTCACCATACTGACCGTTGCCTTCACCTTCGCCATTAAATTCAAGACTTGATTGACAACAAGGTCATCACCCCACTAAATCCCAAAGCTATCAATAAACCTCTCCCTGACTGCAATATATTGCCACGCCATAACATAAATCCCATCCATGGTTTGCCAACAACCAACATTGACCCCAGCCAGCACGGCCAAGGAGATGTGTGGGGACAACTAGGATAATTGTGAGGCTCAATTTGTGAGACTCAATTTGAAAGTCTGAAATCAATCCTGCTGGGTGTGGATGTTAGTATTGTTGAATGGAAGGTTGGTTTGAACCCTCCCATGGGCTACTTGAAGTTGTATTTGAATTCTGTAGATGGACTTGGAGAGTGCAAACCCTTTTTGTCTCAGAGTGTAACAAATCCACGAGGGATCTCAATGCTACAGTTCGGACTCGTCTTGGTTACTGTTCTTAATCTTGAACTGAAGAGTCCAAATCCGGGAAATCGTTTTGAGAAAACAGATTTTGAAAGAAGTGCCAAACATGGACTGCTTCGCCAGATACAGAGTCGCCACCTAAATATTTTTTATGGGGGAATTTAGGAAACCCTGACTCGGTGCCAAAGGCCACGTGTCCGTCATCACCAAAGTTGCCTCGGCTCGGGAACTTGGGTACGATTGGGGAAGGTCAGCTATGAGCACCCCCTCTCGCCCAATCCGAAGATCGGCCTCTACTAACCATGATATCTTGTTTTGAAAACGTTATGTGTTCTTGTTCCGGTTATTAGCCTAGAATTACTATGTGATGCGCACAGCAAACAAGTATAGACTAGATCGCCTAATTTGGAACAAAGCATTGCATATCCGTTTATTTGGAAAATGATTTGAAATTTGCTACTCGCAAGTAGGCTAAAATACGGATTTCAATGAGTTGTTCCAACTCAAACAATCCAACCTTCACCCACAGGCATTCAGGCAGTTTATATCACATAAGCATCTAGCCACATGGTAAGCATGCTGTCATGTTAACATTCACACTCGTGCGAGATGCTAAAGCATAAAGAACTCACCTAGTACTCCCCGCCAAAACAAGAACATGTTAGTAATCATGCATGATCCAAGTCCATGTTTAAATGCCTAATGCGACGCTTACAAAATGTCACTAGAGTAGGCTCGGCTAGTCTATAAATGACATGTGAAAATGGACAAGTAGCGTGTATTCAAGTTAGATTTGAAATACTTATGCAGCTAGTATGATGCGCCGAGCCCGGTGCGTGCAATACTGATGAATGATGCACGCATGCATAGCATAAGGTATGCTAAAGTAAACATGCCCTAAACTAACCATCGAAAGCAGGTAAGTAAAAGGGAGAAAGAAGTGGGGGTTTGGAAGACATGGACACACGCACCCACACTTATTACAAATTTGCCCTCGCTCGGAGGGACCGAAAGAATAATACAATTTAACTAACCAACAAGCTAATTAAATATTACAAATCAATTAAATTAGCTAAGTAAATTAACTAATCTAATTAAGCAGTAAACAACGGCCTCGGGAAGAGGGTCCAATGCATGCGCGCTTGGTTCCGCTCGGAAGTCACTACCATGCACAAGATGCCTCTGCTTTGGCTGTTATCCTCCTCTGAAGACTGCACAAGTCCCAGGGTTGCTTCTCCGAGTGCTGTAGAACACCACCGGCTAAAGGGATTGGTCACCGGCCATGTATAATGGTCACCGGCCACAAAATACTCCATCGGCCAACAATGGATGGCCGGTCGGCACTAAAGATGGCCGGCCGGCCAAATCTTCCTGCAAAAACTGGTTTGACAGCAGCAGGGGACAGAACTTGGCATGGCAATGTATTTCAAGCAATGTATGCACCAACCACACTCCTTATCATGTGTATGACTCAAAGGAGGATGAGCCTCGATTCTCGGACCACCAATCACGCATTTCCATGCATGATGGCCCAAAGAATCAAGTGTGCATGTTGATATGGAATGCAATGCACATAATCAAGCAAATTGAACTCAACCTCTATCACAAGCAATTTCAAGAGGCAAAGCATGCATGTCATTGTAATGCAATCCTAAGCATGTTGACTAGTATGCAACATGGCAATACAAACAAGCAATGATGTTTGGCATACAACTCAAGGTACACAAGTATGCAAATATGCTAGTTACTCAAGCATGCAAGTATGTAAAGCATGCAACATGTTAGGCAATTCAACTAAGGGAAATGCATGCCAAATACAAAGTCACTTAAACATGCCACAACACATGATAGGCCAAGCATGCAATCAACACACAAGGTAAGCATGTCACAACATGCAAGAATGGACTTAGACTAATTTAGGCAGCCCTCAAACTAACCTAAAACAGTGGCCAAAGTGCTCAAACATGAGGGCCAACACACACACATACATGCACATGTTAATGGGCCATCACTTAAGCACAAAGAGGGACTCTTAAGTACACTTAAAAGGAGAACAATATGGACAGTTAGCATGCACATTAAGCTCTGAAAATCATGTTGTAAAATGATGTCAAATCAATTTAAACAAGGGCCATCAAAGCATGCAAGCAAAGCCAAGACTTAAGGTAATCCAAAGGGGTATTGAACCATCCTTAACAAAACCAAACATGGCATGAATTGAAAAACTAAAATCAGATTTCTAGCATGTTAAAACAAAGCCAAAAGACCACTTAGATGGCATCTAAATGACTTATACATGGAAGCATACGCAATGACCAAACATGGAGCATGGGGCATAACCTCTTGAAACATCAAAGGGGACATGAAATGCAAGCATACAAGCATGCTAAGTGGACTGAAATAGCATGGCAAGTGGTTCCAAACCACTGAAATGATGCAAGGATGCATGCTAGAGGTCTATACATTTAAGGCTTACAAGCCAAAATGCAAAGGGGCTATGCAATGCATGCCATGGTCGACCAAAACAACCAAGGGCAGACCTTAAGCATGGAAAAACAAGTACAAAAGCTTCACAAAGCTGGGCCTAAAACATGCTTGAACAAGGGTCAAAGCCTAGATACATGTTAAGGCTAAATGATGGCATTACAAGACATGTATGCAAGGCATGCAAGGTGTGTCCAAACCAACTAAACACAATGCTATATTATGACATAATAAGCATGAAAATCAGTCAAGGCATGGCCAACATGAACCTAAACATGGTGCTCACTAAATAGGCAAAAATGGCCCTTTTCAAGGACAACAAGGAGAGGGGGTGGCCATCTCCTTCCTAGGACCTCAAGGCACCATCCTCACCTCTGAAATCCCTCAAGATTTCAGTGGTGGGGAGGCCCAAACACAATGGTCCCGGAGCTCAACCAAAATGGCACAAAACAAAGGCCAAACAAGCCTTAAGAGGGGTCAAACAACCCCAAAGCTCAAAACACCCTTAACAAACTATTTAGAGCAGACAAAAACAAGACTTTTATATGTTATATGCTAAGCTCAAAAATAGATTCAAGATAGGCTAAAAAGCTTTGCAAAAATGGGGTAAAAAGGGACAAAAGCCTTACCCTTGTAGACCCTCTTCACAAACAATGTTCCAGCAGCTCTTTTGGTTCCAAACCAGTCCAAAAGCTTCAAGGAAAGACCTCTGGTACCTCAGCAACCAAGAAAAGGTGTGATGGTGGGTGTTTGTGCACGAAAATGAGACTAAACACACACTAAACACAAGAGAGAGAGAGATATATAGAGATAGAAGATATATGTAAACCCTAACCCTAAAGCTCAAGCTCTGAAAAAAGTTATCTAAATTGTCTAACCTCTCAACAAGAGAGAGGAAGCTTCCTCTTATAGACAATTAGTCTTGTAAAGCTTCCAAAGGAAGCTAACAAGAGAGAAATCCCTCCATACACGTGTATAGAGGGGGTGAAAGTGTATGCCAGCTGCACAAAAATATCTACAAAAGCAGATGCACAGTAGTCGGCCGGCCAAAAATGCAATTGACCAAAGAAAGATAGCCGGCCGGCCAAACATTTAGCCGGTGGCAACAAAACACAGCCGGTGGCCTCAAGCCATGGCCGGTGGAGTGTGGGGATGGCCCACAAGCCATTCCCTACTCCTCCAAGGCAAACCATAAGTGTTTGGTGCAAAACCAAACACGAAACAGTCGAGTCGAGAAATCCTGAGGCAAGGCGCGTAGCCGAGACCTCCGGGAATTCAAGACGAACACGAACATGGATGATCACCAAGTGTTCAAGTGGTGACGTCCAAGTCTTGAGGACGGTCAAAAGTGGGGTGTCTACAGTTGCCCCTCTTTGACAGAACTCGAAAGTCATAACAATGACGGGAGTGAATGTCAAAGCCCAGAGACGACCCATTTTTGACAAGGCCGAAGACTTAGACAAAGCATGCAAGATGCAGATAAAGATATGCGCCCGAAGGCAGGGGCAAAATGCAAGACAATGCACAAAGCCGGGCATAACTTATGATCATGCAAAGAAAGTTGTAACGAAGCATAACATACGACAGTTTTAAGCTGGCATACACCAAACTACACTACAATGCAGAAAGGATGTAAGAGAATTATGCAATTCTCAATACGTCTCACTCGGAGAATACAATACCTGTCCGGTTCGTCTGGTTGCACCAGCCTCAAATGAACCGTACATACAATATCATGCCTGAAAAGAAAGCAAACTTAACAGGTACAATATTGTTAGCAACATGCATGACAATGCAAAATGATATGCAATATATACAAAACTATGTATAATAATGCAAATGAAAATGTAATATAATTAAAACAATGCAAATGATATGCAATGCAATCGAATCATGATCCAATCATGAGCGGTTCAAAACCACACAAATGTCAAATAGATTGATGGAAGTAACAAGTCCGTCTACCATAGAAAATGTGCCGCAACCCTCAAAGCGTGTACACATGCAGAACTATGAGTGATGTAGACGGACACAAGAATAAGTATTGGGTGGAATGACATAAGTGGGGAAACAACCCGCTAACGAAAGGACAATGATCCTAATGCTGGATGCAAAATTTACACTACAATGTAATATATACAATGGATATGGCATGCAGCCAAACCAAATCTTGCCTAGGAAAGGCATGGACACAAACAAGCCGCGTCTAACACAGAAAAGGTGCCGCCACCCTCAAACCAAGTTCATCAAGGAATAGGCGCGTACACATGAAGAACTGTGCTTTAACGTGAAAAGTATGAGCACATACCAAACCAAGCTCAACAAGGAGAGGTGTGAGCCATGGATGGAGGTGATGATGCAGTGGATCCATGCAAGCTACAATGCAATATTTACAATATGCACTGGGATGGATGTTTACAGTGGAAATGCATGACATATGCACTATCTACAATGAATGCATGACATATGCATTATATTACAATGAATGCATGACATATGCATGTGTGTTTTTTTTTTTTTTTTTTGCTTTGTTTTTTGAAATGCATGACATACGCAGTATATACAATGAATGCATGACATATGCATGTGTGTTATTTTTTTTTTTTTTGTTGCTTTTTTTTGTTTTTTTGAAATGCATGACATATACAGTATATACAATGAATGCATGACATATGCATGTGTTGTGCACACCAATGCACCGAAGGTCTTGCACCTTCCAAGGATTTAAGGTCTCCTAGACCGTCTGCTGGGGAAATGCATAACAATGCAAGTGAACTTAGAATGCGTGACAACGTGTGACTTTGAAATGCATGAACTTTGTTATTTTAGAATGCATGATAATGCATGTTCATACAAATGCGTAACAACGCACGTCTTTTGATATGCATGACAATGCATGTAAGTTTGAAATGCATGACAATGCAACCGAGCAGTTTTAAGGTCTCGCCAGACCAAGCGGGTTTAGGGTCTCGCCAGACCGTGCGTGTTTAAGGTCTCGCCAGACCGAAGTTAAAATGCGAAACAACGCAAGTAAGGTATGCAAATGCAAGACAATGCATGTGGGGGCAACTTTCGACTCTTGCAAGAGACAAAAAGGATACAAAAGGATACACCACACCCGTATTCGAGTGCCACGCACAAAAGACACGGTCCGAGGTCAAAACGGAGACCAGTTGAGCTTCGAAAATGCCATTTCTTGCACTGTCTTGAGCAATGAAGACCCCAAACCACTCATCTGACCCAAACAAGGTTGTAGGAGGCTCACCGGCTGCATGGGGAAGCCACCGGCCATCCACTGGCCACCAAAAAAAACATTACCGGCCAAATGTTTGGCCGGCCGACCGAAAATGCCTGATTCGGGGCAGTTTTGACTTTTCGCCTTGGGTCTTTTAAAATAGGGTTTCAAACCCTATTTTCTTACTTCCCTTTAGCCGAAATTTCATTTCCTCTCTCTCTAGAGCATTTTCCCTTCTTCCCTTCTCTGTTTTCTTGTTTCATGCCCGTTTCATCATTTGATTCGCGAAGTTCATCATGTTTCGAACACTTTCACCCGATCGAAACTTCGTTTCGGTGTAGTTTTTTCGATTTCCGCCTCTTGGGGTTCGTTTCCCCCAAGTTTTCCTTGATTTCCCCACATTTTCCACATTCCGGCTTTTCTGGCCATTTTCCGCCCTCCCGGGGTTGACTTTTCGGTTGACCCTTGGTATTCTAGCCCGGTTTTCCCTCTTCCGGCTACTTTCTCATCACCTTTGACATGGCGGATGATATTCCATGGGGCGGGACTCCCCCGGATCAAGAGATGGATCCCGGGGTGAGCTTCTCCCCCTGAGTGTCCGTCCATTCGACCCGGCGACCTACCGGCCGGCGATTCACGTGCTACCTCCTGACGGTCTTCGTCAGTTTCGGAGCTTTGACAGGGCGATGCCGCCAGAGCTTCTCCTGCGTGAGCCTACATCTCATTTGTCCTTTGGCGCTTCCGAGGTAACATTCCTTCCCCTGTTTTACTTTCTGTAATGTAGAACACTTAACTGCCAACTGCCAACTGCCATAGCTGATATTCTTTAACTGCTTAGCTCAGATACACGATGCACTGTACGTGTAGTTGACTGTGAACGCACTCGCAACTGATATCTGTTTGAAACTGTCACGTGCACACGCACTGCACTGGCCCTGAACCACTCAAACACACGGCACACACTATATTTCACTGCAGACACACCGGCACCCGATATCTGTTTGAATCTGAAAACATGCACACATGCTATATTTGCACTGAACCAGTCAAACACGCTGACAGATCACACGTTGTAGTTCACTGTAAGCACACCGGCACCTGGTATCTGTTTGAATCTGAAAAACTTGCATACATGCTGTATCTATCTCAATTCTGAATGCCTTTCAAAACTGGTATATTTAGCATTGCTTCACAATTGTTTGCTTGAAAACAGGGAGATTCCCATACCGTCCGGGGGTATGGGAACATCGCCGCTCGAGATTATTATGCAGAGCTACCCGATGCGGTTCGCCACATCGTGGATCAAGCTGGCTTCGGTGCATTCTGCAGAGGACTATCCAGGCTCACCACGATCAGACCTCTCCTCGCTGCTCTAGCGGAGAGGTGGTGGGACACCACCGATTCATTCCACCTCTCTGCGACAGGAGACATGACGATGACTCCCTATGATTTCTCGATGCTCACAGGCATCGGGGTAGGGGGTGATCCGATCCCCTTTGATACCGATATGGACGAGTGGGAGGCCGCTCAGATCTATCTGCTTGGCGAGGTGCCACCTCTCGCCCGTCCAGGCTTCGTTCGTTATTCCTGGTTCGAGGTCCAGTACAGGGTTCAGCCAGCCTTAGCTGGGGAGGCTCCGATGACCCAGGAGGCGGTGGAGCAGTACGCCCGCGGCTTTCTGATGTTCCTGCTGGGGACGACTATTTTCGCCGACCGGGCGAATACCGTGCCCCTCTGTTTGCTCAGTGCCTTAGTGGATGTCACACAGATCCTGCGTTATGACTGGGGTGGCGCCGCTCTGGCTACACTCTACGGATACATGAGCTCAGCTTCCCGTGGCAGCGGACAGTTGCTCGGGGTTATTGGCGCGCTTGGGAGGTACGTTTCCTTTTTCTGCTTTTCTACTTTCTGTACTCTGTACACTGCACATGCTGTAGTCTGCTTTACACTGACTGTATATTGTACACACGGCACACACCTATACTCTGCTTTACACTGACTGTACACTGCTCACACTGTACACACTACACGATACACGGCTCTGTTATTTCTGCTTTATTCTGTACTCTGCTTTATCTGATAAGCATTCTGGCATTTACTTTGCAGTTGTGGGTCTACGCCTACTTCCCGAGACTTGCCCCCGTGCCAGACGTGGAGACCCCTCTCGTCGTTCCATTCTCGCGCCGTTTTGACGGGAGATGCGTGCGGAGGCCGCGAGAGACGTTTAGCTTCTTCCGCCGCTATTTTGACACCATCACCCCCGCGGAGGTATGTTCAACTTTGCAGTTCATTTAAGCTTCGCTTTGCACTGTATTTTCAATAACAGTAGATAACAATCTGATTTCATTTTCAGATCACCTGGCAGCCTTGGGCTCCATTGCCAGCCGTGATTCGGGATCGATTTGCCGGTGCTGAGGAGACCTCGCGTTTCGGATTTTGCTGGAGGGCCCGGTCTGTCGGGCTTGGTACCTGGGTGAGCGTTTCCTACGCCAGACCCTAGGGTTACCAGAGCAGATAGTCCCGGTTCACCCTCCTGAGCATATGAGGGAGACCGAGAGATTCACTGCTGAGCAGATGGCCGACTACACGATCGGCTGGGACGCGATCCGCTTCCGAGGCATAGGCGACTACAGAGAGTACGTGCAGATGCATATCATGCGGCCTCTGAGTGGTGGCCGTCGAGTTGAGGGAGAGAGGCCCGTGGCGCCAGCAGCTAGGGCAGGAGAGGGGGCTGGAGCAGGAGCGTCGAGGAGAGCCCGGGTCCGCGGCAGGGGTGGAGCTCAGGGAGGGCAGGGGGCTGGTTGGCCTGTTCTGCCCACCTCGCTGACATACAGAGGGCAGGGTGGGGCGACTTATCAGATCCCCTTTGCTCCTCCTCCGGCTGATCACGAGTTGGTCGGTTTCCACGACTTGCCTCCGGTATGTACTACTTCATATTGCATCTTGCATTGGTATTTCATTTCAGTTTATTTGATATTCCGCAGAATACTGATGCATCTGATACTTTCGCAGGCTTCCTCCGAGTACACCCGGCAGTCCCTGGAGTTGAATGCCTCCATGATGGGGATGCTACAGCGGACCTTCGACCTCCTGGCCCTTTACAGTATTCCGGTATGTTCTTCTGACCACGGTCTCAAACCATACATAAACTGCTTCACATAATCCGATGCACAACACAACACTTGACACACTGATCTCACGGCATTTGATACACTGTACTCATACACTGCATTCTGCACTGATAAACTGCTCACAGTATTCACACACTGTACTCATACATTGCATTCTGCACTGATAAACTGCTCACAGTATACTGATGCGTTTGCCTTTTATACTTTTCAGCCTCCCTTCCAGATTCCCACTGTAGGAGGTGCCTCAGCTGGACCTTCCGTTCCTGTTCGAGGGGGAGATGGAGAGGGCAGAGTATACCCCCGCACCAAGGCGGGGCGCACTCACGTCGGGAGTAGCTCACGGGCTCCAGTCCCTGATGATGATGACGAGGAGTCGGAGGCTGAGGCGGAGGCAGAGTCATCGGAGGAGGAGACCGGAGATGGCTCGGACTCGGGCTCAGATGACAGTGCTGATGATGCTCCTGGACCTTCGTCCAGGAAGAGGACTAGGACGGACCCTCAGGCCTGAGACCACTCGACATTTGATACAGATTTTGCTATTTTTCTTCTTTTTTGTACTTTTTCCTTTTTGTTGGTAGCTAGGGTACCTTGTACTGCCGCAGGCAGATTTTTGTTTTCAAAACTATGTACTTGAAAAGATGATGGAATGAAACAAACTTTTTGTCTGAAAAAGTGTTACATTTGTATATCTCATACATTGCATTGCATCACACCATATTACACCTCAATGTAAATGAAATTGATCTTTTGTTTGAAAATCAAACACTTGTATTGTAATAATCAGATAACAAACCAGCCAACAGTAAAACAACCCAAGCAACCCACTGCCTGATTCTGAACACACAGCCCTTACTCTACTGGGGACTAATCTGCATACAGCCCATAACACAGCACTCGGTTCATTCTGCACACGGCAAATCCTGAACAAACAGCCCAATCTGACAAGACGGAATACGAAGGTGAAACCGGCTGGAGTTGAAACACACTCAGATGCCCCAAATTTTCCTTTTCTCCTTTTGCTTTGCCTAAATGTAGAGAATGGCACAGCACTCTGAGCATAAGCGATTTTTGGAATTGAAAAAGGGTTTTTCAATCGGGGTATCGAGCCTAAAACTGAACACAGCGAGAAAGACTCAAACAAAAGGTACACGACCTAAACACAACGAGACACGCTCGGAAAAGACCCAAAACGAAAGTTGGGCTAAACAAGACAAAAGACACGACACACGGACGTGTTTACAAAAACGAAAGACCTCAGATCTCGGGGAGCCAGTTCCTCTGGGTATGTTTCCCACCCTTTCTGATTTGTGATTCTCACATCACTCGGCCCTCAGACTCGGTTTTTCTCTCAAAACCTTTTCTTCACTTTTCTCTCGACTTACACCTCTCTATTCTTTATTCTCTCATTTTTCGTCCCTCCCCAGGGTGATCGATGGATGAATAGGAAGTTGTGGGTTCACGCCCAACACTATTAGCTCGCGGCTATTTCTTCTGGTGATGTCTAGTCGATGTTCCAGACGAGGAATGGTGTATCTTGATCCATCCCAACTCGTGCTTCGCACTTGGCTTGACACCTCGTCGTTTGGAGGATGTTGAGAGCTTTCAGCCCTTTACTGACAGCTTCAGTTGTGCCTTTTCTGGCGAATAAAGTGCCCTTCTGGCAAGTATGTTGACAACGGGGGAAAGACAGAACACCTGACTCGACTGTGCCCCTAGTTCATCACTTTGACCTTTTTTTTTGTTTTGGTTTAAAACAATTTTGACCAAATGAAGTTAGATTAACATACTTGTTCGATTTTTGATTTGAAAATCATGCAAGTCAGGCTGCGAGCACTGAAAATTTTCCTTTTTTGGGTCCAAGAAAAGGTCCAGTTTTGGAAAATGAAATAGTTTTCGAGAAAATAGTCAACCTCAGTAAAAATTTTCAAAAACTATTTTTGCAAACGGCCATGCTCAACGAGCAGGAACTTACCCTGAGATGCGCAACCTCGGATCGGAGGCAATGGAAAATTGCCCCTTGCTTGAAGGGTGCATGGCAACGGAAAGTTGCCCCTGGTTTGAACGGCGACTCATGGCAACTCATGGCAACGGAAAGTTGCCCCTTGTTGGATGATGCCGCAGCATGAAAACCAATCCTCATCGTGATGATTGCAAACGAACTCTCGGATGCAGAAAAGACGAGAGTCAGAACCAATATATGGACACAGTCACTGTGAAAGCGTTGGTGGCTGGACTTCAGGATGAAGTTGCCTACGTAGTCTCGGTTGTCACAACCGAACTATCGGATTCGGAGAGGGCAAGGATGATCAAAACCATTACAATGGACTGAGAAGCTATGAAAGCGTTGGGGGCTGGACTTCAGGATGAAGTTGCCTACGTATCCCAAACATGGGAATCAAGCCTTACGTAGTTCCGGTTAAGGTACACTCGGGTATTTTAACCTTCACTTTTTAGGCTCTAACTTTTGCCAAGGCGCCCAATGCGGGTTTTCGACCTTGCGAGCTTCTTTTTCTGTTTTTCTTTTCTTTTTTTTTGGTTTTTTTGTATTTTTTGTTGTATTTTTCTTTTCTTTTTTGTATCTTTTTCTTTCATTTCTTTTTTATTTACTCTAACTTTTGCCTGGGTCGCCCTTTCGGGTTTTCGGCCCAGCGAGCTTCTCAAGGGGTAAAAGTGTAACAAGCCTATGCCAAATGGTTTTAAGGTTGAAGTCTCCCTGTATCCAGGAGGATGGCTGTTGTATTGATCTGCAGAAGGATTCATCACGGTTGCTTCACGAGGTTCTTGCGGTGAGATCCGACCTTCTTGATCTGATTTTGGTGCCTCTTGTTCGAGGGCTGCTTCAAACCTGGTCACATGGGCCTCACATGACGGTTGATCGTTGAACATTCTGAATGGGTTCAAGGTTCGAAAACAGACGGATTGGATCTTGAGGCTGAGAGCGATCCTAGGCTGCACAATCTCAAGAGCGATTCCACACAGGTCTTCGCAGGGCCGCGCAAAACATTTTGTTTTTAAAAGTTTTTAAGAAAGCGACAAATCGCTCGCGCTGAAGATAGTGTGAAACCAGTCTGGGTCAAGCCAGGGTCCTTCTCAGTACTCACGCTAACAAGCATGATTTCATTCATTAAAAGGCTTAGCACGCCTATCTTTCTCTCAATTTGATCAAAGTTTTGCAAATCCCGAGGAATGCCTTCCTCTTTGTTTTCACCGCAGTGTTCAAAAAGGTTTTTGAGAAGCTTAGGTCATTACAATGATTTTCAGGGCACAAGAGAGCAGGCAGAATGTACTGTCGTCCCATTCGAATCCTCTGGCACAACTAGCTCAAAATAAACAGCAATAAGCACGGAAACATGATAGCCGCAGCTGTTTCATTCAGATTTCCTGGTTGCAACTGGCTCCACAGCAGAGACAGACTCAAAAAGAAAACAAAAGGGTAATTACAAAACAAAACGGTGTTCGAGGCAACCACCTCGGAATCACCTGACATTCTATACAAAGGGGACTGACTCGCTACAACAAGACAGGCCCTTAAGCAAAAAGGACTGACTCAAGACAATGAGACAGACTCAAAACAAAACAAAAGACTGACTTGACACCCAAGCCAGAATTTACAAAACTAGCAATCGCAGAATGCTCAAAAATGCGTGCCAGACGCCACATCCGAAATACACCAAGCGCCGCCCGCAGGTGGTTCGCTCCCTGATTACATACTCGCAGTATCAGTATCCTCAAAATCCAATAGCTGGGTAGTAACGGACTTGGCTGAGGTGGGCGGGAGGATAACCTCGTTGTCGATCAAATCTTGCACCTCATGCGGAGGCGGAAGCAATTATCGGTAGCATGACCGTTTGCTGGTGGTACGCAGTACAAAGCAGCATCGTGTGTGGGAGGGAGATTCTTGGGAGAGGCCTAGGCTCCAAGGGTTTAAGGTGCCCTCTTTCGGCCAGGATCTGGAGTGCCTTGGACAGAGGCATGTAGAGAGCATGAAAGACCCTGCGCCCTCGGGGCAGGTACTTTGAAGCTGAGAATTCTTGCTAGACGCACTAGCGAAAGGGTCGGCAGGGCTGCCTTGACTTTCTGATCTTTCCCAGGTGTAGGGTTGGGAGTGGAAGGAACTGTTCTGGCATGACGGGGCCTGTCCCGGTTTTCTGATTGGCTGGTACTGCCTTCAGTTGGAGCGGGGAAAACATCATCCACAGTCTTGGTCAGACCTGCGAATACTTGCTGTTTACTCATCCCTCCGGCTTTCAAAGCCTCGACTGCCCACAGCAGTTGTTCAATGGGATCGGCATCTGCCTTCACTTGTCTTTACCTCTGGCCTCAGCCTGATCGAGGGTTTGGGTTGATGTTGATACGTCATTGTTATAGTTGGAGGCCATCTCCGGTTGGCTAAGCTCGATCACAATCCGTCCCAGCAATGGGGGCTCCTGGGGTACAAAATTCCCGGCATATGGTGCGGCTGGTGGCGAAGCTGACATTCCGTAGGCGAGATCCGCCACGGACCTCTGGAGGTCACCTATCATCCCCATCAACTCGAATGTGGTGGGCTCACGAGCCTGGTACAACTGGGGGGTCCAGACCGGGTGCGCAGCAGGCGACCTGGGTGGATGCGGCACATCAACATTGGTCTCACTTTGCAGAGTGATTTCTTGATCTAATGCGGCTGTCATAACCACAATCTCTTCCGAATTCTGCGTCATCATAGGTCCACTGTTCTGAGCGGTGACTGACGGATCAGATATCTGTCTTGCCTCAGCAAGGGGGAACACTGACTATTCTGGATCAACTCTCTGAACTGAAAGGAAAAACAAGCAGCATTTCAGCCCAAACGGAACGAACACAGGTGTAGCCGAACAACTGTACTCTACTACTGGTCACTGTTCCCCAGAATCACTGCCCCAAAACACTGAATCGGATATCCACAGCTATAACTGATTCTCACAAATACTGACACTGGTGCCCTCAGGCCTGATACTCAAACTTGCAAACTGATATGCGTTCCCTGTAGAGATACACTCTAAAAGCACATAGCAAGTAAAGAGCCAAAACACCCCTATGTTGGGTAGGGTTTCCCTGTCCTATTTTGTCAGGAGCTAGGGTTTCACTACGCACGCAGTTTCAAACAACCTAACATCGGGTAAGCAACCTGTCCTAGCTTGGAATGGTCACTATGGATTCGATATGCACTAGGTCGAATGGTCAAAAGGGTGCCCCGGTAAAACCGGGGTTTATGTTCCCATACTGGCAGAGCCCGCAACCGGTCAGCCTTATGGCACGCTTCTCGAAGCGAGCCTCCGGCAAACCGCTCAGGAATAGCAGATGGCCAACACGGTGTCCTAGGCGCACCAATGCACATGCAATGCAAAGAAACACATGAGTGTAGTCAAAACAAGATATCACGAGTTCGAGTCAAGCTCTCTAAATCCCCAGCGGAGTCGCCAGAAACTGTAACAAGTCCGCGAGGGACCTCAATGCTACAGTTCGGACTCGTCTTGGTTACGGTTCTTAATCTTGAACCGAAGAGTCCAAATCCGACAAATCGTTTTGAGAAAATAGATTTTGAAAGAAGTGCCAAACATGGACTGCTTCGCCAGATACAGAGTCGCCACCTAAATATTTTTTATGGGGGAATTTAGGAAACCCTGACTCGTGCCAAAGGCCACGTGTCCGTCATCACCAAAGTTGCCTCGGCTCGGGAACTTGGGTACGATTGGGGAAGGTCAGCTATGAGCACCCCCTCTCGCCCGATGAAGATCGGCCTCTACTAACCATGATATCTTTTGAAAACATTATGTGTTCTTGTTCCGGTTATTAGCCTAGAATTACTATGTGATGCGCACAGCAAACAAGTATAGACTAGATCGCCTAATTTGGAACAAAGCATTGCATATCCGTTTTTTGGAAAATGTTTGGAATTTGCTACTCGCAAGTAGGCTAAAATACGGATTTCAATGAGTTGTTCCAACTCAAACAATCCAACCTTCACCCACAGGCATTCAGGCAGTTTATATCACATAAGCATCTAGCCACATGGTAAGCATGCTGTCATGTTAACATTCACACTCGTGCGAGATGCTAAAGCATAAAAACTCACCTAGTACTCCGCCAAAACAAGAACATGTTAGCAATCATGCATGATCCAAGTCCATGTTTAAATGCCTAATGCACGCATACAAAATGTCACGAGTAGGCTCGGCTAGTCTATAAATGACATGTGAAAATGACAAGTAGCATGTATTCAAGTTAGATTTGAAATACTTATGCAGTTAGTATGATGCGCCGAGCCCGGTGCATGCAATACTGATGAATGATGCACGCATGCATAGCATAAGGTATGCTAAAGTAAACATGCCCTAAACTAACCATCGAAAGAAGGTAAGTAAAAGGGAGAAAGAAATGGGGGTTGGAAGACATGCACGCACGCACCCACCCACACTTATTACAAATTTGCCCTCGCTCGGAGGGACCGAAAGAATAATACAATTTAACTAACCTACAAGCTAATTAAATATTACAAATCAATTAAATTAGCTAAGCAAATTAACTAATCTAATTAAGCAGTAAACAACGGCCTCGGGAAGAGGGTCCAATGCATGCGCGCTGGTTCCGCTCGGAAGTCACTACCATGCACAAGATGCCTCTGCTTTGGCTGTTATCCTCCTCTGAAGACTGCACAAGTCCCAGGGTTGCTTCTCGAGTGCTGTAGAACACCACCGGCTGAAGGGATTGGTCACCGGCCATGTATAATGGTCACCGGCCACAAAATACTCCATCGGCCAACAATGGATGGCCGGTCGGCACTGAAGATGGCCGGCCGGCCAAATCTTCCTGCAAAAACTGGTTTGACAGCAGCAGAGGACAGAACTTGGCATGGCAATGCATTTCAAGCAATGTATGCACCAACCACACTCCTTATCATGTGTATGACTCAAAGGAGGATGGCCTCGATTCTCGGACCACCAATCACGCATTTCCATGCATGATGGCCCAAAGAATCAAGTGTGCATGTTGATATGGAATGCAATGCACATAATCAAGCAAATTGAACTCAACCTCTATCACAAGCAATTCAAGAGGCAAAGCATGCATGTCATGTAATGCAATCCTAAGCATGTTGACTAGTATGCAACATGGCAATACAAACAAGCAATGATGTTTGGCATACAACTCAAGGTACACAAGTATGCAAATATGCTAGTTACTCAAGCATGCAAGTATGTAAAGCATGCAACATGTTAGGCAATTCAACTAAGGGAAATGCATGCCAAATACAAAGTCACTTAAACATGCCACAACACATGATAGGCCAAGCATGCAATCAACACACAAGGTAAGCATGTCACAACATGCAAGAATGGACTTAGACTAATTTAGGCAGCCCTCAAACTAACCTAAAACAGTGGCCAAAGTGCTCAAACATGAGGGCCAACACACACACACATGCACATGTTAATGGGCCATCACTTAAGCACAAAGAGGGACTCTTAAGTACACTTAAAAGGAGAACAATATGAACAGTTAGCATGCACATTAAGCTCTGAAAATCATGTTGTAAAATGATGTCAAATCAATTTAAACAAGGGCCATCAAAGCATGCAAGCAAAGCCAAGACTTAAGGTAATCCAAAGGGGTATTGAACCATCCTTAACAAAACCAAACATGGCATGAATTGAACAACTAAAATCAGATTTCTAGCATGTTAAAACAAAGCCAAAAGACCACTTAGATGGCATCTAAATGACTTATACATGGAAGCATACGCAATGACCAAACATGGAGCATGGGGCAACCTCTTGAAACATCAAAGGGGACATGAAATGCAAGCATACAAGCATGCTAAGTGGACTGAAATAGCATGGCAAGTGGTTCCAAACCACTGAAATGATGCAAGGATGCATGCTAGAGGTCTATACATTTAAGGCTTACAAGCCAAAATGCAAAGGGGCTATGCAATGCATGCCATGGTCGACCAAAACAACCAAGGGCAGACCTTAAGCATGGAAAAACAAGTACAAAAGCTTCACAAAGCTGGGCCTAAAACATGCTTGAACAAGGGTCAAAGCCTAGATACATGTTAAGGCTAAATGATGGCATTACAAGACATGTATGCAAGGCATGCAAGGTGTGTCCAAACCAACTAAACACAATGCTATATTATGACATAATAAGCATGAAAATCAGTCAAGGCATGGCCAACATGAACCTAAACATGGTGCTCACTAAAGAGGCAAAAATGGCCCTTTTCGAGGACAACAAGGAGAGGGGGTGGCCCTCTCCTTCTAGGACCTCAAGGCACCATCCACACCTCTGAAATCCCTCAAGATTTCAGTGGTGGGAGGCCCAAACACAATGGTCCCGGAGCTCAACCAAAATGGCACAAAACAAAGGCCAAACAAGCTTAAGAGGGGTCAAACAACCCCAAAGCTAAAACACCTTAACCAAACTATTTAGAGCAGACAAAAACAAGACTTTTATATGTTATATGCTAAGCTCAAAAATAGATTAAGTAGGCTAAAAAGCTTTGCAAAAATGGGGTAAAAAGGGACAAAAGCCTTACCCTTGTAGACCCTCTTCACAAACAATGTTCCAGCAGCTCTTTGGTTCCAAACCAGTCCAAAAGCTTCAAAAAACCTCTGGTACTCAGCAACCAAGAAAAGGTGTGATGGTGGGTGTTTGTGCACGAAAATGAGACTAACACACACACTAAACACAAGAGAGAGATATAGAGATAGAAGATATATGTAACCCTAACCCTAAAGTTCAAGCTCTGAAAAAAGTTATCTAAATTGTCTAACCTCTCAACAAGAGAGAGGAAGCTCCTCTTATAGACAATTAGTCTTGTAAAGCTTCCAAAGGAAGCTAACAAGAGGGAAATCCCTCCATACACGTGTATGGAGGGGGTGAAAGTGTATGCCAACTGCACAAAAATATCTGCAAAAGCAGATGCACAGTAGTCGGCCGGCCAGAAATGCAATTGACCAAAGAAAGATAGCCGGCCGGCCATCTATAGTGCCGGCCGGCCAAACATTTGGCCGATGGCAACAAAACACAGCCGGTGGCCTCAAGCCATGGCCGGTGGAGTGTGGGGATGGCCCACAAGCCATTCCCTGCCCCTCCAAGGCAAACCACAAGTGTTTGGTGCAAAACCAGACACGAAACAGTCGAGTCGAGAAATCCTGAGGCAAGGCGCGCAGCCGAGACCTCCGGGAATTCAAGACCAACACGAACATGGATGATCACCGAGTGTTCAAGCGGTGACGTCCAAGTCTTGAGGACGGTCAAAAATGGGGTGTCTACCACAGAGGTACTGATTTTGTTTTGAGTTATTTGCTTATAAATAGTTGAGTTGTGTATTGAGTTGTGAGTTTATTTTCTTTGTCTTTTCTTGCGGTGTTGCGTCAGTTGAGTCTTTTCCTTTGAGTCACTCTCGTGTACCCTCAGGTCTTCGTCTTTATAAGAAAGTGGGAGTCAAGTTTCTGATCATTTTGTTGTGCCTACAACAATGCATGTGTAACCTTTTTGAAAATGGAAAAAGCTTTGATTTTTGTTTATGAATGAGATTCTGTTAATAAGCTCGAGTGTTGAAGAAGATCCCCCAAATGGTTTGAGTGGATTCTGAATTATCAAAGCAAAGTCCTTCATGATCTCAAAAGTTTAAGCTTCTTCTTTAGCTGTTTCTTCTACAAAACTAACATAGATTCAAAATTGTGTGTGGTATTCTATGTTGTTCTGGGGATTCTCTTCACCTTTGGGCATCATTTTGGCAAGCACAAGATGGCTTTCAAACCTCACAATCATAGAATTTCTTCCCCTGGTGTTTTCATTACTTCAAAAGGAAATAGATAAACTGTAGCTTACATTTCATGCTCCTTTCGGATATGGTCAACCCTACAGTTTGGACTCCCATGGTTCTGAATCTGATTTCACAAGTGCAATGTGAAACAGTGAAAACTCAAAAGAGTCCAAATCCGGCAATTCTTTTTTAGAAAATCGATGTTTGAATCAAATACCAAAAATAGACTACTTTGCCAGATTATAGAGTCACCACCTAAATATTTTTGAGAAATTTAGGAAATCCGAGACTCGTGCCAAAGGCCACTTATTCGTCCTCACCAAAGTGTCTCGGCTTGGGAACTTAGGAACGAGAGAGAAAGGTCATGAATTGAGCACCCCACTTGCCCGATCAAAGATCGACCTCTACTAATCATGATGTGCTTTTTATCTACATTATATGCTCTTGTTCCGATTATTAAATTAAGTTTACTAGGTGATACACGCAAGTATAGACTAATTTGCAAAAGTTGGAACATTTGATTTCATGTTTGTTTGAAAATTTTTTTGATACTCATCACTTGAAAATGTGAGTTTGCATATACATTAATCAATTTATCCCAACTTATGTAGAAAGGCCTGCATCCACTGGCATTAAAAGAGTTATATCACTTAAGCAATTTGCCTCATGGTATTCATGCTTATCATGGCAACAATCACACGCATGCGGTTATGCTAAAGCAATAAGTGCTCAACTAGAACTCCAAGGCAAGCCGAAACAAATAAAAGAGTTAGAAAAAATGCATGATCCTACAGATGCAAAATGACTAATGCAACACATGCAATATGCCATTTTAAATAGGCTCGGCTATTAACATGGCATGTGAGTCAATTTGATAGCATGCAGTAATGCACGTATTCAACGAAGTAATAATGATGAACCAAGCCTCGATACATGCAAGACAAGTGTATGCAAACATGGAAAATGCTAAGAGAAACAAGATGTTCTAAACTAACCATCGCAAGCAAATAAGTAAAAGGGAGAAAGACGTGGGGTTGGAAGATATACAACTTATTACATGTCGGCCCTCGTGCAAGAGGGTGCGAATGAGTGTCCGAAAGTCTGAATTAAACTAATTATTACAAAACCGAATGAATAAATAAACAAAGAATTAACTAGCTAGCTATTCTATTACAACAAGGATAATAATGACAAATAAACTAGCTATCTAAGTTAACTAGCTATAATGATTATAAATAAACAATACTAACAATTACAACAATAATCGGAACATTAATTTACAACATTGATGTAAGCAAGGATACCCAAGGGTTGCATGCACAACATCCAAGAACTACTCTGTCTGCCTAGGTCTGCTCCGTTTCACCTTCAGCCAGTGCCCTCTGTTTCTGCAAAACATACTACTGACCTAACATTGATGGCCGACCATGCCACAATGAGGCCCGATTGGGTCCAAAAAGGGCCGGCTGTGCCTCAATTTCAAGCAAAATCCTATTTTGTGCTCTGAAGTGAAAACAGTGCAAATAGAGCGGTGTCAAGCCCAGTTTGTCCCTTCTGCCCTTCTTTGTCATGGAAAGCCTCAAGAGAATAATGAAGTCGTTTCCAAAACCATCAATGAGCAAGTTGATTGCTTGATGATTTCAGACATAATTTGGACAAAGATCAATGAATGCAATGAATCAAAGACCACCCCTCTCTCCTATCATGGAGTAACTCAAAGAGGGAGGTATAGATGCATCAAGGTTCATCAAAACATCATGAATTGATGTATGACGACCCTTGACACGATGGACTCGACATAACATCCGGCCGAACCCAAGCAATATGACTCATTTTCTTTATGTTGGCTGGTTCATTTTAGCAATTTTTAGACCTTTCCATTCTTTAGTCCATTAAGTCCAAGGTGATGATTACGTCCACTAAATCAGAAGCGTGTCAAACAGGAAGTGATTCTCAACATGAAAGAGAGACTATGTTGTTGGCAATAAACCTCCGTAGAGATTAAGCCATTAAGCATAGATCTCTAGCTCATGTTTTGAACAACCATCAACCGGTTGAAACAACTCTTAAATGAAAGAAATTAATGGTAAGTTGATTATTAAAATGAGGCTCTTAACATGGAAATTAAACAAAGAAAGGCCAAGAACAACATACAACAAGCTATATGTGCGAACTTATGAGACAACAAGCAAACTAATGAAAGCATGAATTAATTAAATAACCTAGGACAGTCCTAAAATAGCCCCTAAAGGGTGAAAAATAGTAGCTAAAACCATGTTAAAATAGCACAAAAGATAGGCAAAAACAAAGAGATACAAAGCTAATAAGCAAAGCTAAGGAGAGGTGGCTAACCCCTCCACTTTTGGGACTTCTAAACCAGATTTTAGCCTATGAAAATAGTCCAAAAACAGCCCCAAAACAGTAGCTAAAATCAGAGAAATAAGTGGGAAATACAAGGATATAAGCTTGGAATAAGGTTCAAGGAAGAGTGGTTAACCCCTCCACCTTTGGTAGCTCTTAAATCACAACTTTCAGCCCACAAAAACAGTCCAAAAACAATGTATAAAGCAAGGAAAAGAGAGGAAAAGAGTAAAAGAGAAATAAGGAAGAAGATGCAAAAGCTATACCTTTTGAAAGAGAGGATGCTTGTAGTTAAACAAACTTGATTCCAACACCCTCAAGTTTTATGAAAAATGGTTTGAAACTTCAACAAAAGCTTCAAGAACAAGCTCTAATGGTGTATGTATTGTGTATGTATAGCTAAAGAAGGTTTGAGGGTCAAAGGAGGAAAGAAGATGGAAGGAGGTCTATTTAGCTCTTCAAAGCTTTTGGAAATTTTTGCTAACCTCAAAATCTGAAGGAAGAGGTCCTATTTATAGAATTTGAGCCAAAAATGGTCAAAAATATCTTCAAACAAAGATATTTGTTAAATTCCCTCCAGCTGTCTGTCTGGCGCCATTGAGACCCGGCCGGGTCCCAAAACCCACAGTCAAGCCCAAAAATGCACGGCCAGGCCTAAAAAGCAAGTCTGAAAAAGTTTTCATTGAGAACCAGCCAGACCTCAATGAGGCACGGCCAGTTCTAAATGGACCCAGTTGGGTCTAAAAAGCTACACTTCAGGCCCGACTTCAAACGGGCATATCTCCTTCATTCGAACTCGGTTTTAGGTCATTCTTGAGTCTAAATTGAAGCCTCGGAAGTCCAATTTCCAATGGTGGTGGCCTCACATATAAATTCTAAGTGTGCAAAGAGATATGCCTATTTTAGTGAAGACTACTCATTCTTTCTCAACGATTTGATGCTCAACTTCTTCCTAAACTAGTTTTCTTTCCTCTCCCCATTATTTCCTTCAACTCCAAACCTATAAATAAGATGTTTTTATAGATTTTTAAAAGAGTTCACCTCCCTTCCATTTATTTCCAGTTTTTCCTTACTCGGTTTATCGAAAGTGCAATGTTTTAAATGAAATGCGAGCCTCAGAACATCGTAGAAGCATTTGGAAAAATATTTTGAAAAAGTTGGTTGTAAGGTCTAAAATAGTTTTGGCCAAAATGGGGTGCAAGGTTTGGGATTAGAGCTTGAATCCAAATTTCTTCGCTGAGAATTCAAAAGATTACACAATGTAACTTTCATCATTGGGTGTTTGGAATAAAGCACCCAAGTCTTAAAGGCGGTCAAAAATGGGGTGTCTACAACAGGCATTCGAGAGTTATGTCAATTAAGCACTTAGCCTCATGGTATTATGCTTATCATGGCAACAATCACACGCATGCGATATGCTAAAGAACAAAAATGCTCACCTCGTACTCCAAGGCAAGCCAAAAGAAACAAAAGAGTTAGAAAACATGCATGCTACTAATGCAACATGACTAATGCAACACATGCAAGATGCAATTTAATAGACTCGACTACTAATATGGCATGTGAATCAATTTGATAGCATGCAGTTTAAGCACGTATTTAATGAAATAATAAATGGCAATATTTGTTAGAATGATGAACCAAGCCTCGATGAATGCAAGACAAGTAGATGCAAATATGGGAAATGCTAAAAGAAACATGATGTTCTAAACTACCCATTATAAACAAGTAAATAAAAGGGAGAAAAACGTGGGGTTGGAAAACATACACATTATTGCATATTTTGCCCTCGTGTAGGAGGGTCCGAATAAATGCCCTAGCTAATTACTACGAATTAACTAATCTATTACAACACAAATGAAATAAACTAACTACGCTAGCTAATTATTGCAACACAACGAATAAACTAACTACTTTAGCTAATTAATTAACTACAACACAAAACTAACTAACTATTCTAACTAAACTAACTAATTAGTTACAAATTTGTTTCTTTAAGTACAACATACAACTATTACAACATTGCAACATTATTTAAACAGATCCAGAGAATCGAGGGATGGTTCATGCATGGATATGGATTTCCACCAAAAAAGCCCCTGTTTTGCTACCGGAATGCCTCTGTTGCACAGTTAGAAAATTGCACTATTTTTCCATCTCAGCCTTTGCTCTGCTTTGCTGGAAAAGGGACACTGCCTAGCTGGAAAAAGTGACCGGCTGGCCACTAATAGTGGCTTGCCACCTAGTAAAAGTGGCATGCCGCCCACTAATGTTGGTTCTTTCTTACTGTAATAGAGAACAAATAGAACACAAACAGAGCACTCTCAAGGGATGTTTGTCCACTCTACCTCTCCTTATCATCAAACAACTCAAAGGAGAGGTAGGCTCGATTCGCAAGCCATCAATCGACCCAATTCCATTACGTGATGACTAATGAACCAAGGGATACAATTTCGATAAATGCATAATAAAAGACTCAAAACCACCTCCCTATCATGGGTTGATCAAGGGAAAGGGTCGACATTGATTCTTGAACCGTTTTCATCACTAACAAGTATGAAGCGACTCATGACTTAATGGGTTGAACCCAAACCATTTCATTATCTTGCTCCATTTTATTCCAATTTATTACCTCTTTTAACTTACCTTCCCATTCATTAGTCATTTTAGTCCAAAATGAGCATTAAGTCCACTAATGGAGGGAAGTGTCAAACCAAGGGTTGTTTTGGGCATGAGAGAGATGTCATGTCGTTGGTAATGAATCTCTGAAGAGATTAAACCATTAAGGACAATAATCTCTATCTCAAGCTTAAACAAACAATTAGTTTGAAACGACTCTCAAAGCAATAAAAAGCCAAGAAATGAGGGAGGGTGCGGAGGTGATTATAGGTGAACATAAGTATGGAAAGCTTGAAATAAATGTTATCAACTCAAATAGGTTGGTGTCTAAGGCCTAAACCACCAAACCTATGAGGACCATTACACTAGAAGCATAAATGAAATAAACAACCCAAAACAATCCTAAAATAGCTAAAAACAGTGATGAAATTAAAAGGAAAAACAACTAAAAGAGTAAGCTAAAAACATAGAGCAATTAAGTTAGGAAACAAGCACAAGGAGGGGAGGCTAACCCCCTCCATTTTTGGGATTTCAAAATATTATTTTTAGCCTTTGGAAAACTCTGAAAACCAGTGGTAAGAAGCTAAAAAAAAGTTGAGAAAAGAATGGGAAATACAAGAGCAAAAGCTTAGATAACAAGGTTCAAAGAAGGGTGGTTAACCCCTCCACCTTTGGTAGCTTTAAACCACAAGTTTCTACCCATAAAAACAGTGTAAAAACAGTTCAAAATCAGCAAGAAAAGATAGAAAACAAGTAGTGTAAAGATGCTCAAAATTATACTTCTTGAAGCAAGACAACTCTTTTGTTAACAAACCCACAAGTTCTCACTCTCAAGGGTTGAAATTTGGACTCAATAATCTCAGCAATGAGAGCTCCAGTATTGGTTTTGGAAGTGTTTAGGTAAGGCGTGTGTGTTGCAAGATAGAGATAGAAAGAGAATTTCAAGTTTTGGCCCTTAAGGAATTTTTCGTAACCTAAAACCAAGAGGGTTGGCCAAATATATATAGAAAAACAGCCTCTCAGGTCGGAAATATCTGTATAGGAATAGCTGGAGCATGTGGGGGACAGCTGGCCAAAAATATTTGGGTTTTGCACAAATGGCCGGCAGGCCACTATTAGTGGGCGGCCGGCCACAAAAATCTGCTTCCAGGCCCGACTTCAAATGGGCATATCTCCCTCATCCGAACTCGGTTTTAAGTCATTCTTGAGTCTAAATTGAAGCCCCAGAAGTCTAATTTTCAATGGTGGTAGCCTCACATCTAAAGTTTAATTTTACAAAAGGATATGCCTATTTTAGTGAAGGATGCACAGTTCTCTCTTAACGGTTTCATGCTCAACCATTTCCCCAACTAGTTTTCTTCTATCCCCTCCTATTTTCTTCAACTCCAAACCTATAAATAAGAAGTTTTTAAAGATTTTTGAAAGAGTTCACCTCCCTTCCATTTATTTCCACTTTGTCCTTACTCGCTTTACTGAAAAGTGCAATATTTAACAAAATGCGAGCCTCGGAACATCGTAAAAACATTTGAAAAATCTTTTGAAAAAGAGAGTTTTAAGGTCTAAAATAGTTTTTGTCAAAAATAGGGTGTAAGGTTGGATTTAGAACCTCTTCTTGCTGAAGAAATCGAGCTATTGTACAGCATAACTTTCATTATCGAGTGATCAACCTGAGGCGCACAAGTCTTAAGGGCGGTCATAAATGGGGTGTCTACAGTTATGAGTTTTGGAAAGCGTTTTCAAAATTTAATTCAAATTGTTATAACTCATAACCAAAAACACTACTCAAAACTCTATTGAAAATTCTGATTAACATTCATAACCAAACTCTTTTTAAAATTCAATTAAAAAAATTAATTATTAACAAAAAATAACATTAATCAATTTTTTAATTGAAAATATTACAAAGGAAATAATTTTTTTCAAAATAAATATTCAATTGCTGATTTAAAATAACTTTATTGTATATTTGGTTTGAATTATTTTTTTAAAATATTTTTGATTTAAAATATATAAAATATATATATATATATATATTAGTTTTGTCAAAAAAAAATCACAAACAAATTCCCTTTTTTTTTTCTTCCAAATAACAGGTGCCATTTGCAAAAAATAAAAAATAAAAACTATTCCGATCAATCGGCCAAATATCCGAGGGGATGTCCAGGAGGACGATCAGGTAGACCAAAATTTCTTTTTTCAAGATTTAAAATTCAAACACTCATTGTGCTGTCAAATAGGTTTTAAAGAAGTTTTGAAATGTGACTTGAAATCAATTTTGAAAAACTTAAACCAAACAAAGTGTTGAAAATAACTCTGGAATTAAGATTCCAGAGCTATACCAAACACAACCTTAGTTTTCTCTTTTTTTTATCTTTTAGTAATGTTAGAGGTCTCAAATGTCTTATACTAGTGTGGGACCCATACCATGTGGGTCCCAAATGAGTCCCACACCTGTGAGACATTTGATAGAATATTTGGTAAAACATTTAGGGTCCCTAACATTACTCTTTATCTTTTTCCTATTACAAGAATTTCTAATGGTGCAGTATTTTTGTGCTATTTTAACAAAATAAATATGCACTTTACATATAAATTGTTACAAATTGATCTAACAGTATTTAGAATTTACTATGCTAAAATATCACAAAATGCTTTGACAAAATGTTATTTATTATAGAAAATTGCTGAAATGTCCAAGATAGGAAGGATATAAGGCATTAACTCCAATGGATATTTTTTTGTTGGTGAGAGGTTCACCATTTATGAAATAATTTGGTGAGAAATCCTTTTGTTTGTTTTGTAAGATATTTTATTTCAATTTTATCCCTTAATTTATCTGTTGACTTTTTTTTTATCTGCTGACTTTTTTAACTATCTGTTCAAATTTATTTTCTATCTATTCAAATTTTTTATCTATCTGTTCAATTTTTTTCTATTCAAATTATTTATCTGTTCAATTTTTTCTATCTGTTCAATTTTTGCCCTTTATCTGTTCAAATTCTCAAACATACATAGATAAAAGGATTTCTTATCTGTTGAATTTTTTTATCTATATGTTCAAATTATTTTTCTATCTTTTTTTTATCTATTCAATCTGCAATCTGTTCAGATATGTTTGTCTACTGAGAAAAGCTAGAGAAAGAGAGAAAATAGCAATTTAATTTTTTTTTTTTTATCTGTTCAACACAGATCTATTCAAATTTACACACAGATCTTATCTTTTTGTTTTATATGTTCATCAACAACAATAACAACAACAACAATCTTCAACAACAACTACACAAAAAAAAGAAAGATCTACAGATCTACCAAAAAAAAGATCTGAAAAAAAAAAGTAAATCCGTCACTGATGAAAGTAACTCATAGATCTAAACTACACAAGTTTCAATTACATTTTGGAACAGATTTTTGAATCAACGCAAGTTATTTTCAGAAATATGTTCAACATTTTGTTCAATAATTGCTATGAGTTAAAAAATCGAGTTAGGCTAGAGACTCCAAATAATCTACTAAATTTTTTGCCAAACCTTTCACATGGGTGTGAGACCCACACACATGTGAATTTGTGTGGGTCCACACCTATGTGAGAGGTTTGGTAGAAAATTTGGTAGATTATTTGGGGTTCATAGCATTTTCCTAAAAAATCTGTTCAATAATTCCTACGGGAAGATCTTCGAACTAGCTTCGAAGTAGATAATTACTTGAACTCTATATGTGTTTTGACGTAGAAATTAATTGAAAAGAAGAAATAGCTAACTTGAAGCACAAAAGCTAAATTCGAGGCTTTCTTCGTGATTTTCATAAGAGAAAACAACAAATAGTAGCCAAAAGAGCCTCGAGTAGTCAATCCTTAGCATAATCCTATCCATCTCCACCCCGACACTAAGATTGTGGGTGATTTCTCTGTAATATTGACCAAAAAAGAAGATTAAATAGATTAAAGCAAGAGAAGATTAACGCAAAAAAAACTATAAAAAATAAAAACAAACAAACAAAAACAAAACAAAAACAACAAAATAAGAGTAACGCTTCGTTTGTTTGGGCAGAAAATATTTTTTAAGAAATGTTTTCCATATTTTTTGGTGTATGGTACAATGAAAAACGAAAGTCAATAGAAAACAAACTTAATTAGACCGAAAATATTTTTCACTTTTGGAAAGCGAAAAACATTTTTCAGACAAAAATCTTACAAGTCACCACACTACCATCGACACTCTTACATCCACCACTACACTACCATCAGCACAACCACCATCACTGTCACTATCACCGCTACTGCCTCCCCACCACCATGCCACCACCTCTACCTCCACCTCCACCTTCGTCCCACCACTATCACCACCAAACAAAAATATATATATATATATATTTTCTCTAAAATATTTTTTTTGAATTATTTATTTATTTATTTTTTTGGCATAAAAAACCAATAACTTTTTTTCATATTGTAGATTACCAACTGTCAATTTTTTCAATTTTTTACTAATTTTTGTGGCTCTTTCACTCACTACTACAGTCTACAACATATAAGACTTTTGGCGACCAATTATTTTGGTCCGTAAATACTTTTTGTGACAAAACCAATGTTGTCACCAAAAAAGTCGCTAAAAGTCCATCCAGGAAAGTCAAAATTGACTTGTAACGAAGAATTCTTGAAAGTGCCGCTGAAAATGACAATTAGCGACGAATTTTCTATCGTCACAAAATGTCTCCATTTTGTCGCAAAAAGTAAAATAGTGACATTTTTAACAACAATTATATTTGACCGCTAAAGGTTAGAAATAACATTTTGAAAGCATTCAATTTCATAGCTACAAATTGACATCCACACCCCAAATATATTCTTGTATATAGAAAAAACAGGATCAAATCTTGCACACATGATCATTATCAGAAGTGTAAACAAGATCAAATCTATTTCTGTATATAGAAAAAAAACAAATTACAAAAATCAAAACTCTAAGTATTCAAATTCACTTCAACATAGTTCATTATATGAGTTAAATCCCAAAACAAGATCAAAATAGTTCAACATTGTATGAGTTAGAACTTTATGACGACTTCAACTTTGTCTCTCTCTCGCACCACCTCTTCACAAGTTCAGTTACAAGAGCAACATGCCCTAAACAATTAGTTGTTCCACGACCACAAAAGCTTATCACCGTCTATAGTCATAAAGAAAGGAGGAAAATCCTACACACATGATCTTCATTAGAAGTGTAAACAAAGTTCAAAATTGTAGAAGAGATGTAGATGAAATCCAAAAATGGATACCAACCTTGAAGAACTTAACTAAGGCATTTGAAGCAAATAAAAGCTCAAATTTTTAGGGCAAATTGAAAGAAAACTTTAAAAAAAAAAAAATACTAACAATTTAGAGTTAGGCAAGGAAAAGTTGGGTATGAAGCACTACGATTTCTCATAAAGCAACAGTAACTCAGTCATTAAGTTCCTTTTAGTAAAAATGACAACATATCTTCCCAATAAAGGATTTAACAACAAAGTAAATAAATAAATAAAAATTAACACCGCTGCACTAAAGCATTTTGTCCAATGACTTCAATGATGAAGGAAAAAGGTAAGGGAATTTATACTACTAGAAAATGAGGTGTTAGCCTCAGATAGAATACGCATTCACACACACACAAGAGACTAAAACTTAAATATAAAGTTGTTCTTAAATGTTTCTAGAATATTTTGCATAGCTAAATAGAAAATCATGGGTAACATTGCACTGCAGTTTATATCTTTGAAAAAGAAAGCGTGTAGATTAAGACACCAAAAAGTTCCTGGACAAACTTGGTAAAGAAATGGTATAGGAATTGCACTTTATGGTTCTTTAACTCTTAATAGATGTCTCACCATTCTTGGTTATTCTTCTCATTTTCCTAATAGGAAGATTACTTATCTAAAAAGGAGAAAGATCAAACTACAATGAAACCTTATTAAATGAAAATAACACCCTATACTTCAGCTGAAAACAGGGAAGTTTTATAGCCATGCTTTCTTACAAATTAAATATATATGAAATACGCAAACCATGAGACAATTATAGATAAAAACCTATGCCAACCTCCCCAACGCAAATGCTATAGCCACCACCACCACTATATCTATACTAAATTTTGAAATATGACAGATATCTATATAGAGCAAAAGGTACTTACTATGATGATAAATCAGAAGTAAAACCTCCCCAACTAATCTGTTGCAGCATTAAATCAATCTTGGCATTGACCTCCATGCTATTAGACTCCACATTGTGCACTCTTGCATTCAGTTCCTCATTGATTCTCTAGTGCTCTTCAAGCTCCCTTCTAGTTTCCTCATTTTCTATCTCAAGACCAGCACGAGTACGTCGACCAGATGTTGTTCTACTAGGCTTCGGACCACGTCCTAAACCACTTATGTAGCCAGACTTACACCCATACACCTCAATGGAAAGTTGTTCATCAGCTAGTGGGCCAGATCAATCTTTTATTGCTTCATTCTTCTGTTCTTTAAGTTTTTTCTACAGTTGTTCATGAAATGAAATAAAGCTAATTGTCCATTATATATCTAGAATTTGTTTTCTTTATGTTCACTACTAATGCCTTAGGCAAGTAATCATTAACAAGAAAATACTTACATGTCTAATTTCAGCTTCATTGTGGACCCATGCATGCCTTTTCTGACTAAAGTGTGTCTTGTGATACAAATCAACAAGTCCAAGCTCCTTTCCATCCTGTCTTGTTGTCAAAACCTTTATATACATCACCAAATAAAAGAAATAAAAATTAAAAAAAAAAAGTATAACATAATACATCACTTAAGTGCCATATAGACCCTATGATTTAAGGTCAATGTTTACCTCATTGTGTTGCATCTTTCTAAATGCCTTTGAGCCAGCAGTATGGAGAACTTAAGCTCAAATTGATTTTCCTTGTTTTCCTAACATTTTCTCCTGTATGAAGTGTAAAAATGTATTCAAAAGAAATCAAGGCCATGTGCCCAAATGCTTAGCAACAACTTTAGCTACATGCATAGCAGTAGCTTCAGCCACAGCAGCAGCTATAACATCATCACTAGGCCAAGTAGAAACAACCTACTCAAGAGCTGCAGCCTCAGCACAAGTGTGTGCAACTACATTACAAGTGTGTTCAACAATTAAACCTAATTTGTAGCATATGCAAAGGTATTAACTTCTATTATCAATTTCAGTATGTATTTTCTAAGGAATAATTTTAATATTTAAAATTCAAAACATTGCCTGGTATGTCTTATCATCCCATAATTAACACAGGTATCACCAAACCCCTTTTTCGACATCTTTATGTGGGTTTGCAAGGGTTGATTCCATTGTAGGGAAACTTCTAAAATGTTGGCGTAGATTAAAGCGATAGTTCTTGTACCGAAGTTTCATCATGCCAAGGATAGAAGCAAAAACATAATGTTCATTACTAAAAATGAAACCTTCCGACCATACCAATAAAATTAAACACTTCAAAATATTAAGCAACATAATTCTTAAGCTAGAATGGACTATTAAACTAGACTAAAAAAAAAACTATCTTACTCAAAGGTGTGCAATTAGCGTTTCTTTATCCTCGAGGCTAATAAAACTCCACTTCGGCACATTTTGTGGAGCAAATTGCCTAGTGACGATCCCCAACTCGGTGGTGAATTTATCAAACCATGGTGCCAATGGATTCCCAGTAATCCTACAAATTTCAACATGCAATCGCTTCCCTTGACTTTTTATCTTGAGTAATGCGAGGCTTCGTGACTTCCCACATCTTTCTTACGCTCGGTTATGTCTACTAAAAACAACATATAGAAAAAAAACACATCAATGTCTAACATATGAATTAGATGAAAAAAATAAACAACCAACCAAAAAAGAATATAAAACTAAAATATTTTCAAGCCTACCAGCAATACAACAGTCTGTGCTAAAAGTATCCAAGCATGAAGATTATGATGTAACTTCATGCATAGATGCTGATGTTGATGTAGAAGCTATTGGGGGCACAAACTTTGACGTAGATAAGGAATTGACTGAGTAGATGTGGATGCAAAAGATGTAGCTCTAATTTCTTGGGCACATAGCCTCCCTATCCTCTACCTCTGGTAGACATACTAATAAATGTAAGATCCAAAAGTGTTGTCAAATAAAATGCCATACTAATAAAAATAGTTCTCCTCTAAAAATTTAGGAAGTAAACTTCTCATAATCTATTCAAATACCATATCTTGCTAATAGAAGAATGAGATCAATTATTTCACCTTTCTTGGCGAAGTTTTTCTTCCATAGGATCCAGTGGCACTTTCTTCACTACTTCAAGAATTTTTCCCTTCCGTACACTCGGTTTTGCACTTGTCTTCTTGAGGACCTTTTCTGCAGTAGCTGCAGGTGCAGGTGCCTAATCATATCACATGAAAAACAACAAATTATGCACCAACAAATTCTACAAATCAAAAACAGAGTAATAGCTCTCTACTACTGCAACCAATAAACCCTTTTGGCATCTAGGTGTATGTTGTCTTTTTTTCCTAGGAACAAAAACTCAAGCAATAATAATAGATAATAAGGAATGATGCTTATTGATAATACCTTTGCAGCAATAGATTCACTACAAAAAAATTAAGGTTTTAGAACTAAAATTTAGGGACAAATTTATTTTTTAGGGACCAAATATTTTTGTTGCAAAAAGTGTTGTTATTATATTTTTAGCAACGGAAATTGAACATTAGTGATGAATTATTATCTTTTTTGGACCAAATTTTGTCTCAAAAAATAAACCATTTTGAGACCAAATTATTTTGTCCCTAAAAGTCTATTTATTAGTGACATTTTCAAAATTTTCTTGCTAAAAGCCTTGTTTTTTACTTTTCGGGACAACCTCTTAGCGACTACCCTCATGATGATAAAAATTGGTCTCTAAATATCTTTTGCAACAAAATTTTCACTTTTAAAGACTAAAAACTTTGGTCTCTAAAACTCTTATATGTTGTAGTGATTCCATTTCACGCTTCCTCCTTATATCAGTTTCTGAGCTTCAAATTCCTCTCTGCTCATAATGAGGGCTCCAGGATTGATGCCCATCCTAAAATCCGCAAGATCTCTATGAACAGTAGAAATTTACAATCCAATTAATAGCATGAACATCAAACACAAAATCTTAAAATAAGGTAATATGATAAATATGATACTAAAAACAAACAGCAAAACAAAGCATACATCTTCAAAATAAGGTAGTTAGAAACAGAAGTACACACAGTACCTTTTCTCAAGTTTTTCCATCTTAAAGGATAAATATGATAATGTTCGTTTTTAATTACAAACACACTTTGGAAATAAGCAATAGCAATTATAAATCTTGCATGATGTTAAAATTGAAATCATTTGGAAAAAAAACTAAATATTCATCGATAGATATCATTCTCATCAATTTCATCTTCTAGATCACTATCATCATCAATCATATCATTATCAATTTGATCATCCATGTCAATGTCATCATCATCCGCATTATTATCATTAATGAGCACTTCATCATCAACTTCAAATTCCTTCTCATGAAATTTGCTAGTAATATCAACATATATCATTTCCATGTCTTCTTTGCATAATTCTATGGGCTGATCATCAATGTGCACCACATCCCCAAGCCCATACGACTCAAATTGCTGGTATGGTTCATCTTTGTCTTTGTCTTCCTTTTCCTCTTCTTCTTCATTCTCTTTCACTAAGATGCCATAGATAGCCCATTGTAATACTCTTTGTAGAACTCAATAATTATTGCCCCACTTCGTATATTTCAAATAAAACACTTGTTCAGCCTGGTATGCTAACACAAATGGTTTATCTTCGTACCAAGTCTTCGTAACATTTACACTGATATAGTTAAACTCATCAACTTTTATTTCAATTTTTCTGTTGCCAACATCCCACCAATCACACTTAAAAAGAAACACACTATTCCCACCTAGATATTTCAACTCAACTATCTCTCTAACAACACCACAAAAATCAATATGCTTCCCTTTATGATCTCCCTTCACAACGAAGCCACTATTTGAGTTTTTCGGTACATTTCACAATCTTAAGTGCGAAACCAAATTTCATTGATGATACAACCATTGTAGCATGTCACTCGGTTATTGGGACCTCATGCTAAGTTCATAAGTTGATTGGAAGCATCCATTGTCCCTTTAACTTGCAGCTTTGTGACCTAATTCCATTGATAATATGAAATGCATTAGCATACACTTAAATTCATTATTTAAATGCACAAATAATGTTAAAAAATTATAACTCTATGTATTTTAGAAACCATATATGGAACTCTGATTTTAGTCTCTCTTGCATATTTGTCAAACCTTGTCCTTCAAGTTCATCCATGTATGGCCTATAAATTGTAACAACATTATTCGACACGAATGGTTGGGGAAATAGTATAATTCAAAAAGTAAAATATTTTAATGAATATAATCACATGGTAGTTTACTTACTGCATATACAGTTGAACTTCATCACAATTATTCAACACGTACCATCGAACTTTCTTCAAATCCGTTAAATTCAACACATCATTAATTGCAGCTCCTAATCCACGAACCTTTTGCCTAAATACAGACAACTTTCCATCTTGTGATGCCTCAATAGGGCCATCATAATTTTTTTCAGGTCTATTAAATATAGTCTCACCTTCGTGGAAGTACAAAGAGAAAAAAGTGAGAGCCTCATTGTCAATGTAACCTTCAGCAATAGATCCTTCTAGACAAGCTTTGTTGTGCACATAACCCTTAAGAATATGCATGTACCTTTCAAATCCATACATCCACCTGTATTCCACCGGTCCTACAAGGACTGCTTCACACGATAAGTGAACGGATAAATGAATCATAATATCAAAAAAATATGGTGGAAATATCTTCTCGAGCTTGCACAAAATTAAAACAATATCTTTCTCAAGTTGTTCTAAGACATCAACTCTTAATGTCTTTAACGATAACTCCTTAAAGAACAAGCTAAACTCAATTAATGCCTTGCTCATATATTTTTCAAACATCCACGTAGAGCAATAGGAAGCAATCTTTGCAAGATAACATGGCAATCATGGCTTTTCAACCCTGTAATTCGACAGTTGCTAGTATTCACACAATGTGATATGTTTGATGCATAGTCATCTGGCAGTTTAATTGAACTCAAGAATTCACAAAAGTCCCTCTTTTCAGTTAAAGACAACATGAAGCAAGCAGGAGGTAGGAATGTTTGGCCATGTACTTCCCTTGGATGTAATTTAGGCCTTATATCCATATCTATTAGATCAAGATGAGCCTTGTATGTGTCCTTGGTTTTTCCATCAATGTTCATCAATGTTCCTAGAACACTATCACATACATATTTTTCAATGTGCATAACATCAAGGTTGTGATGAACTTTGAGGGTTTTCCAATAAGGTAAATCAAAGAAAATGCTCCTCCAATTTAAACATTGAGGAGAATGTTTTCGCTTCTTCCCACATTGATCTATTTTCCCAAATAATGATGGGTCTATATGCCCTAATTGTCCCAAAACCTCCTCTCCTGACAACAACTTTGATTCTAACCTAAGCTTTGGCTCACCATTGAATGACTTGCTTGTTCACAAAAAAATGATCATGCGGCAAAAAATGACGGTGTCCCATGTAACAAGTTTTTCTACAATGATGCAAGTATTGGTGAGATGCATTCTCAGTGCATGACGGACAAGTCAATTTGCCTTTGGTGCTCCAACTGGATAAGTTACCATACGTAGGGAAGTCATTCATAATCCATAATAATGCCGCACACAATTGAAAATTAGAGCCACTGGATGCATTGTAGGTCTCTACCTCTACCTCTCATAACTTATTTAGCTCATCTATTAGCTGACGTAAAAACACATCAATGTCAAATCCAAGAGCTCTACACCCAGGAATAAGCAAAGGCATCATTAAAAATGGATCTTTCATACATTTCCATGGTGGCAAATTGTATGGGACAATAAAACTACCCATATGCTATATGAGATACTCATATTCCCAAATGGATTGAAGCCGTCACTTGCTAGTCCGAGCCTAACATTTCGAGGATCTTTGGCAAATGACTCATGCTTTTGTCAAAGCCTTTCCACGCTTCAGAGTCCTCCAGATGGCGCATTACATTTTTCTCCTCTATGCGTTTATCTTTGTGCCACCTCATATCAGTAGCCATCTTCCTTGATATAAATAACCTTTGTAGCCTTGGTTTTAAAGGAAAGTACCACAGAACCTTGTGAGGGATCCTTTTACCTTTACCTTTATGAAATTTTTATCTAGGCTCCTTGCAAGTAGGGCATTTATCTTCATTTTCATACTCCTTCCAAAAAAGTACACAATCATTCTTACATACATGTATTTTTTGATAATCAAGGCCCAAATCTCGAATTTTTGTTTAATTTCAGTGTATGAGCATGGGAGCGTTTCACCGATGGGAAGGGCATCCTTCAACAGTTCTAGCATCATCATGAATGATTTGTTGCTCCATTTATTGAGCATCCTTAGATGTAGCAGCTTATCAATGAATGATAATTTGGAATATCATTGGAAATTCAGATGCAATTCGTGTTCTGTATCCCTCATTAATCTTGCAAATGTATTTGCTTCACCACCATGACCACCAGACAAGTCAGGATTACGGCTACTAGATGCTTCCCCAGTAAACAAATGTTGATAGTCCGCTATGTATGTCATGGATAATTTCTCGCACCTCAATATGGGAGAATTTGATTTCTCTATCATATCATTGAAATATTCGTCATTTTCACTTTCCAAGGGATCACTGTCATTTAAGTCAAAGTCTTCCCCATAATACACCCACCTAGTGTAAGTTGTGACAACCCCGTATGCAAACAAATGAATTCCAACTTCATCTATGGTTTTTTGGGTACGGTTGTTGCATCTATTACATGGACACCAAACCTTACTCATCCCTGATTTCATATGATCACGAGAAAACACGATAAATTCTTTTACCCCATTAACGTATTGATGTAACCTTCTATTATGAAGTTGCATCCAACTCCTATCCATCTCAAAATCCCCATTACAAATAAAGAAAGACATTATCCTTAAATCCTAATATCTTGAACAGGTGATTCTTCTAAATGGCAAAGAAAAGGCCAATATGATTCTATAAATTGATTTCCAGGTATTAGATGTGTCATCATTCATTTGCTATTAGGCCAATCCAAACTAGAAGTTGGTAACATAAAATTAGAGTGCAAAAACAAAAATTTGAATATGGTTAGCTAATAAACACAATTCAAACTCACCCAAATAGGACATTTTCTGTTACCCACTCCTACCAACTTGTTCAACAGTGTGACTATGTCTTTTAAATTAATTATTGTTTCTATACCAAACCAGTAAGTTATTTGGAAATTTATGAAAAGACCTTTACCAAATCCAGATTCTTATATTCTTATACTCTAGTGTTGTGATTAGTTTTTTTTTTTTCCTTCCCTCAACTACTTCCAGTGGGACTAAACTAGTAGTATTTTCTACTCTCTCTCTCTCTCTCTCTCTTTCCCTCTTTGTTGCCAAGAACATGGATAAATAAACAAGATAAGTAGATTAAAATGCAATGCATCATGGTTGAAGACATGGATTTTACTGTTGAATCAAAGACATGACTCTTGACAGGCTGTCATAGTCAAAGCAGGATTCATGGTCTTAACCATTAGGATGATCAATGAGCTATTCATCTAATGGTTATTCGGTGAACCATGGGAAATATCAATTGAGGGAGGTGAGTTCAAAACTTGGCATATCGACTGAAAGGGTTAGGACTACTTGTATTGTTTTCAAAAAGAAGAAAAACAATTAGGGATGATGTGATATTGATTGTTTGGTGACATAATTTGGCTACCATAATTGTCCAGCTAGAATTCCACTTAGGGCACACAAAAAGAATGTTATTTTCGTCAGTTAATTGTTTGCTTCTTTAGTCAGGGGTGATGAACCTGAATGCAACTCTATACAGTTTTAATGCCCCTTGTATAAAGCGTAAGATACATATATATACCTTGCAAAGATATTAAAAAAAAAAGTGTTGATTGGATCATTGGAATAAATAGTGAAAGTAGATCTTCCAAATAGAAACATATTAAGCAATGGAGTGGTATACTCACTTATCTTGTTTTAAGTGCCTAGATTTTGATCAATGAGGAAATATACCATGGGGTTTTGCTATCTAGATGTGTATATTAATTTGTACCTTTGTATATTGTGAAGAAAATAAGATTTCCATTTTTCCATGAACTGGAAGTCTCACTATACCATATTCTTCTTCTTCTTCTTCTTCCTTTATTTATAAAAAATTTAATTGTTAGAAGCTCAACAGAATTCACCAGTTTTGGGACTAATACAGACATTGGTGTTGAATTTGAAATAAGAAACCTTGATCATTTTCTCATGAAGCATCAGAAACTGTTTGCCTTCATACTAAATTCTTTTTCTTTTCATATATTCATTTACGTATTATGTTGGAGCTGAAATTGTTTTGTTAGCATTTCAGAACTACATGTTGATGCTGGGCACAACTGTAATGATCCCTTCATTTCTTGCCCCGCTAATGGATGGAACTAATGTGAGGTTACAATCCATGGTCAACATCAAGCTGACTTTCAATTATAGATTTCTAGGTTTTTCCATTCCCTTTGCAGAAATTGTACATAAAACTTTTGTTAAGGGGGTATTGAAAGAGGTCTTCATATCTAATTTGCTTTGCAGAGATTTACACAAACAATGCGAGCTATCCAAGGTGCTTTAATTGTAGTAGCACGCATAAAAATGCATTGCTAATTTTGATCAGTAATGAAATCTTGAAATAAAATATACTTAACTCAATCATAGGCATAAAAGTCTTCATCCAATCAAATTTATCGATAAACACCCAAAATTTTAACTTCTAAAAATTCAAAGATATAAACCCTAGCACACAATGAATCAAAAACAAACTTCCAGAAATTAATATCAGAAACATCATATATAAATATAAATATGAGAAAATCAATAATTTTAACAGTTTAGAGAGTACTGACTGTAGCTCGACTTTTTCGCGCCCCCTTTCGGAAGGCGAAATAGCCCTATAGTTCAGACTCCCACAGTTTTGAATCTAATCTCACAAGTAATGTGAAATTGATAAACACCAAAGAGTCCAAATCCGGCAAATCTTTTGGGAAATCAATTTTGAATCAAATTGCCAAAAATGAACTGTTTTGCCATATACAGAGTCGCCACCTAAATATTTTTATTTTGGAAAATTTAGGAAACCCATGACTCATGCCAAAGGCCATGTGTCCGTTATCACCAAGATTGTCTCGGATTGGGAACTTAGGTACGAGAGGAAAAGATCATGAATGCATTTGAGCACCCCCGTTCGCCCGATCAAAGATCGGCCTCTACTGATCATGATATGGATCTTATGTACATTATATGCTCTTGTTCCGGTTTATTAGGCTAGTATTACTATGTGATGCGCACACACAAGTATAGACTAAATTGCAAGAATTGGAACATTCCGAGTTATGTTTGTTTTTTAAAATTGTTTCGAAATATGTACCACTTGAAAAAGTGATCGCATATGAACACTACTCAAATTATTCCAATTCAAGCAACAAGCCTTCATCCACAGGCATTCAAACAGTTATAACACTTAAGCAATTAGCCTCATGGTAAGCATGCTAGACATGGCAACAATCACACTCATGCAATATGCTAAAACGAGTAAGGCTCACCTAGTACTCTAAGCCAAAAAAAATAGGTTAGAAAAATGCATGATTTCTAACTATGCAATATGACTAATGCAACACATGCGATATGCAATCAATAGGCTCGGCTACTTAACATGGCGTATGAAACAATTTTGATAACATGCGGTCTAAGCACATATTAAAAGAAGTATTTAAACTAACAATGCAGTTAGAATGATGTGCCGAGCCTCGGTGCATGCAATACAAATGGATGCAAACATGAAGTATGCTAAACAAAACATGATGTCCCTAAACTAACCATCATAAGCTAGTAAATAAAAGGGAGAAAGACGTGGGGTTGGAAGACATACACATTATTACATCATTGCGCTCTCACGAAAGAGAGTCCGAATAAACTAACTAGCTAATTAACTAACTAATGAAAGCTAAGCTAATTAAGCTAACTATTAAAAAAAACAAATGAAATTAGCTAAACTACTTAACCAATTATTACAACAAATGAACGAATTAACTATTCTAGCTAAATAACAACGGAATTGAATAACTAGTTAACTAACTAATTAAATAATTACAACACAAGTGCAATTAAAAGAATTAAGTAAGCTAAACAATCTAAATATTAAGCTAACTACTCCACCTTGGGATGTGTGGGATGTTCATGCGCATGCTCGGTTTCCATCCGAAAAGACCATCGTTTTGCTTCTGCAGAGCCTCTGTTGCGCAATAGAACACATACACTGTTGTCTACTTCCAGAATAACTCTTCTCTACCTTACAAACATGCTGTTGAAATTTGTATCAGAGGTCGACCGACCAGTGATGGCCGCCGACCATCAAAGGTGGTCTGTCGGCCATTGCTGCCCAGGTCTCCTTGCTGCAACAGAGGACAAACAGAACATATACAAGGTATTTTCCAGGGTTGTCTGCACAACTCACCTCTCCTTTTCATAAACAAATCAAAGGGAAGTGAACTTTGGCCACAAACCACCAACTCGAGCAATTTCATTGCATGATGTCTTGTGAACCGAAGTGTGCAAATTCAATAAATGTAACAAAAAAAAGACTCATACCACCTCCCTTTCATGAAAACTCAAGGGAAGTCATGACCTTGGAACCTTAAATCATTTCATCACTAATGAGTATGAAATGGTTCAAGCTTCCATGTGTTCATCTAACATCCGATTGAACACGACCAAATTATTATATTTCACCATTTTTAGCCTCAATTTTAATTACTCCATTTTAGTTACCAACCATTCTTTAATCAATTGAGTCCAAACGGTGAATTTAAGTCCTCTAATGGAAGGAAGGCTCAAACCAAAAGTTGTTTTAGGCATGAAAGAAACATCATGTCATTGGTAATGAATCCCTAAGGGATTAAACCATTAAGCATGACATCTCAATCTCATGCTTTAAACAAACAAGTTGTTTGAACCACTTTCAAAGCAAAACAAAAGCCAAGAAAGAAGGGAGTTGTAGAGATTATTAGTGCTAAAAATGAGTGAGAAAAGCATAAATAAATGTTATCAACTCAAATAAGATGGTGTTTAAGGCCTAGAACACCAAACTCATGAGGACTATTACATTACAAGCATGCAAAACAAAGCTCAAATGCAACTAACAGCCCAAAACAGTGCTAAAACAACCTAGAATAAGTCCTAAAACATGCTGGAATTAAGACAAAAAAATAGTTAGATTGACATGCTAAAACATGGCACAAACTAGGCTAGTAAGCAAGACACAAGGAGGGGAGGCTAACCCCTCCAAATTTGGACTTCAAAACATGATTTTGGCCACTGAAAAAGCCTTGAAAATCAGTGTTTAAAAGCTCAGAAAAAAGATAGTAAAAGGGTAGGAAACACAAGGGCAACGCCCTCCAAAACATGGTACAAAGAAGGGCTATCAACCCCTCAACCTTTAATGGCCCTTAGACCCAAGCTTCAACCCAAAAATACAGAGTTTTGATAGCCCAAAAACAATGGAAAAACAGTAGGAATAAAAGCGAAGAAAGCAAGCAAATAGGCAAAGCCTTATACCTTTTGAAGAGAAGAAGCAATTCAAGCAACAAAACCAAGACAACACACCCTTCAAGAGTACAAACCAAGCTTAAAAAACCTTAACTCAAAGATGAGAAGATTCGGTTAAGGGTGTATAGGCAAAGGCCAAGGATTTGTAGGCAAAAGTGTAGGAATTCGCTAGAGAGAAAGAATTGTAGAGAGAGCAAAAATTTGGATATCAAAATTTTCTAAACTTAAAACATGAGAGAGAGGTCTCCTATATATAGAAAACATGAATTCTCTACAAGGATATCCAGCCCTACACATGGGTGAAGATGCATGCATCTGTGCAAACAGTTGGCACAGCTATCACAAAATATCTGTAAAATACACTGGCGGTCGGCCGACCATCAGTGGTGGCCGGTCGACCATCACTGGTGGCCGGCAAGCCACATCAGTGGCTGGCAGCCCAAAAGTGATGGCTGGCAAACCAAAGGGTGGCCGGCAGGCCACCAAGGGTTGCAGGCTTGAATGACTAAGGCCTGGTCCAAGAATGAGGCAACAAGGGCGCTGGGTTTGAAAGGCTCAAAGCTGTGGCATTCCGCCGAGGACTTTGAGCACTTGACGAGCATATAAACTCATCATCGGTGTGCATGCAATGGTGTCCAAGTCGTAAGGGCCATCAAAAATGGGGTGTCTATAGTTTCCCCTCTTTGACAGAACTCAAAGTCATGAAATGACATGAGTGAATGTCAAAGCCCGAAGACGACCCATTTTGACAAGGCCGTAAGACTTGGACAAACCATCAAGATATAAATAAATGGTTGCACCCACAGGCTGCCTACGTATCCCTTTACAAGAAATCAAACCAGCGTAGTTCTGAGGCCAGATGCGAATCATATTCACAATGCAACTTTGAAAGCTGGACTCACACACCACGCAAAGCCTACTATTTTGAAAACTCATGATCATGCAAGATGATGCAATAAGCAATAACAAGACAATAAGAAAAATAACGAGATAATGACATAAATAAGCAGCTTCAAGTTTAAAACCAACACAGACTCTGACCACGCCAAAACAAAAGACGAGGAAAGAAAACACCACTCAGGATTTCGTTTCACGCATCCTGAGAAACTGAGAACAAAAACCACACGGGGTTGCGTTTCACATGTCCTGAGGAACAGAAAACGAAAAACACTCGGGGTTTCATTTCACGCATCCCGAGATGAAAAAAATCGCTTGGGATCACGTTTCACGCATCCCAAGATACAAGAAAAATCGTTGGGGCTCGCGCTTCGCACGTCCCAAGATGAAACCCGCCCAGGGCAGCGTTTCACGCGTCCTGAGAAACAATTGCTCGGGGTCGTGCTTCGCACGTCCCGAGATGAAACAACAGAGGGGTGTGCAATAGATGCACAAAGTGAATAAGTGTAGGTTCTCCTATCAAGGCATAAATGACTTTATCCGAAACTCCTCCTAATGAACCGTACATACAATATCGTTTGCCTATATTGGCAAAGGAAGAAAGAAAAGAACTTTCCTGTTTGCGAAAGCATAACTAACATAAATAACGTGCGATACAGTGACAATGCATATTTTATGCAAGATAAACAACCGAGATATGAAGTTAAGTGAATGCATGTTCTATGCAAGGTACTAAAGCATATTCTATGCATAATCTATGCATGATTGATAGCATGTTCTATACAAGAAACCAAAATCATGTTCTATGCATGAAATAAGAGCAAGAGCATATTCTATGCGTGAATCATAACCAATCCAAGACGCGCATGCAGGACACGTATATGTGAAATGCATATTCTATGCAACAATATAGAGCGAAAGGAGAACGAAGGCAAAACAAATAAAAGCAACCTTCAATGACACCTTCCAATTTACCTCTTGGAGGAATTTCAATATGTTTAAAAAGGATACACCTCATTCATGTTGACAAGTGATGAACATCGTGCGCTGAAAACACAGTTTTGAGCTTCCGTAGAGACAATCTAGGCCCAACAGTGAACCTTCCTTGCAACTCTTGGAAAACAAAGACACAAAACAGCATCACGACTTAGGGGGAGGCTGCTGGCCACCTGTCGGCCACTGAACAGCCTTGCCAACCACCAGTGAGCCTTGCCAGCCACCTGCCGGCCATCGATGGCAGACTCGAGGCATTTTAGACATTTTGCCTTGGGTCTTTAAGTATAGGCCTTGACCCTTCATTTCCTCATAAACTCACGTCCGAAAATCCTCCCTCTCTCTCTCTAGACACTTTCCCTCTCTAGATTCAAGCCTTTTATGCGTTTTCTAACGCCCTACACAAACTTTATTCGCTAAACCCTCTTAATTCTCTTCCTTTTGAACCGATCAAAATTTGATTTCGACACTTTTTTCCTCGTTTTCAACCTTCTAGGCTTGTTCCCCTCGAGTTTCTCTCGAGTTTCGTGCACTTTTCCCGACTTTGACTTTTTCTTCCATTTTCTCTCTCCTAGGGTTGACTTTTTCCAAGTTTACCCTATTTTCTCCATTTGTCTTCACTTTTCACCCATTTTCCACCCATTTTCTAGATGACGGGTGATATACAACATGATGGGGCCCTTCCAGAGGTTCCCTCCGTATTCCCACTTGTTCCCGAAGCAGATGAGTCTGTTATCGTCGAGGCGGCTGGAGGTATTGGGGTCGACCTCGTGGCAGAGTTCAAGCCTGAGCCACTACCATTGAGGGTACGCCTTTTTGATCCAATGAGGTACCATGGGGGCACATACATCTGGCCCGCTGATGGCATTAGGCGCTTTAGTGACTTGATTCTCGGTGTACCAGAGGACCTCCTGCTGAGGAGCCGGCTTCTCATCTTTCATCCATCGCCGTTGAGGTATGAACTCTATTTTCATGCATTCCTACCTTTCTTTACTTCTATTCCTTGCACTGCCTTTTATCTGACTGTACTTTCATTACTACCTTATCTGATTCGTCTATTCTTTGCCATAAGCCGAGTCTCGTGCCTTCAGAGGGTACGAAGCCACGACTGTACGAGATTGGTGCGACAAGCTCCCTATTGGAGTTCTCGACATTGTGAACGAGACTGGCTTCGGCCTCTTCTGCTTCGGCCTGACGTGGGTCATCGCTAGTCGTCCTCTTCTGGGAGCACTTTTAAAGAGGTGGTGGGAAACCACCAACTCCTTCCACTTTTCCACTGCCGGGGAGATGACGATGACTCCCTACAACTTTGCCATGCTCACTGGCTTAGGAGTAGGGGATGATCCGATCCCTTTCGACACAGACATGGGAGAGTGGGAGGCGGCTTAGGTCGAGCTACTAGGAGCGCATCCACCCTTATATCGGACAGGCATGGTCAGGTATAGCTAGTTTGCTGAGCGATTTAGAGGGAGTGAGCCAGAGATGGAGCAGTACGCCAGGGGTTTTCTGATGTTTGTCCTCGGTACCACCTTGTTTTCGAACAGGTGGAACATTGTGGGCTTATACATACTGAGTGCCCTGGTGACCCTTCCTCGGGTGCGCTTCTATGATTGGGGCGGAGCTAGCCTTGCCACCCTATATGGATACATAAGCTCTACCTCCCGCCTAAGGAGAGAGTTGATTGGAGGCCATTGGCGAGCATGGAAGGTATGCATTTCAATTCCCTCTATGCATTTTACATTTTCTGCTCTACATATTTTCTGCCTTATATCTATTCAATACCTGTGCTTTCTGCTTTGCACTTTCTACATCTATTCATACATTGTGCTTTCTGCTTTGCACTTTCTGCATTGGTTCATACATTATGTTCACATATCACTGCATTTTCTCCGCAGCTATGGATGTATGCTTATTTTCTGACTCTTGCCCCAGAGCCCGTGGAGGAGCTCCCACTGGTAGTCCCTTATTCGAGGCAGTATGTAGTCCCTTATTCAGCATCGGAGCCGCGAGTCGTTCACATTCTTCCGGCACTATTTCGACACAGTGGCTGCCCACGAGGTAACCCAAAACACAGTCATTTTTGCCTTACAACTGTTTTGATTCACACTTTAGCAACTGACAGCAACTAACAATCTGTACACTCTCTATTTGCAGATCACGTGGCAGCGATGGGCCATGATGCCAGCTGGAATACAAGACCAGTATGCCGAAGCCTTGGCCACTTCTCGCTTTCGTATTCTACTTGAGGGCCCAGTCTGTCGGGCCTGGTTCCTGAGTGAGCGGTTCGTTCACCAGATTGTGGGTCTGCCTGACCCGATCATTCCGATGGTGCCACCAGAGTCCATGAGATGAGCAGATAGCCTGTCCGTTGACGAGGTCACTCAGTTTATGGTGGGCTTGGATGCTGATTACTTCAGGGCAGATGGTGACTACGCGATCTTAATTTAGACGCACCTCATGCCACCTTTGATAGGCACTTACGGAGGCAAGGGGGCGAGAGCTTCTGCTGCAAGAGAGGCGCCTAGAGTGACCAGGGAGACTCGGGTAACCAGGGCCCGTGCTAGGGGGGCTCCTCGGGTGAGGCAGAGGACCGGTTGGCCAGAGCTTCCCACCGCACTGACATGCTAGCGATATATTAGAGATGCTTACCAGGTCCCGATTGAGCCTGCCACGGCTGGGCACGAGCTTGTCGGGGTTCGAGACCTGACTCGGGTATGGACCATACTTTCCGATTTGCACCCCACATTTTATTTCAGATATGTTTATCTCAAACAATGATCATCCAAATGCATTTGCAGGCATCCATTGAGTACACGGGGGGCGCTCTCGAACTGATAGCCTAATTGATGGGCATGATACACAAGAGAGAGACGCTGCTCAGTCTCTACGACATCCCGATAATTTCTTTAGTTTGCACTTCATGCTATCATCTTTCCACTGATACACTGGCATTTCAACTATAGTTATCTCCAAACTACACCGATACACTGCATTCACACACTGTACTTACACACTATATTTGATTTCTTCATACACTCATTTTGCGTACCTTGCTTCTATCTGATACACATATTGAAACTGATATGTGACAACTGTCCTTTTCAGATCCCAGCTGTACCGAGTGCACCAGTGGCAGCAGTAGCACCAACACCGACACCAGCAGTACGTCCTCCAGTAGCAGGGAGGAGAGACAGAGACAGGGGTACCCAGGGCCAAAGCAATCCTCCAGAGCCCATCTTAAGTGATGACGATGCTGAGACCAATGACTCTGAAGAGGCAAGGAGTCAGCATTCTGAGTCATCAAAGAGTGGAGACAATGGTACCGGCTCTGGTTTTAAGAGCGGAGGTGATGATGTCGAGGTAGGTTCTGGGGCAGAGAGCGGAGACGATTCCGGCTCGGGTTTAGAGACAGATTCAGACAACAGAGTTATAGACACCCCATTTTTGACCGACCTCAAGACTTGTGCACTCGATGATTAAGATTTTATTTGTTCGCTTTGAGTACCCGAAGTCCTCGGTGGAACGCCCTGTCTTTGAGCCTTTCAAGCTTGTCCATTTTGTGCTTTGTTTTGGACCAAAACCTTGTTCTTTCAAGCCTGGAACTTGTGGTGACCTGTCGGCCACCACCATAGGCTGTCAGCCATGCCTCATGGTTGTCGGCCATTGGTGTGGCCGGTCGGCCATCAGTGGTGGCCGGTCGACTACTAGTGGTGGCTGACGGCTACCAGTGTCTTTTTCCAGATATTTGTTGACAGCTGTGCTAGCTGTTGGCACATTGAGCTGTATCTCCCTACACGTGTATGGTGGGATGTTTCTAAGCTCAAGGCTTGTTTTTCTATATATATGGGGGTTCCTCCCCCATTTTTGAGGGTTAGAAAATTTGGAACCAAATTCTCTTTCTCTCTAGACTTCTCCTCTCTTTCTTGTAATTTTATACACATTGGCTCACAAATCCTACACTTTTGCCTATACACCCTTGATAGAAGTTGCTAGTCATTGAACAGAGGTAGCTTGGGACTTGTTTTGAGCTCTAGGAGGAGGTTTTTGGCTTGGATTGTTGGCCAAATTGTGTCTTGGCTTCAAGAGGTATAACACTCTCTTTATACTTGTTTTGTACCCTTGCTTTGCCATCTTTTTCAAGTGTTTTGAGGCTGATTCTCGAACTGTAAAAAGCTTTGTTTTTATCGATTAAAAGTGTTGATTTGAGGCCATTTTCAATTAAGGGATTGTTCACTCTTCTTACTTCTTTGGTTGTAAAGTTTTTGTGCCTTTGTTCATCACTTTCAAACCAACTTTTTTGGGCCTTTTAACCACTGAATTTTAGAGGTTTTTCAGTGGCAAAAAACTCATTTTGAAGTCTAAATTTGGAGGGATTAGTCTCCCCTCCTTGTGTCTTCTTTGCATGCCTAGTTAGCCCCATGTATTAGCTTAATGTTTTAGCTTTTTGTGGCTCAAGTCCAGCATGTTTTACACTCTTTTTTGAACTATTTTGCCACTATTTTGGCTGTTTGGTGCCTTTTGAGTCTTGTATTACATAGTTGTAGTGTAAGTCCTTCCACTACCTTGGTGTTTTAAGGCTTTAACCATCATTCATTTGAGTTGATTGTATGTTTTAGTGTTTTTTCTCACCTAATTTCAGCAGTTATAATCTCTGCAATCTCCCTCATTTCTTCACTTTTTCATTTGCTTTGAGGGTTGTTTAAGCTTGAGATAGAGGCTCATGTTTAATGGTTTAATCCTCCTTTAAGGGTTCATTACCAACGGCATGAAACTTCTCTCATGCCTTCAACTATCCCTTGGTTGACACTTCTTTTACCTTAGAAGACACTCACCAATGGACTAATTGATTAAAGAATGATTTGGTAATTAAAATGTGTAAACAAAATTGGTAAGTAAAAGTGGCAAGATAAGCACTTCTTTATGTTGCATTGCATGTGTTAAAATCGATCGTTAGTTTGAACACAAGGAAAATCGAACATTTCATACGCAAAAGTGATGAAATATGCAATTTTCCTAGGTCCCCATTGCCCTTAATCAAGCATGATAGGGTGATGGTCATTTGAGTCTTGTTTTGCACTCATTAAACTTGTACAAACTTGGTTCTTTGGCCATCATGCAATGAAATTGCTTGGTTGATGGTTTGAGAGCCAAGAGTATCACTCCTTTGAACTTGTTTGATGATAAGGAGGGTAACAGTACAAACAAACCTTCAAAAAGTACACTGTTTTGCTCTATTTGTAGCAAGGAAGTCCAAGCCAGTAGTGGCCGACGACCACCACCAGTAGCCAACCGACCACCATCAGTAGCTGACCGGCCACCATTGTTGGCCAACCGACCATCAACAATGGCCGACAGGCCCCACTAACGGCCACGAATGCAAATTCAATAGTGTGCTCCTGAGGCAAAACAGAGTTGATCTGGAGAAGGAGAAAGCGTAAGTGCTTCTGTGCAATAGAGGCTTGCAGCAGCAAAATAGTGGCCTTTCGGGTGAAAAATCGAGCATGCATGCATCCCTCGTTTCCCATGGCCTTTTGTTTAGTTGATTAGCTGTAGCTAATGCTTGCAAGTGATGTAATTATTCAAGTAGATTAGTTAATTAGTTCATGTTGTAATTAATTAGCTTAGTTGCTTTGTAATTAATTAGTTAAGTATTTAGCTAATTAGTTCCCTTTGTAATATTTAATTAACTTAGATAGTTAATTATTTATTTGTTTTACTCAATTAGCTTAGAATAGTTAGTTAATCCTTTTAAGTGTTGTAATAGTTAGCTTAATTAGCCTAGTTAGTTAGTTAGCTTTTATTCATTCGAACCCTCCTTCGCGAGGGCGTAATGTTGTAATAAGTGTGCGTGCGTGCGCGTGTGTATGTCTTCCAACCACACGTCTTTCTCCCTTTTATTTAATCTCTTTTGATGGTTAGATTAGGGACATGTTTTAATTAGCGTATCGCATGCTTGCATCCATTCATCTTGTATTGCATACACCGAGGCTCGGCACATCATTCAAACTGCATTGCAATTTCAAATACCTTCTTTGAATACATGTTTAATCGCATGTTATTTAAATTGCTTCATATGCCATATTAGTAGCCGAGCCTATTAAATTGCATATTGCAGGCATTGTATTAGACATTCGGCATAGTTAGGAATCCTGCATTATTTTTCTAACCCATATCTTCTAAGCTTGGAGTACTAGGTGAGTTTTTACGCTTTAGCATACTTGCATAAGTGTGAATGTTGCCATGTTTAGTATGCTTGTCATGAGGCTATGTGCTTAAATGCTAAACTGCTTGAATGCCTGTGGATGAAGGCTTGTCGTTTGAATTGGGACGATTAAACAAATGTGCGTTTTAAGCCCACTTTGTTGAGTGGCAAATCAGTTTTAAGCCCACTATGTTTGGTGGCAAATCCGCAATCTTTAAGCCCACTTGAGGTGGCAAATTCAAACCATTTTCCCAAACAACATAAGTTGAATTGTTCCAAATTGAGCAAACTAGTCTATACTTGATTGTGCGCATCACATAGTAAAGCTAGCTTAATAACCGGAACAAGAGCACATAATGTTGATAAAAATCATATCATGATTAGTAGAGGTCGATCTTTGATCGGGCGAGCGGGGGTGCTCAATTCACGACCTTCTCCTCTCGTACCTAAGTTCCCGAACCGAGGCAACTTTGGTGATGACGGACACGTGGCCTTTGGCACGAGTCATGGGTTTCCTAAATTTCCCCAAAACAAAAAAATTTAGGTGGCGACTCTCTATCTGGCAAAGCAGTCCATTTTTGGCATTTTTGATACTAAAATTAATTTTCCAAAAGATTTGTCAGATTTGACTCTTTAGTGTTTATCAGTTTCATATTGCACTTGTGAGATTAGATTCAGAACCACGGGAGTCTGAATTATAAGGCTTCTTTTCGAGTTTCCGAAAGGGGGCGCGAAAAAGGCGAGCCATAGGAGCCGACGAAGATAGTGCCCCTGAGTCCTCTTCTCCGAAAAAAAGGACGAAGAGGGCCTCTCGGGCATGAGGCAACTGGCACTGATTTTTTGTACTTTTGCTTAGTTTCTTTTCGTTTGGTAGCATTAGCACATTGTATAGCTTCAAATAGGTTTTATTTGCTTTAAAACTTGAATTCCTCTTTTATAAAAAACCATGATCGGAATAAAACCTCATAGTTTTTATGAAAAGTGTTGTTATTTTTGCATCACGAGCACCACATTTGCATGGAAATGGACATGGGATTGAATTGGCCAAGAGCGCACTTGATTGAAACAATGTTCTTAATCGGGTAATGAATGAACCAGCAAACAAAATACAAAATGCAAAATACAACTCGATAAACAAAACAACTCAAATACAAATAAACAAACTTGTTAAAACCAAAAGATTCAAAACAAGAGCTTGAAAAACTCAAAGAGCAAGACAAAACACAAGCTTCCAGCACTACCCAATACACAGGTGGATAGCAGAGCATAAAAGAAAGCTGCCAGCCATCTGCCGGCCACCTGCCGGCCATCAAGTGCAAGAATGGCCAGATTGCTGACAACTGGCTTCCACTCACTATCTTATCTTCTACAAAAGGTTGAGCTTCATGAATTCTTCTCCAAAACCTCATTTCAACTGCAATTTCTTCACAAATGGAGCAGTTTTTCGCCGAAAAGCTCTTGGATTGGATTACGACTTTAGACGGCTCAAAAAGGTTAATTTTTGGAGTTTTGACATAAATGCACTTTTTCCATTGAGCTGAACTCCACTTTGTATTCCGTTCCTTCATGCCGCGGCAAGATGCTGGGACCCGATTACACATGTCTTTAGCTTCAGAGGACAAGAGATGTGCCCGACAATTGAAGAATTTCAGGCACTAACGAAATCTCAACGCGATGAGAAAATCATACCTCAGCCCCGTTTTGGCCACGTCCAAGTTTTGGGACGGATGTGTGGGTTCGCTCTACATAAGGCTCGATCTTTGGTTTACAACGGAGAGTTGGCTATTCCCAGCCTGATTCATCGCTTTTCCGACGTCAGTGACTGAGGTGACCTTTTCTGGCAAGGTTTTTGGCAACACGCCCTTGCTTATGTATGCTTGCTCATTTCCTTCTTGCCCCAAGTTTCGGCGGGTCCAGCATTCAGTTGGTCGAAGTGGCCCAAGGTTTGAAAGAAGGCAAGAATCGCTTTGTCTTGGCCGAGACTTTGATGGGCTTAGACACCTTTCATCGGAAAGAGACTACCAGATTCGTGGGGAGCCCACTACTTCTTTAGGTATTGTTTCCCACCCTTGCTTATATGTGTTTCTCACATCACTCAATATTCATGCTCTGTTTTTCTCTCAAAACCTTTTCTCACTTTTCTCTCAACATACATCTCTCTTTTCTTTAATATCTCTTTTCTTTCATCCCTCCCCAGGTGTGGCTTATGGATAAGCTGAAGGTAGTGGACTCTTGCTCTGAGTATTCAACTCGAGGTTATTTCTCCCACCACCGTCTAGTGGATTTTCCGACGAGGGGTGGTGGTGCCACTGGATGTACAACAAGTCTGCTGCTGACATAGCTTGGCGTTGCCCCTAGCTTAACCTTACTAAGATAAGTTACACCATGACTTGGAAACCTGGCATTCAGCAGATTAGCCTTACACATTGTGTGTTCTACTTCCCCTTCCGATTCAGACGTTAGTTTGGGCATGATCAGACCCGCCCAGAGGGAGGGTAGAGTACCCAATTTCATTCCTCATATGTGCTTCACACTTGACTAGGTACATCACTGCTTGGAGAATGAGAGAGCTTCTGGCCCCTACCCCTAGTTTCAGTTACGCCCTTTCTGGCGAGTGTTTGGCTTGGCTCGATGATGAGGCACAAACTGGGCCCACTTTGGCTTCAGAAGCCTCCACAAGCACGAGCGGGGGATACAGGAGCACCTGACTCATCTGTGCCCCTAGTTTATTGCTTTGACCTTTCTTTTCAAGTTTTCGATGTAATAAAAGCAACTTCGATTTGTATTAGAGAGTTAGAGAATTTTAAGCTGAAATCAATGAAATTAAAGTTATGAGTACTGAAAATTTTCCTTTTGGTCCAAAAATGGTCTAAGTTGTAAAAGATAAAATTTGAACAAAATCAACTTTTATTAAAACTTTTCAAAACCATTTTTGAAAAAGATCACCACTTGACACGCACGGAATCAATCCTCGAGATGTACAACCCCGAATCCAAAGATCACAAATTGCCCCTTGATTAAATAGCACTACTCAACATTGTACTTAGCTCTTCTCTCAGAGTAAAGATCACAACCGAACCTTTAGGTAAAGAACAGACAAAGATCACCTGATCAAACACATGGACAAGACAGTTGGGTTGGAGGTGTTTATGGCCGAACTTCAGGATGAAGTTGCCTACGTATCCCAAAGATGGGAATCAAGCCTTACATAGTTCGGTTAAGGTTCACTTGAGTATTAACTCTCTCCTTTTGCACTCTAACTTTTGCCAAGGCCACCCTTTAGGGTTTTCAACCTTGCGAGCTCAGATTTTCTTTATTTCTAATTTTTCATGCTCTAACTTTTGCCTAGGTCACCCTTTCAGGTTTTCGGCCTAGTGAGCCTCTCAAGGGTAATATTTCTTCAACTTACCCATGTTAATTGGTTGGGAAAATTCTAGGCCATCTAGGTCCATGAGAATAACAGCTCCACCCAACCAGATAGTTTTGATGATATAAGGACCAGTCCAATTGGGTCTGAACTTGCCCCTAGGGTCATGAATAGGAGCTCGGTTGTCTTTCAACACCATATCCCCCTCTTTGAGATTCCGGGACTTAACCTTCTTGTTAAAAGCCATAGCAATTCTGTGTTGATAACCCTGAACATGGTACAATGCTTTCAGCCTTCTCTCGTCAAACAACATCAGCTCCTCGAACCTGCTTTATTGCCAATCTGCCTCTGCTATCTGACACTCAACCATAACTCGTAGTGACAGGACTTCTATTTCAATCGGCAGAATAGCTTCCATCCCATAGACAAAAGAATAAGAAGTTGCCCTTGTAGACATCTGAATTGAAGTTCTGTAGCCCCAGATGATTTGTGCATTCCCAGATGACCGAGTTTGTACAGTTTACCTCTGCAGATGATAAATTGAACGGCTATTTGCTGTATCCCCCTTTTGTCCTTGGCATTTGTCTCTGGTGGATAAATCTCATTTTCCAAGAAGTTCCAAATATTATAGTACCAAGGGTTTTTGTCTTGCGCTTTATCTATTGCAGCAATAGTCTCATAGGTTGGCGTATATCTCTGCTCAATGATAATCGGACGCCTCCGGACTCCAAGTGGGATGTCTATCATAAAAGATAGAGTTGATAAAGCATCAGCGAACCTGTTGTTCTCTCTTAGTAGATGCATGAAAGTCAGCTTTTCAAACCTAGGAATCAGAATGTCCACGGTCTGGTGATAAATCTTCATCTTTTCTTCTTTAACTTTCCAGTCACCATTTGCTTGAGAAACAACTAGGTTCGAGTCCTCGATAACATCCAACTTTTTTGTCCCTAGTTTTAGGGCAGCTTCCAAACCAGCAATACATGCCTCATACTCTGCTTCGTTATTGGACACCTTGAATCGGAATTTGAAGGCTAAAGGTATATGGGAGTCATCGGATGCTATCAGCAACACACCTATCCCATAGCCGTATTGATTGGATGCTCCTTCAAAGTACATTGTCCAAGTCTCCTCCTCGACTTGCAGAATGGCTTCATCTAGGAACAGGTATTCTACCGTTTCATCCCTTTCTACCGAGTGATCTACCAAGAACTCCACTACTGCTCTCATGTGGACCGACTTGCGAGTGACATACTTAAGATCAAATTAGAAAGAGAAGAAGCAACCAACAGGCTAGCCTACCTGTAAGCGCTGGTTTCTCAAAGAGATATTTGATGGGATCTAATCTCGAAACCAGAATTACGGAGTGAGTTAACAAGTAGTGCCTCCACTTCATAGCAGCCCATACCAAGGCTAAGCAAGCTTTCTCCAATGGAGTGTAGCAAGTCTCATAATCTAGCATTTTCTTGCTCAAATAGTAGATGGCTTTCTCCACCCTATCCTCAGATTCCTGAGCAAGCATGCATCCTATAGTGGTGTCTGTGACCGACAGATACAGAATCAAAGGCTTCCTCGGCTCTGGCGGCAATAACACTGGCAGATTCTGAAGGTACTGCTTAATCTGCTCAAAAGAGAATTGACATCGATCATTATGGACGTGCCCGAACGTCCCGGCTCCGCACGCGAAGATGGCGCGAAATCCATTTTGTTCATTGGGCTTACTACAGTTCGGGCTCAAATGTCACGGTTCTGAATCTAATCCCGCAAAGTTCAATGCAAGACCGATAAACCACCAAAGAGTCCAAATCCGGCAAATCGTTTTGGAAAACTGATTTTTTTAAAGAAGTACCAAACATGGACTGCTTTGCCAGATGCAGAGTCGCCACCTAAATGTTTTTGTTTTTGGGAAATTTAGAAAACCCTGACTCGTGCCTAAGGCCACGTGTCTGTCATCACCAAAGTTGCCTCAGCTCGAGAACTTGAGTATGAGAGGGGAAGGTCATGCAATGAGCACCTCCACTCACCCGATCAAAAGATCGGCCTTTACTAAGCATGATATTTTGTTTTTGGAAACACATGTGTTCTTATTCCGGTTTATTAGCTAGAATTACCATGTGATGCGCACAACACACAAGTATGAACTAAATCGCCTAAGTTGGAACAAAACATCTCATGTTTGTTTGAAAATGGTTTGAAGTTGCTACCCGCAAATAGGCTAAGACGTGGATTTTCCACCCTCAAGTGGGCTTAGAAAAATATGATTTTTGCCACCCTCAAGTGGGCTTAAAACTCGCATTTCGATGAATTGTTCCAATTCAAATAATCTAACCTTCACCCACAGGCATTCAGGCAGTTATATCACTTAAGCAGTTAGCCTCATGGCAAGCATGCTATCATGTTAACACTTACACACATGAAAGATGTTAAAGTATAAACACTTACCTAGTACTTCGAGCCAAAATAGAAACTAGTTAGTAATCAATGTGTGATCCTAGCTCATGTTAAGATGGCTAATGCAACACATGCAAATGCAACTAAGATAGGCTCGGCTATTCTAAGATGGCATATGTATGCAACAATTGATACATGTATTCAAATCGGAATTGAAAGGCAATGCAGTTAGTATGATGCGCCGAGCCCGGTGCATGCAGTACAGATGAATGGATGCAAACATGCTATCATAAGGATCCTAATCAAAACATGACCTAGAACTAACCATCATAAGCTGTTAAGTAAAAGGGAAAAAGACGTGGGGTTGGAAGACATTCACACACTCACGCACACTTATTACAAAATTCGCCCTCTCGACGGAGGGTCCGAATAAATAATACAAACCAACTAATTAACTAACTAACAAGCTAATTAATTATTACAAAACCCTTAACTAATTAAGAAAATTAATTAAGTTACAAAACAGTTAAAAAAGCCTCGAGAAGAGGGACAAATGCATGCTCGATCGGCTTCGCTCGGAAATCCATTGCCATGTCTCATGTTGCCTTTGTTTGCACTGTTTTACACCTCTGAAAATTGTGAAAACCTTTGTGATGCTGCAGAACCACCCTATGGACATGCTGAGAGGTCATTGGCCAAGAAATATGGGTCATCGACCAAATATGGTGCTATCGGCCAAAAATTGTTAGCCGATCGGCACTGCAGATAGCCGATCGGCCATCTTTCCTGCAGATTGCTCCTTTTGCTGCAACAGAGGACAAACAAGGGCATGGCAATACATTTGCAAGGTAATGTTGTGCAACTACACCTCTTATCATGTTTGAAACTCAAAGGAGTGCAGTGCTCGAGCCATCAATCACGCATTTCGATGCATGATGGCCAAAGAGGCCGAATTGCACACATCAATATGGAATGAATGCACAAAAACACACAAATGCCTCACGCTCTATCATGTTGGATCAAGAGTGTCGGCGACTGAGGATTGAGGTACGTTTCGTCACTTCAAGTACGAAATGTCCCTCGATCCTCGTGTTTGGTTTGACACCCCAAACCAAACACAATGCAATGCATGCAACATGGAAAAGCTATGCAATGCAACATAAGCATGCCAAATACAATATGACTCAAGCATGCACATAAGGCTAAGGTAACAAGAATGCCAAATGCAATGTAACCTAAACAAGCATGTGACAAAATACAAACTAGCAAGTATGCAAAATGCAACCTAAACATACAAACATGCATGAAATGCAAAGATGGACAAGCATGCAAATGTCATGCCACTCAAGCATGCAAGCATGATGTGAAGTAGCAACTTTGAACAACATGGTAAATGGACTTAAACTAAATATGGACAGACCTCAGTCATGCCCAAAATCAGTGGCCAATAGTGCTGAAACAATGGCATGAAATGCACATACAAACATGCATGCCAAATGGCCCAAGAACTAGGCAACAATGCACAATCCTCAAACATGAGCAAGGTGTGACAAACATGAGAATGTGGTAATGAAATAAGCTTTGAAATCATGTGAGGAATGATGCCAAATCAACCAAACAATGCAAGTATGGCATGCAAGAAAGCTCAAAGCTTGAAGCTAGCAAGGGGACTTAAACCATGGCCACGCAAGGCAAGCCCCAAAGGGCCGAGGGCAATCAAAACAGTCCCAAGGCAGGTCAAGATGAGGCCAAAAACAAGCTTGAACCTAGCCCACACAAGCTAGAACAAGGGTCCAAAAGGCATTAGGCATTACAAGGCTAACAAGAGGTATTACACTACACCTATGACAACCAAACATGGCATGACTTAACCAATAAAAATCAGAGTTATGGCATGTCAAGATTAGCCCAAAAACCCACTTAGATGGCATCCCAAATGCCTAAGCATGGTGGCATACACAATGATGCACTCTTGAGGCATAAAACACCAAACCTTCAAAGCATGGAAACGGTGACAAATGCAAGTATATGGCTACACCACATGGACTGAAATCACATATGAAATGATGCCAAATCATGAAAATGGTCTAAGCAATGCATGTTAATGACTTGGACACTCAAAGCCAACAAGCTAGATTGAACCAAGACTACACAAAACAATGCATGCATGACCAAGACAACACAAATCAGAGCTTAAGCATGGTAAAACAAGGCTAAAAGCTTCATGGAGTTGAGCCAAAATATGCAAGAATGATAGTCTAAATGTATGATGCATGTTAAGGCAAATGAGATGATTACACTACAAGTGCACGATGCAAGTAAGAAGCTATCAAACCAACTTAAAACAGAGGTAAAGCATGGCAAAATAACATCAAATACTTGCTGAAATGGAGCCAAAACATGCTACCAATATGAGACATTTATACTAGCAAATGAGACACAAGGAGAGGGGGGTGTCCCTCTCCTATTCAAGACTTCAAAACCACCTCTCCACCACTGAAAATCCTCTGGATTTCAGTGGTGAGAAGGTCAAAACAAGATGGTTCCAAAGCTAAAAAAGAAAGGCACAAAACAAGGCCAAACAAGGCCTAAGAGGGGGTAGACAACTCTCAATACAAAAGTGACCTTAAACAATCATCTTAAGCATACAAAATCAAAACTTTTTGTAGTTTAGATTTAAGCTTAAAAAAATATGCAAGTAGGTCTAAAAGCTTAAGCCAAAATGGGGGATTAAAAGATAGTTTACTCACCCTTGGAGAACACCTTCAAGAACAAAACTCCAACACCTTTTCTGAGCTTAAACCACTCCAAGAACTCTAAAACCAACTCCTAAGGACCTCAGCAACCCAAGGATGGTGTTCTACTAGGTGTTTGTGTGCAATAGTGTGAAGAATCTACACTTTTGGGCACAAACAAGAGCAAAAGAAAAGAGAGAGGTAAAATATAGAGAGAGATAGATATAGAACTTGTATATCCACTTTTTTGAACCTCTGGAAAGGGAGGGGAGGCTCCCTTCTTACAGAACTTCAATTCTCAAGCTTGTTCAACAAGCTTGAGTCTTGAAACAAATCCCTCCATAAATGTGCATACCAGCTGTCACAGCTGGTACAAAATATCTGCAAAAAGCAGATGGAAAGGTCTCGGCTCAAAAATATGGTCGATTGACCAAAAAGAGTGCCGATCGACCAAAAAGAGTATCGATCGGCCAACACTTATGGCCGATGGCAAGAAAACAAGGCTAATGGCATCATGCCTTGGCCGATGGGTTGAGGGGATGGTCAACAAGCCACCCTCTTCCCTCATAAGCAAAACCACAAGTCCTTGGTCCACACCAAGCACAAAACAAACAAGTTGAGAGATCTTGAGGCAAGGCACGCGACCGAGACCTCCAGGAACTCAAAACGAACACAAGCATGGATGATCATCGAGTGTTCAAATGATGATGTCCAAGTCTTGAGGACGGTCAAAAATGGGGTGTCTACAATCATCCCATCGAAATTTCTTTCCTTTCTTCAGGAGACCAAATAGTGGTTCACAATTCAAGGTTAATTTAGAAATAAACTGTCTTATGAATTGCACTTTACCCAGAAAGCCTCGCACCTCCTTTTCAGTCCTTGGTGGTGGCATTTCTAGGATGGCCTTGATTTAGGAAGGATCTACCTCGATGCCTCTCTGTGTGATCAAGAAGCCCAGCATTTTCCCTGCTGTTACGCTGAAAGTATACTTTTGCGGATTCAACCTCAATCTGTATTCTCTGATCCATTGAAAGAATTTCTTCAAGGCGGTGTAGTGGCCCTCTCTTTTCTTGGACTTGACAATCATGTCGTCTATGTACACCTCAACCTCTTTATGGATCATGTCATGTAGAATGGTGGTTGCAGCCCATTGATAGGTAGCCCCGGCATTCTTCAACCCAAACGGCATAACCCAATAGCAGTAGGTACCCTATGGCGTAGTAAATGTAATTTTCTCTCTGTCCTCAGGCACCATCAAAATCTGGTTATACCTGGAAAATCTGTCCATAAAGGACAGCAAAGCATGGCCCGTAGTGAAGTCCACCAATTCATCAATGTCTGACAGGGAAAAGTACACACCCGGATTCTACCATCCCTTTTCGGCACTGGGACGATGTTAGCCAACCAAGTTGGATATTTAGATACTAACAAGAAACCTGCTTTGATCTGCTTGGTGACCTCTTCTTTGATCTTCAACGCCCAATCCGAACGGATTCTGCGTAACTTCTGCTTACTGGGTCAGGCCTCGGGGTCAAGAGGGATCCGATGCTGTACAATCTCAGGATCGATTCCAGGTATGTCTTCGTAAGACCATGCGAAAACATCTTTGAAATCTTTTAATAAAGCGACTAAGTGCTCGTGCTCCTCTGAAGACAATGTGGACTCGATCTAAACCAGACGCGGATGTTTCTCAGTACCCACATTAATAGCAATGATTTCATCTGCACAGGGTTTTGCAAACCTCTCCTCCTCTCGACTAATCAAGTTTTTCAAAACCAGAGGAATTCCTTCCTCTTCGTTTTCATTAAAATTCTGAAAATCTTGCTCAATGCAATAAACAAACGGCACAGAGAAATACTCAGAATCAGCAAAATTCTTATTCATAAGGTCCAACTCTTCGGTTACAACCGACTCAAAAGCAAAAGAAAAAGAGGACCTGGACAAGACCTTGGCATCCGGGTTATTACCCCCAGGAATACCAGACTCAGACTCAAAAGAACCGGAATCTGATTTTGACTCCATAGACTCTATTGAATCAAATTCTGGCTCATCACCCGACTCTGAACTAGACAGGTAGCCCTCCTCTAGCTACCAAACAAGGATGGTGCTTCAGATGCATCCAAATTACTGTTGGATGGATTCACACCCGATTCGTCCCCGATCATGGAAATGGTAAGGTTAGCCCCTAAGCTCTCTGAGTCGGTCGGAGGATCTGTAAGGAGACATGCCGGTGCTACCCCTACTTCAAGCTCACTATTGTCTAAGTCACTTTCCATGCTCTGCTCAACTTCAGTACTTGGTTTAGCCTTTTCCTCGGCATCACTATCTTGCAACTGCAGGTCAAAGAAGATTTCGAAGCCAGGAACACGCTGCTTTGTAGAATTCGTCCAGGGCTCGGGAAAGCCGCAAAAGGGGAAGTCTTCACCCTTCCGAGCAAATCAACCATTGAGCGTTCCCTAGATTGGCCTGTGAACGAGCTCATAGTGTTTTCCAGCTTGCTTGGCTCTGGCTCTACCTATCATATCTTCTCTTTTCCTGACCCAATCCTCTTTGGTGGGTACATATCCCAGACCAAAGCCATGCGGATTATGCGGCACATCGGCCAATGATGTAACACCTTTTCAGCCACTTCTTCCAAGTCCCATTCCTGGCACATGTTGTAGTTTGTTCATTACATAGATTGATTGGGCACTAACATACATGCCCTCATCAATAGCCAAGATGGTTTTCACTATTTGAGCCTCAGCCAGTGTAAACCCTGAGAGGAAAACATACTCCTCGCCATGAACGATCTCCAGCACTGGCGTAATTACCTCTAGCGGGGGATGGATAGACGAATTCCCGAAAACAATCGCCACTCCTTTCCCGTGAGGGTATTTCAGCATTTGGTGGAGGGTAAAGGAGACTGCTTTCACCAGATGCAACCAGGGTCTTCCTAGTAGTAAATTGAAGGTGGCCAAGACATCCAGGACATGGAACTCGATATTCTATTCGGCCACGCCCACCTGAACTCTGATTTGTACCGTGCCCATAACTTCTCTGCTGGTATTATCATTTACCTGAATCACTTGGGTTGTGGACATAAAGTATGCTGGTTTAAGACCAATGGCATAAGTTGTGCGGGAAGGACACACATTGATAGCCGAACCGGTGTCGACCAACATCACTGGCACCTACTTTTCTCTGCACTCAACAGATATGTACAGGGATTTGTTGTGAACTGAGCCTTTTGGCGACAGTTCTTTATCAGAAAAGGTTAGGGTTGGGCCAGCACCCCTTAGGAACACCAATCCCACAAGCTATTTAGGGGTAGTGTCAATGGACAGTTTGGCTTTGTCCATTGCTGATAATACAGCCTGTCGATGCTCTCGGGAGGCCAAAAGAAGACCCCAGATCGAAATGTTGGCTTGGATTTTCTTTAGTTGCTTCAAAGCTGCCTCTTCTTCCCACTGCTTCGCTTTTTGTTTTTCAACCTATCTATCTTTCCCAAAAGCCTCAGCTTGGTCTAAGTGTGGTGGCTTGAAATGCCGCCCACTTCTCGTCATATAATCAATCTCTTCAATGTACCACATGTTGTCTGGAAGGCACTCACCCCAGTCCTTGTCAGTGTTAGCCAGAAGTAGATCGTCATCCTCCCACCATACCACTCCGGTAGTCGACAAATAGTTATCCGGCTCCGTTTGGATCACTCTTACATCACAAGCATCCCTCATAGGGTGTTGGGCCATTACAACTTTCTGGTTATCTTTAATTCTCTCTTGTGCAAACTGCTTCAGTGCAGTTTCTTGTTCTGTGTCCACAGTACTCACAGTGCCTAGTTTTTAAGCTAAAATTTTCACGTCGATGTTCTCCGCATGTTTTCCCTTTTCATTGACCATTCCGACCACTGCAGTAATTCTTGCTCCCTTTTCTTCCAGTTTTGTTTTAGTTCCTTCCTCTTTGTTGGGTTCATCACTCAACCACCCAGAGTTGTCCACTGACCCATTCAAATCGAACCAGTCAATCTGCACATCTCCTTAGTCTTGTTCGTAAAAGAACTGTAAGTTGTCTAAGTCCTCCTCTAGCTCTGCCAGATCATCCAAACCTTAGGTTGGGCCATCCTCCCTAACCACATTGACCTCCACTGCAGTTGGCAATACCACTTCTGGCTTGACTTGATCATCGGCACAATGTAGCAGCTTGGATCATACTCCCTCTCAGACAAATTCTCAGTGCACTCAGGCAACGGACTCGTACTCTCCTCTAAGGCCAGCCTCCTTTTTTCTGCGATTGTCACCACCACAGGCTTAGGTTGTAGTGGGAAAGTGTCTATCATGCACAAATCTGTGCTTTCAGGAATGAACATCATTAGTTTGGGTAGGTGGGAAGGGGTAATATATACCCTGGGGTCGTAAGGGATGGCCAGTGTATGGATTAGGTTTAGATTGTGAGGTGGGGGAACTTGATTGTGGGCCGGGAGAGGGTTAGTAATTACATTTGCTTTTTGGGGTGGTGCAACACCTTGTTGTCAATGAGATCTTGAATCTCATGATGCAGCCTGAAGCATTGGTCGGTGTCGTGACCGTGCTATTGGTGAAATGCACAATACTTAGCTAGGTTGTGTTTCGGTGGGAGAGGATCGAGTAGTGGGCGAGGCTCTAATGGCTTCAGGTGCCTTTTTTTGATCAACACCTTCATGGCTTGAGATAAAGGCATGTAGAGTGGGGTAAAGATCCTCTGGGATCGGGCAGGGCTGTTTGAAGTTTGTGGTGTTGTATTGGCGAAGGGATTGGCGGTCTTAGTTATGGTGGTGACAACACTCACATCAGACGGCCGCGCAGCTGTGCTACCACTAGTGGTTGCATTGGAACTGTGCACAAAAGGCCTCTTGGCCTGCTCTTTCTCATCAGTAATCAACCCCTGTTTCATGGCGTCTTCAATCTGCACACCCATCTCATGGAGCTCGGTGAATGTGAACAGTGGTAGGACGATCATTTTCTGCAGCAACTTCCCATGCAAATTGCAGACTACCATTCTTATCTGATCTTTCTCGGAAGGCCGTATGGTCATCATTGAAGCTTTGGCCCTCCACCTTGTCACAAATTTTGAAAAGCCCTCCTTTGGCTCCTGGCGCGTTGCCTCAAGATCACGGGTTGTGACATCGATTTGCGTGTTGTACGAGTACTGTGCAACAAAGGCCTCAGCCATTTCTTCCCAACTCTTCTTCACAGAATCCTCTAGCTTTGCATACCATATAGCCGCTATTCCTGACATGGTCTGGCCAAAGAGTGACAGTTTCTACAGTCTGGTCAGGCCCGTTGGCCGCAGAATGTTTGAAAACAAGTGAAGGTGAACCATGGGGTCTCCAGAGCCATCGAACCGATCGATGTGCGGTATTTTGAAACGATCTGGAAATGTCACTGCTAAGTTAGTATACCCGTTTTCTATGTCAGGGATAGAGTTAACACCCTGCGCTCTCTTGAGGAGCTTCTCCAACTTGTTGACTTTAAGCACAGTCGAGTCAACCTCAAACTCAAATGGAGCCTTGGTATGATACACAAGTGCTTTGGAGGCTTATGGTGGGATTCGTTCTGTCGGATTGCCCTGATTCTCAACATGGGCAGTGGCTCTGGGTGCTGGGATACCCGTAGGAGGTACATGAGATGCAGAAGCAGCTACCGGCTGTGGCTGTTGTTGTTGCAGCCTGTTTATTACCTTAGCTTGACATGTTGTGACCTCGGCTTGACGAACAGCGTCTTGCTACATGGTTTCAACTGTTTGCTGAAGTTGATGGATTAGGTCCTCCATACCGACTGGAGGATATTGTGCCATCGGAATTGGCGAGTGATCTCGTACTGGACTAGATGCAGAAGACTGTGCCTGACTAGATGCAAGTGAAGTGGGGGTTGACTGCTGTAGAAATTGAACAGGTAAACTTTGCCTTACTCTCCTTCGTCTAGTAATCGGTGAAAGAGAAGTAAACACTGGCTATCCCTTAACAAGGTCTTCGGCTCTGTAAAGCCTTTTGACACGGGTCCAGAGCACTCGGGAGATATCCGAACTGTCTAAAGCTATGGTGTTATACTACCTAGCAAAAAAAACAGTAATCAGAAATCGTGCAGCACCTCAGCTTAGATGTTAACAACACACAGATGTAATCAAAGCTATAGGAATGCACTCAATACTAAATTCTGCCTCCAAAATTGATACCCAACTTGCAACTGATACGCACGTTCCTATAATGTTTCACTCCAAAGCATATACTAGTTAAGTAAGAGCCAAAACACCCCTATGAGAAGGTAAGGTTACCTTGTCCTAGTTTTGTCAGGAGCTAGGGTTCACTATGCAAACAAAGCGGTTTCACACAATCCTGTATTCGGGTGAGCATCTTATCCTAGTTTGGAACAGTCTCTACGGCTTTCGATATGCAACTAGATCAAATGGTCAAAAGGTACCTTAGCAAGACTACCTAATATACCTCTCCACCTAACACCGAGAAGTGAAAGGAGGATCAAATGGAACAGCGATAGTCCAGATCCAAGGGTTGTGTTCCCATTGTGGCAGAGCCCGCGATCGGTCAGCCTTTTGGCAAGCTTTTAGGCAAGCCTCTAGAAAACCGTCCAGGAATAGCAAACGACAAACACAGTGACTTAGGCGCACCAACGCAAATCCAATTCAAAGAAACACATAAGTGTAAATAAAATTTCATATCATGAATTTCAAGTCAAGTTCTCTAATTTCCCCAGCAGAGTCGCCAGAAACTATAGCTCGATTTTTCCGCGCCCCCTTTCAGAAGACGAAATAGCCCTACAGTTTGGACTCCCGCGATTCTGAATCTAATCTCACAAGTGTAATGTGAAATTGATAAACACCAAAGAGTCCAAACCCGGCAAATCTTTTAGAAAATCGATTTTGAATCAAATTGCCAAAAATAAACTGCTTTGCCAGATACAGAGTCGCCACCTAAATATTTTTATTTTGGGAAAAATTAGGAAACCCATGACTCATGCCGGGTCACGTGTCCGTCATCACCAAGATTGTCTTGGCTGGGGAACTTAGGTACGAGAGGGGAAGATCATAAATGCATTTGAGCACCCCCGCTCGCCTGATCAAAGATCGGCCTCTACTAATCATGATATGGACCTTATGTACATTATATGCTCTTGTTTCTATTTATTAGGCTAGCATTACCATGTGATGCGCACACACAAGTATAGACTAAATTGCAAGAATTGGAACATTCCGAGTCATATTTGTTTTTGAAAATTGTTTCGAAATATGTACCACTTGAAAAAGGGATCACATATGAACACTACTCAAATTATTCCAATTCAAGCAACAAGCCTTCATCCACAGGCATTCAAATAGTTATAACATTTAAGCAATTAGCCTCATGGCAAGCATGCTAGACATGGAAACAATCACACTCATGCGATATACTAAAGCCAGTAAAGGCTCACCTAGTACTTCAAGCCAAAAAAGAGAAACAAGTTAGAAAAATACATGATTCCTAACTATGCAATATGACTAATGCAACACATACGATATGCAATCAATAGGCTCGGCTACTTAACATGGCATATGAAACAATTTTGATAACATGCGGTCTAAGCACATATTCAAAGAAGTATTTAAACTAACAATGCAGTTAGAATGATGAGCCGAGCCTCAGTACATGCAATACAAATGGATGCAAACATGAAGTATGCTAAACAAAACATGATGTCCCTAAACTAACCATCATAAACTAGTAAATAAAATGGAGAAAGACGTGGGGTTGGAAGACATACACATTATTACATCATTGTGCTCTCACGAAGGAGAGTCCGAATAAACTAAGTAGCTAATTAACTAACTAATGAAAGCTAAGCTAATTAAGCTAACTATTACAAAAACAAATGAAATTAGCTAAACTACTTAACTAGTTATTACAACAAATGAACGAATTAACTATTCTAGCTAAATAACAAAGGAATTGAATAACTAGTTAACTAACTAATTAAATAATTACAACACAAGTGCAATTAAAAGAATTAAGTAAGCTAAACAATCTAAATATTAAGCTAACTACTCCGCCTCGGGATGCGTGGGATGTTCATGCACATGCTCGGTTTTCACCCGAAAAGACCACCATTTTGCTTCTAGAGAGCCTCTGTTGCGCAATAGAACACATACACTGTTGCCCACTTCCGGAATAACTCTTATCTGCCTTACAAACATGCTGCTAAAATTTGCATCAGTGGCCAGCCAGCCAGTGACGAGGGTTGCCGGCCACCAGCGATGGCCAGCCAACCACCAAAAATGGTCTACCGGCCTACGAGCCATGGAAAGTGGCGTGCCGGCCACTGTTACCCAATTCCCCTTGCTGCAACAGAGGACAAATAGAGCATATACAGGGTATTTTCCAAGGTTGTCTGCACAACTCGCCTCCCCTTTTCATGAACAAATCAAAGGAGAAGTGAACTTTAGCCAAAAACCACCAACTCAAGCAATTTCATTGCATGATGGCTTGTGAACCGAAATGTGCAAATTCAATAAATGCAACAAAACAAGACTCATACCACCTTCCTTTCATGAAAGATCAAGGGAAGTGATGATCTTGGAACCTTGAATCATTTCATCACTAATGGGTATGAAATGGTTCAAGCTTCCAAGTGTTCAATTAACGTCCAATTGAACACGACCAAATTATTATCTTTCACCATTTTTAGCTTCAATTTTAATTACTCCATTTTAGTTACTAGCCATTCTTTAATCAATTGAGTCAAAAGAGTGAATTTAAGTCCTCTAATGGAAAGAGGGCTCAAACCAAAAGTTGTTTTAAGCATAAAAGAGACATCATGTCATTGGTAATGAACCCCCTAAGGGATTAAACCATTAAGCATAACATCTCAATCTCATGCTTTAAACAAACAAGTTGTTTGAACCACTTTCAAAGCAAAACAAAAGCCAAGAATGGAGAGAGGTTGCAAAGATTATTAGTGTTGAAAATGAGTGAGAAAAGCATAAATAAATGCTATCAACACAAATAAGATGGTGTCTAAGGCCTAGAACACCAAACTCATGAGGACTATTACACTACAAGCATGCAAAACAAAGCTCAAATGTAACTAATAGCCCAAAAAAGTGCTAAAAAAGCCTAGAATAAGTCCTAAAACATGCTGTAATTAAGACAAAAAATAACTAGATTAACATGGTAAAACATGTCACAAACTAGGCTAGTAAGCAAGACACAAGGAGGGGAGGCTAACCCCTCTAAATTTGGACTTCAAAACATGATTTTGGCCACTGAAAAAGCTTTGAAAATCAGTGTTTAAAAGCTCAGGAAAAAGATAGTAAAATGGTGGGAAACACAAGGGCAACGCCCTCCAAAACAAGGTACAAAGAAGGGCTATCAACCCCTCAACCTTTAATGGCCCTTAGACCCAAGCTTCAGCCCAAAAATACAAAGTTTTGATAGCCCAAAAACAATGGAAAAACAGTAGGAATAAAAGCAAAGAAAGCAAGCAAATAGGCAAAGCCTTACACCTTTTGAAGAGAAGAAGCAATTCAAGCAACAAAACCAAGACAACACACCCTTCAAGAGCTCAAAACAAGCTCAAAAACACCTCAGCTCAAAGATGAGAAAATTCGATTAAAGGTGTATAGGCAAAGGCTAAGGATTTGTAGGCAAAAGTGTACAAATTTGCTAGAGAGAGAATTGTAGAGAGAGAGGAAAATTTTTATCTCAAAATTTTCTAATCTTAAAACATGAGAGAGAGGTCTCTTATATATAGAAAACATGAATTCTCGACAAGGATATCTAGCCCTACACGTGGGTGAAGATGCATGCATCGGTGCAAACAACTTGCACAATTGTCCCAAAATATCTGCAAAATACACTGGTGGCTGGCAAGCCACATCAGTGGCCTACAGCCCAAAAGGGTGGCCAATAGGCCACCAAGGGTTGCAGGCTTGAAGGACCAAAGCCTGGTCCAAGAATCAGGCAACAAGGGTGTAGGATTTGAAAGGCTCAAAGCTGTCGCATTCCGCTGAGGACTTCGAGCACTTGATGAGCATATAAACTCATCATCGGGTGTGCATGCAATGGTGTCCAAGTCGTAAGGGCCGTCAAAAATGAGGTGTCTACACTGACCTAGGGTTTTCAATACTAGGTGAGAGAGAACTCGAAAGATAAGTGAATCTAACTTGGTTTGATAAAGGAGAAACCCCTTGTTTCAAAACGGCATCGTTAGAAAATGGAAAATCTTTGACTAGTCCGTAGACATCATCATCAGTTGTTCCTTAGCGGAATCGAGATTCTTCTTCAATCGACGATGAAATCTTCCATTGATTAAAGCTTGTAAATGGAAGTGATGTTGAAAATTATTAAGAGAAAGGAAGAGAGATGATCAAATCAATATTGTAAATCACAGATCTAGAGATATTTATATATATATATATATAGAGAGAGAGAGAGAGAGAAAGAGAGAGAGACGCACCAAATTTGCTGAATATTTGAAGAAGATGATAGATTGAAGCTGAGATCAGTACAAAGATCGATTCGGATTGAAGTGAAGATCGATTCTGATATGAGGTGGCACAAAGATTGATTCGAATTGAAGCTAAAGATCAATCAAAGTTGAAGATTGATTAAGTCCTAGACGGAGGAAATAGCTAAGATCGATTGTAGTTGAAGATTGATTAAGTCCTAGTGAAGATCGATTCTGACATCAGTGCGTATTTGACAACCTTTAACAACCAAATTAATTGGTCTCCAGCTTTTTACCCACATCACACACGCAGGTCAAGTGCCCAAATGAACATAAGAGTTACGGTTTTTGGTCCCTAAAACCTTTAAATAATTGTTTTTGGCCTATCATAAAGGAATATGGTGTGTTTGTATAATTTTCTCTTAAATTTTATTTTTGTCCCTAAATGATGGTTTTTCGAGACTATATTCAATTAGTCCCTAAATATTAGTCTTTAAATCACTATTTTCTTGTAGTGTGGGTACTAATTTGGGTCATATATGCAAGTCTAAGGATACCTTTTCTTTGTTTTCTTTCTTTTTGAAGCATTTTTTTTTTGTTCTCTTTTATGCTCTTCTACTATAACTATAATATAATAAAACAACGGTGAAAATGGCTCACTATTATTCACTCAAAAAATGGCTAACCATTCCCAAAAATTAAACTAAGGGCAGTAGATGAAAAATACTAAATAAACAAGGGCAAAATTTATACATGTGGTCCCTATAAAGAGTGATGCTATTAGCAACTCACTTATTAATTTGAACTCCAATATTTTTTGGAATCCCACTTATAAATTTTAAAATTTTTAAAATTTTTCTTCCCCTCCCCCCCTCCTTCCCTCCAATAATGCCAAAATTATTCTTTAAAGTTTTACATCTACTAAAATGCACACCCCTAAAACTATTCATCTCCCAAAATCCTAAAAATTCAAATTTGAGCTTGACTGTCCTATCAATCATGTTTCTCACTCTCACGGTGGTATCTCTATCGCTCTCTCTCACTGCGAATCTCATAATAAGAAGACAAGTTTTGCAAATGAAGATGAGATTTTTTGTTGACCTAAAACCCATATTCACAAGTTTCACGTCAACATATATATATATATATATATATATATCCCCATCAAACTTTAAGAAATTTCCTTATTCGGACATGTTAAATAACTTATATTCGAGCATGTGCTACCAAACAAATGACTGATATTCGGCCATGTGTTCCCGAGCCTTCGAAAACAAGAACTCTGCATATGTACACAAATTTGGCCTATCAAACTTTAAGAAATTCATTTGTTTGGACCTATGTTCTCGAACAAATAACCTTTGTCCGGGCCTATGCTACCAAACAAATAACTAATGTTCAGCCTCCTATTCCCGAACCTTAGAAAATGTAAACTCCTGCATGTTTTTGAAGTAACTGTTTTCACCATTTTTGCTAGTGTATTTGAAGAAACTTATCATTACAAAGCCAACCTCCTCCAAACTTCGAACAATATCCGAGTTATGAACCTTCTCTGAGCCTGTAATGTTGTACTCCATCTCATGGAATTGTAGTTACTAAAAAAAATTCCACTCATTGGCATTGCCAGAGAAATGTGTATATTCGAATGGTTGCCGCCATTGTTGCTGGAATATCGCCACCTAAGAGTTCTCAAGGTTTTGAGGGTGGGTAAATTTTGAAGATTTTGAAGTGTGTGGGTAGTGATAAAGGTGAATACTCTCATAAACTTTATCTTATTATTAAGTGGGTGTGTGAGTTTAATTGTAAAATAGGGTGTCCCAAAATAATTGATGTCTTCTTTAATAATTTCGTTTAAGGTTATTATTGTAATAAATAATTTAAAAAATTGGGGCTCCAAAGTAATAAGAGGGATGCTAATAGCAACACTCCTCTATAAATATTATTATTATTATTTTATTTTATTTTTTTGATAATTTGATCCCTATAATTTTGATTATATTGATTTTGGCCTTTAATTTTTAACATTGTGTCAAACTTCAATTTATACATCCAATAAGAAATTGGACAGAAATCAATGGTAAAAATATTCATTCAAAAAAGGTAGGATCATTTCAAATTAGATGTCAACCCATCAATTATTTTGAGAGAGTGCTTAGACTATTTTTTCCTTTGATTGATTATGGTTCAATTTTTAAATTGGCATCATTAATTGAACAAAATTGAAAACAAAATTGAAATAAAATGAAAATTTTAAAAGTGCATTAATACAATTAGAATTATAAGTATCAAATTGACACAAGTTAAATAATGGAGATTACGGACGTAATTTTTCTATAAATAAATAAGCATCTTTTTTTTTTAATCGGAAAGAAAATCTTCATTGCATCATATCAATCCGTTACAACGATATTATAAGATCTCAAAAAGATACAAATAACTTCCATAGAATGAAAGATTCAAGCATCCATAGAGGTGGAGAAAAGCCCCCTCCTCTTCAAGGGAGGGAAACAAATCTCTACACATAAAGCATTATTACATCAACAAACTAAAAATTAAGAAAACTAACAGAAAAAAAAAAAAAAAATCATATCCAAATTGCTACCAAACTTATCTAAAACTCTACTACTATGCAATCTTCAACTTGGAATGTAAAGACCCCACCTCTGCTGGTCAATATAGAATACTGAAGTTGAAATGGTCGCCTAGCATGAGCCAAACATGTTATCTAATGTCGGCATTCGGATTATGAGAAGATTTGAAGCCAGATTTTAAAGTTTTAGCTCAATGGTGGAAAGATAAGGCGGTGATAGCCGGACTACTGAGGCAAACATCAAACCAAAGTTAAGAACCAGATCTGGAGAAGGATCGAACGGAGGAGATCAAAGAGGTGGGGAACCACCATCGTTTCTCTCTTTCCTGGTAGAAATTCTAGAGAGAAAAGTAAGAGGAATTTTTAAGATTTTTAGCTTCCTTTCTTTGTAAATAAATAAGCATATTGATCATATGTATTCTATAAAACAATTTAAATAAAGGCAAATTGCATTGATCGCTTTTGAGATTTGAACAAAATACAACAAGTTTCATAATTATATTGGGCCCCTTCAATATTTTAATTCATATAACAGTTAGCCTATTTTTTATTAATAATTTGTTAGTCATATAGAAAAAAAAAAAAAAAAAAAAAAAAAAAAAAAAATATGATATTATCATCTCTTTTACACTAAAATATATATATTTTTTCTTATTATCCATGTGCTTTTTTATCATCTGCATTAGTTTCAATCATTTTAGTCTTTATTAAAAGAGAAATTAATGTAATTATGTCAAAATTATAATGTTTGGTATATTTTCTACAAATCTCAGGGAGGCCAACGTAATTTAAGGTTGAAAACAAAATATAGAAAAAGATATATCGGATGGCATAGATGTGGGGTGGGGTAGAAGCTGGCTGTATCTGCCCCTTGCCTGCACAAGCATTCAATTCCTTTGGCAAGACTAAGGTGATCATGAGAAAATCTTCCCACACAGATCTAACTCATCTCTTCCCTAATATATTTATATATACACACACACACAAATAGCCATGATGAAATCCAAATGCCATTCATTGCAGAGAGATGTTATAGTGTCTCACAGGAGCATCTATGGTGCCCTCCATCTCAAGGCAATGACAAGAATATTATTAGGTATAACAATTTTTTTTAATGTTGGAGATACTAATAAACATATTAATAAGCATATTAACTAAGAGACGGAATTTGTATGTAATCCATTGATATAAGATTCACTCAATACTGCGTTTAGTTAATACGTTTATTAATCTTCCTAACATTATTGTCACCTTATGCCACTCTAAATATTTATTCCAAAGATGGGTCATGCACTTGCTCAAACGTGCTGCTTCATTTTCTTGCATCACAAAATAGAAAATCTGATCTAGTTGTAAATTTGTACCCATCATTGCATGAGGACATACATACAAAAAGAGTATACAACCCATGTGACTATTTTTTTCCCAAATTGATTAATTTCACAAACCCACAAACCCATTTCATGGAGTAAATGTGTCACCATTATACTAAATATTTGTTTCAATAATAGATTAATCATATATAGGCATAGTAGTACATGACAATGTTGTGCCTGTTGTTTTATCTTCTCTCTCGTATTAATCATTATTAGTGAAAAATTAATTATTGAGTATATATAGTTGAGCTATTGGAGCCTGATTGTATTTGAGATCATATATTTGTGAGAAAAAAAAAATGAGACCCCTAAAAGAAAACTATTTATTATGAAAATTTGTCAAAAAAAAATAAAATAATCGGTGCATTTTTGCATCAATATATAGAATGAATACGAATGAATCACACATTGATACTTTCGGCTAAATTAAAATTTTTTACATATAGTATTACTACTCCTAAAAAGCCTTTCGTAGTTTACCTATAATAACATAACAAGTTATATGTTAACTTTAATCTTAAGGTGTTGGTCTAGTGGGTACAACTTGGGTCTTCGGAGTATATTCTCTCCATGTCTCAGGTTTAATACTCACTGGTTGCAATAAGTTTCCTGTGGCTAGTCTATACAAGACGTTTGTTTTGACTTTAAATTGGACATCTGCATGAAAACTGTCCCAAACACTCAATTATCAAAAGAAAAAAAAAAATTATATGTTAACTTTTGATTCGTTAGAAGAATTCAATCATGTGAAACATAATTCTCTAATAAGAGAATTTGGAAATTTAAGTCCGTAATTGTTTAACCGTCATCTATATTTGTGTATTACGATAATTGCTCAGAAAAGCGAGAGGTAATTTTTTTTGTTTGTTTTATTTATTTATTTTTTTTTTTTTTTTTGCAGATAGGGTTTTGTGGGAAATGGGGTCGTGTGGTAGCATTCGACTCTTCTCTTTTTGGTTTGTCTTTTTAATAAGTTGTTTGTTTGGGTGTCACCAAGTCACGTGAATATCTTCCAAATCTCTGCTTCCACTCCTTCCTGACTCTTCTTTAAAAGTGTTCCAGCTTCATTAGCCCCTTTTTTATGCTCCCCCATTATCCCTTTCTGTCTCTCTTCATCATCTCTCAGACATCTTCTTCTAACTTTGCTGGAGGAGATCTCTCTCTCTCTCTCTCTCTCTCTCTCTCTCTCCATGACTCCAACTTACTTAAATTCATCTTCTTCTCCTTTTCCTGTGTCCTTTAGTGAAGATCAGAAGCAGCATCAACTCCACAGTAGTGCAAAGACTTCTTCTGTCGGATCTTCATCTTCTTCTCTCTTGACTCATGTTTTCACCAACTCAATTCAAGATCAAGGAGGATGTTATCATAAGGAAGAAGTACATCAACTACAATACAACAACAGGTACTACTAGCTAGCTACTTAGCTATTGATGGATTATGTGATCCGATCTTTTTTTTATATTTTTATGTTCTTAACTTTTAGTTCTCTCTTCTGTCAAGCTGATCACTTGAATCATGATGGAGCCTCTTTGATTATGTTTTTTTTTCCCTTGGTTTTCATTGTTTATTTTGCTACTTGTGTTATTATTTTTTTTTTTGTGAAAACAGTTTTTGAAAATTACAAAGAACATTTTTGGTGTTTCTTTGAAAGTGTGTTGTTTTCAGAATCAGTTTTCCAAAAAGTTTAATGTGTTTTTCAAAAACTGAAAATAAAAAACGAAACCACGACCAAATGCCAAGAATAATTGTATTTTAATCTCGTCTCTTGATGTGATGATCACTGGATCACTTTCTTGATCTTAGGCTAATAATTTTGCTTCTCAAGACGGATTGCATGATCATGCTATGCCCAAAAGTGAGAGTGATCATGGCTTAAAATCATCCTCATGGAAGAAACAAGATATTGAACACGAAGTCCATAGTGATCAGAATGGTTCAGCTAAGTCGAAGTCTTCGAAGACAAGGGTGATGCTTAAGATGAAGTTTGAAGATCAAAAACAACCTTCTTCTCCTTTGGAAACATATAACAGCAACAATAGTTTCTCTAGCAACATAAGCAACCCAATTAGGGTTTGCGCCGATTGCAACACTACTAAGACCCCTCTTTGGAGAGGTGGACCTAGAGGGCCTAAGGTAAATATCACCCTCCATATCCATGAACGTCATTGTCTATCTATCTACCAGTAATATTCGGAATGAATCTGATCCACATATTTGGAATTTAGAATATTTTCTAATTTTGTTTTCTGGGTACATAATATTTTTGATCTATCTGAATAAATTTTACCTAATTTACAAAAAAACATGGTGGTGCAGTCACTTTGCAACGCATGTGGAATCCGGCAAAGGAAGGCGCGGAGGGCAATGGCAGCGGCAGCAGCAAATGGTGCAACTCTTGCAGCTGAGACTTCAATAATGAAGATTACTAAGGTGCAACACAAACACCAGAAAAGGTCCAAACTTGCCACCAAATCTCATGGGAGAAAGAAGCTTTGCTTTGAGGACTTCTTGATCAGTTTGAGTAAGAACTTGGCTTTTCACCGGGTTTTCCCGCAAGACGAGAAGGAAGCTGCGATCCTGCTAATGGCTCTATCTTGTGGTCTTGTTCATGGTTGAGTTTTTTTTATAGTTTTTTGTTGGTTTATCTAAAGTAGGACCGCAGCATATTCGTGTGACAGTTCTCAGAGAGAGAGAGAGAGAGAGAGAGAGAGAGGATCAATTTGATCAAATCATGTGAGCAACAAAAAATTCAATAAAAAACAGAAATAAATTTGTGCTGTGATCTGGTGAGATTGAACAAGTTCATATCAAAATAAGGATCTCTTCTTTATCAGTATATTATGTGATTTTTTAGGAAAGTGTTTGGGTGTGTAAGATGAATATCATATACACTTGTGTAAGTTTTTCTAAATATATATAAGTTATCTTACAAAATCGCATAAATTTTTACAAATATATATAAGTTATGATTTCTCAAATTTTTATGGGTTAACTTATATATATTTACGAAAATTTATGCAATTTTGTGAGTTAACTTGCACATGTTTGTGACAATTTATACAAATACATATGATATGTACTTATACACTTAAAGATTACCCGATTTTGTGATTAATAATTAGTTGAAGTTTTGTCTGCTAAACTTCTATTATTTATTTTTTACAAGTTAGCCACATCTTTCTATATGGGGCAAATCATGCCGGTACTACCAGTTTTTTGGTCATTGGATTATTTTGTTCTCCGTAATTTTAATCCGCTAACTATTGATCTTAAATTTTTAATTTTATCTTAATTTAATCTAATTGATTATAATAATCAGCATTTTTTAATAGAAAATGTATACATAATTGGCTAGTGTCATGTTTTCAGGAAAAATTATAAACTTACTTAGCTAAGTGAGAGTTAATCTCAACCAATTTAATAATATTTTTTCTTTAAAAATATTAACGGTGTTATTGGATCAAATTGACACAAAATCTAAATTTAGAATAAAAATTAAGCTAATTAAAAATGTAAAGACCAAAATAATAAAAAAAAAACAAAATGTATAAATTACCAGTATAATTTATCCTTCTGTATAATATCACTACAAAAAATTAAGGTTTTAGAGACTAAAATTTAGAGACAAAATTATTTTTTAGGGATCAAATAATTTTGTTGCGAAAAATGTTGTTATTATATTTTTAACATTTTTCGCAACAAAAATTGGACATTAGTGATGAATTATTATCCTTTTGGGACCAAATTTTTTGTCTCAAAAAATAAACTATTTTAAGACCAAATTATTTTGTTCCTAAAAATCTATTTATTAGTGACATTTTCAAAATTTTGTCGCTAAATGTCTTATTTTTGACTTTTCGAGACGACCTTTTAACAACTATCCTCATGACGATGAAAATTAGTCCTTAAATTCCTTTTGCAATAAAATTTTTATTTTTAAAGACAAAAACATTTGATCTCTAAAACTTTTATATGTTATAGTATATATATATTTCCTGTTAGTATAACATTTCTTGCTGCATACTTGATTGTGGCAAATTCAAAATGAAGTTAGCCATTACTTGTCTACATCTGTGTGAATGGGATTTGTAATACCATGAATGGGATTGGTAAACCAAGGTGTCACCAGACATTCAACTCAATGAACATATCAATTAAAGTTGTGTGCAACAGAACACAACTCTCTCAACCAATCTCAGGTGAGAAGGTTGCGTCTGGTTCAGTGACTGATTTCTATATTTTTAAATTTTATTCTATGCTTAAATATGTAACTTTTGTATGGTGATCTGATGAGTTTAGTATGTGGATTAAATTAGGACGATAATTAACCAAAATATAGATAACTTGTTCATCCATATTGATTATGAATTGAATGATTATCATTCAAACAAGTTTAAAAACACACAAATCTATCACAAAAAATAGACACAAATGTATATAAATGGAATATTTATTTATGTGTCTAGTTTTTCTATTATGAAGCAGGACTTTTTTTCTTTTTTTTTTTTTATTTTTTTATCAGTAAAGTAAAAATTTTATTAAAAATATGAAATTAAAAGTATAGAAAGATGAAATGCATCGAGAAAGATTCGGGAAATACAAGCTGCCCCTACTACTGTAACTCGCATCTATACAACCAACCAGGGACGAAACTAGGATTTCATCACCGGAGGGGCCAAAAGACAATTTTTTGTACTATATACATATGCACGCATGTATGTACAATATGATATATAAATTATGTATATACACAAAAAAATTCAAATACCACAGAAGTAATTTCTAATAGGATAAAGTTTTTTTGGTACAAAATTAAAATAGAGCGCAAGATAAGAGAAAAATGAGATATATATTTTTTATATTGGGGGTCATTTTATGTGTAAAATGAAATATATTTTTAAAATACTATGACAAACCATATTTTTCACAGAAACTGGAGAGTCATGACCCCCCATAGTCTTCTCCTAGTTCCGTCCCGGCAACCAACCCCTCAATCTCACTATTTTTTTTTTTAAAGCAAAAAATAAAAATAAAAATAAAAATAAAAAGTTAAGGACTCAACTCCAAAAACAAAATACTTTTTTTGATAAGCAAAAGTAACTTTATTGATGAAGAAAGCATTACAAGCATAAAACTTACATCAATAAAGGGGGAAGTGCAACAAGCATCACCACTGCCTTAACAATCCCAACTAGGTTGGCACCGCTAAGGCAGCAATATCATCTGCTAGCACTTGACCCAGGATTGGTGAGAAACCAATCCAGAGAAAACAAGAGACAGAGGAAAGAAAATAAAAATAAAAATAAAGAGCATGGTACATCCCTGTAGCTCATGACACAGCAGAACTTGTACTTAATACAAACCAGCCACTCAGCAGGATCCAGGACTCTAGCAGAGTTGCAGCCTCCCCGCAAGCTCCTACTGAGATTTGTGCTCAAGACATCTTTCCAACTTCTAGCTGCTACAGCCCACACTAACAGCACTCATACTTCAGACCTCACTAGCAGCAGCAGCCTCATACTTTAGGCCACAGTGGCAGCTGCCTCATTCTTCAGAGTATGATCCTCAACCCACTGCAGCAGCCATTCCAGCAGAGTGCAGTATCAGCCAGCAGTCAAGTTGAACATGAAACAAGCCTTGAGACAATCCACCTGCAGCAGCCAACTGCAGCCGCCACCTACAGAAAAGCATGTGCACCAGAACCAAGCCTGAGACAATCCACACAGCAGCAGCCACATAGCACAGCATAGCAGCAGCCTCTTACTATAACCATCAGAGCTGCAGAGTATGGTTGAACCTGAAAGAAGCCTTACAGCCAGGCCACTGCAACCTCAGACCATTCCAACTAACAAGGACCATGCCACACTAGCAGCAGCCACAGTCAGCCACATAAGGTTGAACCTGAAACAATACTACTTCAAGGTACACAGCAGCCAGACAGCAGCAGGACCCCTACTCCACCTCTCAGACTTGAACCTGATATAATCGCAAAGTGCACGGCAACCACACATCAGCCACACATCAGCAGCCACAATTCTGTCTTTAGCATAATCCTTCACCTCCATAATGATACATACTACACAGCAGCTTCAACCTCCAATAATTCCCAGGGGGATAGACGAAGGGAGCACACGGCACAGACAAGACATCATAGACAGGTCTACTTACACAGCAGCTTCCACCTTCCAACTATTGGTGACAGATACCTTCACAGACAGATCAGCTTCCAGCTATACACCCTCTGACCTGCTTCAGGTTTGCAACAATATCATGAACTGTGTAATTCACCCCCTTAACATTTGACTTGACCCATAATGCAATTCTTCCTTTCAATCTCTCTGCCATCTGTGCAAAATCTGCAATACCATTGTTAAATAAACATTCATTCCTAAGTTTCCATACGGACCATAACATAGCCAAAGGGACCATCTGCCAAATATTGAATTCCTTCTTCCTTAGCTTCAAACCAGACCACCAGTCAAGCAAAACGGCCACAGAACCTGGTGTAGCCCACTGCACTTCCCACCAGTTAACAGCTCAGACCATAACCTCCACACCACTGGACATAAAAGCAGCACATGGTTTATGGTTTCTACCTCTTCTTTGCAAAATACACATAAGGTGCTGACATTGATGGATAGAGCTCCAATCCTGTGCATAAATTCTGCAGTTTTGATTCTCCCTTTCCAAACTAACCAGCTGAAGAACTGAGCCTTTGGAGGTGCTGCATTTTTCCACAGGAACTTTGTAATAGGTATCATGGATCCATTAAGTAGCTCCAACCTTTCCCACACTGAAGCCACAGTGAATACCCCTGAGTTACTAGCTTTCCACTGACAGTTATCCTCAGTCACAGGATTTAAATTCTGAACCTCTGCTAATAATACATTTAACCTTTGTACTTCTTCCTCCTCCCATGCTAAGAGCGATCTTCTAAATGCGAACTTCCAATCACTTCCCGGCCCTTTCTTTAGGTAGAAAAACTGCAAGGAACCATCCTGCTCCACAGATAAGCTAAACAGTCTAGGGAACTCACACCTAAGACTCATATCGTTGAACCATCTATCCGTCCAAAACTGAATCCTTTCCCCATTTCCCATGATAATTCGGAAGTTTTGTGCAAAAAACTCCGCCACTACACTATTGGATGAGGCTAATGATGTAATATCCTTCCACACTGTAGATACCGTTGCAGCTGCCACTGGTTGTGGAATCCACCTACCTCCAATCCCATCATATCTGCTACATATCACCCTTTTCCAAAGAGACTGATGCTGACTACCATACCTCCACCACCACTTTAACATTAAACACACATTAACATCACCAAGACTTCTCACACCCAACCCCCCTTGGGCTTTACTTTTACACACCTCTTTCCACTGAACTAAGTGAATTTTCCTTTGAACTTCAGAACCTCCCCACAAAAAGTTTGATTGAATCCGATCAATTGTTTTAGCAACACCAACAGGCATTTTAAAGATGGATAGAAAGTACAGTGGAAGACTTGACAGAACAGACTTAACTAGGGTCAATCTGCCGGCAAAGGACAAGAATCTCCTTTTCCAAGATGCTAACTTCTTCTTAAACTTCTCCACCACCGGTTGCCACGTACTTCTTCTTCTTGGATTTGCCCCTAGAGGTAAACCAAGATAAGACAGAGGTAAACTTTGGTTGAGGCAATTTAGATTTTTAGCAAACTCCTTAACTAACTCCTCTTCTACTCCAATGCCACAAACTACACTTTTATGAAAATTAATCTTGAGGCCTGACATGACTTCAAAGCACCTCAAAATTCTTTTAAGCACTATAATTTCATCCCATTCAGCTTTGCAAAAAATAATGGTGTCATCTGCAAATTGTAAATGAGAGATTTTCAGCTCTTGATGACCAACTGAAGCTCCTTTGATCATCCCCTTTTCTTTGGCTCTCTCTAATAGAACATTTAAACCTTCTGCCACTATGTTGAATAGGAAAGGCGATAGTGGATCTCCTTGTCTTAGCCCCTTCTGAGGAGAAAACTCTTCTGTGGGCGATCCGTTCACAAGCACTGAGATCCTTGACGTAGATATACAGGACCAAATCCAACCCACCCATTTTTCACCAAAGCCAAAATTCTTCATCATTGACAGTAAGAACTCCCAGTTAACTGAGTCATAGGCCTTCTCAAAATCCAATTTAAGAATGATTCCTTTTTTCTTAGATTTTCTCCACCAATCCACCACTTCGTTTGCAATTAAAACCCCATCCAAGATGCATCTACCAGAGAGAAAAGCAGATTGAACTTCTCCTATGAGCTTTGGGAGTACTTGACTTGCCCTTCTAGACAACACTTTAGCCAACACTTTATAGATTGAGGTAACCAAGCTTATGGGCCTATATTCACTCAACTCTACTGGGTTCTTCTTTTTAGGGATCAAAGTAATGAAAGTGCTGTTTACCCCTTTGGCCAACTTCCCATTACGATGAAATTCTTGGAACAACTGAATGAACTCACCTTTCATTAAAGACCAGCACTTTTGAATGCAATACAAATTGAAGCCATCAGGCCCTGGGGCTTTATTCCCATCACAGTCTTGAATGGCTGCCCAAATTTCTGCTTCGCTAAACTCTGCCTCCAACACTTCCTTAGAGTCAACAGAACTAATGGGCACCAAAGGCCCTGTCAACTTAGGCCTGCTCTTCCAACTTTCAGCAAAAACTCTTCTAAAGTAGTTCACCACTACTCGCTTCACCACACTTGGGTCCTCCACCACAACACCATTTGTCTGCACTGAATGTAATAGATTTTTCCTCTGCCTGTTAGTCGCCATCAAGTGAAAAAGTCTAGTATTTCTATCACCATTTTGTGCCCATGACATTCTAGACTTTTGTAGCCACAGCCTGTCTTTACTTCTGCTCAGATTCCACACTTTACTTCTGATCTCCCGTCTTCTACTCACCTCTGATTCCAACAAGGATCCAGATTCAGCCTTCAAGTCCCACTCATGGAGTTCATCTTCAGCTTTTTTTAGTTGATCATCAATATTACCAAAGACCTCCATGTTCCACCTACTCAGGTATGCTCTCAGTCTTTTGAACTTAGACATAATTCTATAGCTAGCCCATCCCTGAATCTGAGCCTCCTCCCAGACCTTCTCCACTTCCTTTTTAAACTGAGGATGATATGTCCAAGCATTTATAAACCGAAACGGTTTAGGCCCCCAGTTCCTCCCATCCTCCATTAGCAAGATTGGGCAGTGATCTGAAATTCCTCTAGCCAATCCCCATTGTTTAAATTTATACTTCTCTAACCAGACAGGATCAAGCAAGAATCTATCAATCCTACTCCACCTCTCCCCATCCAATGCATTACACCATGTGAATAATCTGCCATGCATATTCAGATCAACTAATTCCAAGCTATGAACAAGATTATTAAAATCTTTCATTCCCCTATCCCTTCTTGAACATCCCTTCCTTTCACTCATAACTCTAATCTCATTAAAATCACCACCCAGACACCAGGGGTTGGGATAAGAGGGTTTAAGATTTATAAGACTCTCCCATAGTTTCCTTCTCTTCATTACATCAGTCGGAGCATAAATATTGCAGATAACACAATGAAAAGACTTAGCTACGATACCTGAAAGAAGAATGAAATTCCTGGAACTGCAGCAATCTATCAGCTGAAAAATCTGGGGATTCCAAATGCAAAGAAGCCCGCCTGCACTTCCTTCTGCACCTACCTCCATAAAACCCATTTCATCCATTGGCCATAAGGACTTTACAAAATTACCATCAACAGCTTCTCTCTTAGTCTCCTGTAGCATCATCACATCTACTGATTTTGCCTCGCCAGTGCCTTAATTCTACTCCTTTTTTCAGGTCGTCTAAGACCCCTGACATTCCATGATATGAGCTTCATTAAAACCTTCAACACAGCTCCTAAACTCCTTCATTTTCAGCAGCTTAATCGGCCTCTCCTCTCCCTTCAACTCTTTCCAAATCTTTTTTCTCCAGCTCTATAATTCTGGCCACCACTTCCTCCTCTTTCCCTTCACAGTTTAGGCCTAAAGCCTTTCCGACCTCAATCGTAGCTCGGGCTTCTTTAAGTAGCTTACTTCTTCTTTGAGAACTACTCTTCTGTGTTGCTGATAGGGACGTAGCAGCTGCTGCCGCTCGAAGGATCACTCCACTCCTGAGACTGCTAGTAAATAGAAGCCCCTTCTGCTTTGGGTGGCCCCCCTGCTGCAGTTTTTCTTTACTCTGGTCAACTCCTTTCCTCTTCAGATCAGACTTCCTTTTTGATGCCGAATTACCTTTCTGAGATGGGCCCCCCTTCACTTGGTTGTCTTTTTTTGCTGCATGTTCCTCAGCAGCGTTATATTGAGACTGGGCTATGCAGTCACTCAAACTTGAATTAACCTCCCATCTTGGCCCATTAGTGACAGGCTGCACTTGGGCTCCATGTAAGACAACTTCTAAATTAATATTGGGCCGGCCACAATCCAACCCAATTGAAGTATTCATAAAATCTGCGGTGCCCACCTGATCTTCTACCCGTTGATTCTCCAATATCTTGAACAGGTCGCCTGCAGCTCCCTTACATTCCCTAGAGCACGATCAGCTTCTTTTTGTGCTACTCCAGACATGAAAAGATGGCCCCCATCTGCTGCCGCTAGCACTCCTTCCACTGTGTGTGTTCCCTTACTTGACACCTCATCAATTTTTGGCACATCATCTAGCACTCTTTCCACTGTGTGTGTTCCCTTACTTGACACCTCATCAATTTTTGCCATCTTCATCTTCTCCCTGCTCTGCAACCGACCCAACTTCACCTTCCTCCCACCTGCACCATTGACAGCGACCTCTTGATCAACATCTGCAACCTGGCCCCCTCGGTTGGTGAAGTGTTCAGCCTCTTTATGCAAATTGGATTCCATTACTTCGTTTATCTGGCAGCTATACTCTCCATTACATTGACAACGACTGACAAAAGGCTCTTCATAGACTCTCACTCGATAAGCCCTCTCATTTCCTAGTAAATTGATTACCGTATTGATGGGCTCCATAACTTTTGTGATAATCCTTAATTTGCCAAACATAAATTGATTACCTCCCACTGTATCTTCATCATATTGAGCTACATCTCCCCATACTTTACCAATAGCTTCGAAGGTCTTGATATTCCAGAGATTAAGGGGTACTCCCACACATGTGAGCCATATACATCTATCAAGTTCCATTATCTTCCCTTCTTCCCATTCAGAAACTTCATCACTCCATTCATGAATCCACTCCTCCATTCTCTCTCGTGCTTCCTTCTTCTGATGGTTGGAGCTAAATGTTAGTATTGCCTGCTTACCTCCCACTTGCCTAACTACCACTTCCTTATCAATCCTCCTGTAGACCTCCTTTCTAAAGTCATGGAAGGAGAAAAAAGCTTTGAGCCTGACCAGGACACTATCATATAACCACCCGTTACCAGCCTCCGCAGCTCTAACAGATACACTTTGTTTTTCATATTCTCCTCCACTTTGTCGTCCAGCTTGCACTACTTCCGCGTATGACTTACCTTTGATTCTCATCATAGGTTGGATGGGTGTCCACTGCTTTTTCTGCTCCATACGTCCCTGTTTAGCATTTGTTAGCATCTGTCTACTTTGATTGGACTTGCTAAACTCAGCCAGCTTTACTCGCAATGCCCTGTTGTGGCACCATAAGCCATCAGCTTTTTGCACTGCCATCTCTGCGGCCACCTTACAGTCATACCTAACAAATCCAAATCTGGTGCTTGTTGTTTTCCTCCTTTTCCCTGGTATGAAGACATCCTTCACAACTCCAAACTTGCTGAACAGATTAAATAGGTCTCTAGGGGTCATGGCCTCTGGTACTTCATCCACAAATAGAGATACCAAGTCATTCATCCTTGGTCGACCATTTTGCATACCCATCCTTCGTTTTCTGAGAACCGGATTCCACCCTTCTTCCATCTCACCCGATCAACACTCCTGATCTGTTGATGACGGTGTTCGGTTTGTCTTACTGAAGCAACAATTATTGATGATCATGAGTTTACAATTATCTATATATGTGAATTGCCAAAAAAAAAAAAAAAAAAAAAAAAAAAAAAAAAAAAAAAAAAAAAAAAAAATACTTGAATCTAAAAAAAAAACCCACGCAACCCAAAGCTGAAACACCTATATCCAAAGCATGCAATTTGTTTTTTTTTTTGTTAAAGTTTGATTGGCAAATTAAACACAGCCTAAATCAGTCTGTTGATGGTGGTTTCAAAGAGAATGATAGGGGTTGTAGTATATGTTGCAGATCATGCATGAGAATGACAAAAGAAAGAAACAATAGAACTCACCTTTATGCAGCACTGTAAGAAGAGTGGTTCATCAATCATGATGGTGATAATTCAAATTGCGCAACAGCTTTTCTTTTTTGGGAGTTCTCACGAAGTGGCTTGTTTTTTTGGGTGAATCTCACGAAGTGGCTTTGTGGCCTAAAGGAGAATCACTTTTCTTAACCGACATTGGAGTGTTTGGGGTAGTTGTTAAATATATTTAAATTATAATTTATTACATTATAAATTATGATTTTAATTAGAAATTATTAATTTGTTTGGTGTAATTATTGGATTGTAAATTTAAGTTGTTGAGTAATATTTGATAAATAAGTTGTAAAATAGCTTTTGATGTGTAAATGTCATTTTTATCCCTATCAATTGTAAATTGAATTAATTTTTGTTAGTTGTAAATTGAATTAGCATTTATTTATTTTTTGTTATTAACTACTAGTCCCATAAAAATTTTTAAAAAATAAAAATAAAAACTTGTCCACAGTTCATTTGGGTCTTTTTCTATTTATTTATTTTTTTATATAAAAATTCTATGGGTGCAATTGTAAATAAGTTTTTATAATCAAAAACTGATAATCAGAAGCAGTGTAGACAGCTTCTCATAATCAATTTTTTGAGCTAAAATAAATTATTAAAATCAAAAAATTTTTAAAATAAGTCTAACAAAATAGTTAAAATAACTTTTCCAAAAATAAAATCTATAAGTGACTAAAAAAGCCACTCAAATAGAGAATCACTTTTATGGCCTGAAGGAGAATCCCTATTCAACAATTCTATGAACCCACAAGTAAATTTGCAGAATTTTTCCCAAATTAGATTGTGTGGTTAAAATTAAATTTGTATAGTGTTGGGTCTATATGTTCTAGATCATTTTTGGGTAAAATTTCAAAAATTGTAGTATTATTGCTTTAAAATTAGTTTGGATTTGTTTGGATTTACACTAGAAAAAATTACAAATTGGTCTATATTGTTAAAAACAATTACAAATATATAGTGCAATTTTTTATTTTATTTATTTATTTTTTTTTTAATTTTTTTTTGCGTCTATAAAAAAATACAATAAAAATTGTATGTTGAGAAGATTCTCCCTGTTTAATAGTAAATATTTATCTCACTTTCCCATTGAATTCTAATTTCCCCTTTGCACTACCCTCTAGTCCCATCCTTTCATTGGGTCTAGTTTGGGAGCCAATTTTTGTGTACTTCTCACTAGGGGTGTTCAAGCAACCCGAATCACTTGACCAATCCGACCTGACCTGACTGACCCGAAGACATTATGAGCGGTTTTGACCTTAAAATCAGTTAGGGACAGGTCTATTTTTCATTTATAATTTCGGGTTTCGATTGGTTTTCAGTTTTCATAAAAATTAACTAAATCCGAACCGACCGAATATATTACTCATGATGCAAAATCTTGGTTCCATTGCCATTTGTATTTACCTAATTAGTTTGGTAGATTACACACAACTTCTAAGACCATTATCTCTTCCCCTTCTTCACAGCCACAGATTTTAATCATATCTCTGTATCTCAAAAAACGCAACAAATAGATGATGATGAGTCTCACCAACCCCTTTTGTATGTGTGTTTGTGTGTGTGTGTGTGTGTGTCTCTCTCTCTCTCTCTCACACACACACACACACAAATATCACACCATCTTGTATCTCAAAAAACTCAAACGACAGATGACGATGTTGAGCACCCGTCTACCCCTTTTCTCTCTCACTCTCTCTCTCTCTAAAACCCTAATGCATCCATAGATTCACTAATGGTCTCATCCCACTCGATCCGAAACCGACCGTGGAACCGAAAATCATCAACGATCAGTTTTGGCAACCAATCTGGTTAGCAGCGGTTGGGTTTTTCATTCACCCGAATCATTTCGATTTGACAGTAAATAGGGGCCTAACCCGACCCAAGCCGACCCATGTACACCTCTACTTCTCGCCTTGTTTGGATAGGTTCAAAAAATAAGGACAAATTATATTCCCTACATTTTGTCCCTAATATTATTTTAGCTCTTATCATTTCAATTAGTTTTATTTTGACTCTTAATTTTAGATTTTAAATTGTGGAGAAGTGGCTTGGAAATACTTCAGGATCCAGTCAAACGTCCTTGATCCTCTGATTGCTACCTAAAAAGGGAATGAACACTCCGGTCGAGGGTGCCGGAATTAGTACTCCAACGGATAAGTTAGTATGCTCTCTCATTTACTTCTATCTCAAGTTATTTTATATGTTCTCACATACCTTTCTTTAGTTGATGTTCCTCTATTTATATTAACTTTTGGACCCAATGGTCGAGCCCACTCTTAATCCAGCGCATGATTGCTTATTCGGCCTTCCGGTTGTGTGTTGGTACCTGCTCGGCTCCTTACGCACTGACTTGTATATTTGACTTCAAGAGCCCTTAGACAGAGTCGAATTGTTTTTGGCCTGATCAAATTAATTTGGCTTTCCTTAGTATACAATCTATTCGGCCTCTACAATTGCCCCCCAAACATCCGACTAACACCAATTAGTCGGCATGTTTGGTTTTATATATGGAAAGTCAAAAATACGACGCTTGCACTCCTTCCAATACTGAAGCGTCAGAATGTCCACGTTTTACAAATCATTACAATTTCCCGCCCCGTCGTATACGTCATTCATTTAATGCGATTTGAAACCGTGTTGTCCCTTCGGATATTGTTTGAATATGCAAGGCTCTTTGGTTGCCTCTCAGCATCTCTCTTTCATTTCACGGCATCTACAACTTCCATCCGTTCCCAAATGTCCTCTCTACACCTTGTAAGTTCTTCTCTTCTTCATTCCAACTCCCATTTCCTTGTTTGTTTTTTTGTTTAGAGTACTTTCTATTCTGACTCGAATGGCGAAATATTTGAAAGCCCTTCTTTCTACAGATCGTGTTTTTGTTTTTCGACGCCATTTTTTCCATTTCAGATGACGTCCATCTGTCACTTGTGGGAGATAGCACGGTTGACATGGAGAGGACTGATGCGAGTACGATCATCTTTTCCCTCATGTCAATCCCTGAGGGCGGCGTCCATTTCCCCCTTCACCTGTTTTTGAGGGCCATCCTTCGTTATTGGGGTCTACTCCCTTCACAACCTAACGTAAACTTTTACCGAATCATAATGGAAATAGTAGAACTAAATCGCCGACTTAGGATTAAGCTGGGAATCCCTACTATTTGGCATTGTTATACCTTGGCGAAATCCTCTGGTCGGCAGGGACGCTACTTTCTCAGGGCCAAGGACACTGATCACCATCTGGTGACTATGCTTGCCAGCTCTGGTAAGCGTGTCGACGACGTCATGGTCGTTGTTCGAGGCAATTGAAAATTCGGCGAAGGCGAAGATCGCCTAGATCCTGTGCCTAGACAAAAAGGCGAACCAAGTGGTCGTATAGTCCCCTTTCTATGTGTATTTGTTATACGTTTACTTGGCTTAGATTCCATATGCTTTCCGTTTCATTTGTGTAGGTAACAATTTGAAAAAAGTACTTGTCTCGGCCGACAACGCTGTGCTTGAGCAAATCAAAACTACTCTCCAATTCTTTGGCCATCCAAACCTTCAAAAGCAAGGGAGGGCCGCCCACATCCTTCTGAGATACAAGCCAACTTACACTACCTTTTCGGCCGCGGATCACATTCTGATTCCAAAGGGCGAACAGCAACTTACGGCACTCATTTTCCCAAATTTCAAGAATCTTAGGAAGATTAGTCTTGTAGTTTCGGATTCAGAGCCGGTTGCCGAGCAAATAGTCGAACAAGTCGTTGAGCAGCCGAATCAATCCAACTTGGACAGATTCGATAGTCTAGGGGAGGAGGTCGATGCGGCTCTAAATTTGGCTTTTAAGGAAGCCAGCTTCAACCCTCCATCCACTTCAGGCCGAGTAGACGTATCATTAGAAGACGATATTTTCACCGACTAAGGGGACCTTCCCAGCACTGATCCTGAGAACATAACTAGGGAGTCGCTCGCGCAGAGGGCCAGAGAAAAAATGTGGAAAGGATGGCAACCCGAAGGAGGGGCGAAGCTGCCCGGTCTGAACCCCCACCACCTGTTGTTGGGGCTGAGTCTTCTCTACCTGCTCTTGTTGAGGAAACGGAGCAAATTGTTACGGCCAAAACGGAGCAAATTTTCCTTGATCAACCGGACAATCTGGTGGTCGAGCACAAGGGAGAGAAACGCCCCGCCGAGCACGAAACCGACTCTTCAGAAAACCTAACTAATAAACGGCCGAGCATAGAGGAGTCGGACTTGGTTGCACCATTTATCATATAACCAAGAATAAAGAACGTGTCGGTTGCTTCTGATGCATTGGCTGTGAAGGACGCCGCTATGGCTTTAAGCGTGGCCTCTTCAATTTCTCTTTCAATTGACAGAGCAACCTTTCGTGCAGAGTCGAATGTGGTGTTGATAGCATTAGCCGCTCAATCGGCAATATTGGTATATAACTTAATCTTTTGTTTGCAGCCTTTCGTTCCTTTTTATGCTAGTTATCTTATTAATCTTTTGTTTTACAGGCGACAGGCAGGATAGCTGAGATTGGCCGCCGTCATTATGACGCTATCAAACAAATCGGCTTGCTCAAAGCTGAAGTTGAAACTGAAAAGAGCAAGGCTACGAAGGCCTCTCTCAGAGTCGAGTCTAAGGCGATCAAAGCAGCGGAAGAGCGAGCGAGGGCCGATGCCGAGGCAAAGAAAGCCAAGAGCTCCGATCAACTTAGGTTGGCCGCCAAAGAAAGGGCGAACATAAGTGATGATGCGCTCAAGTTCGCCAAGGAGGTGATTGCCAAACTGGAGGCCGATTTGGAAGAATCGAAGAAGGCAAAGGAAATCGCCGACTCCGAGATCTCCAAGGCGTTCCAAGCAGGGGAAAACGCCGCCTTAGAAAAATACGTGGAGGAAGTACCCAAGTTAAAAAATCGGGGCTTCAAACACGGCTAGCTCAAAGCCCTTGCTGCCATTAATGTGACATTGGAGCAACCAATTCCATATGAGCCGCTAGAGGTTGAGCCGCTGGAGTCTGACCTTGAAGATTGAGTAGGGTCAATGTAATTTTGCTTTTTGTTTGGTATCTTCTGTACGCAGTTTTTGTAGATTTTTGTTTATTTACTTTGATTAGAAGTTAAATATAGGGTAATTTTCATGTGTAAAATGACGATTGTTTGTACTCAATTTATTAATGAAAATTGCCTTTTTGTCTGTCTTCTGCATGTGCTAGTTAATAGCTAAGTAGTGTGATGTAATTTAATTTGGCGATAACATAATTGGCTATAACACAATCTGCATGTGCTAACTAATAGCCAAGTAGGGTGATTTAAATTAATATACGGCTCAATGCCAAACTCGATTGGCCAATTGAGATGTATTTAGATGGATAAGTCGTTCAAAAGCCGAATAAAACATAAAACTTGCAAAATCTACCGATCAAATGGGGCATTGTTAATATATTTATCAATAGAGGCTGAATAGATTAATGAATCTGCCCTTGCCCCAGCTGATTAATGAACAGCACCATCAAATATTTGTAGTTCATGGATTGGGTGGGACACAATAACTGGTCAGCGCAATGCATTGCGATTGGGTCGAATAGATTAATGAATCTGCCCTTGTCCTAGCTGATGAATGAACAGAACCGCCGAATATTGGTAGTTCATGGATTGGGTGGGGCACAGTAACTTTTCGACGCAATGCATTGCGATTGGGCAGAATAGATTAATGAATCTGCCCTTGCCCCAGCTGATGAATGAACAGAACTGCCGAATATTAGTAGTTTATGGATTGGGTGGGGCACAGTAACTTTTCGGCGCAATGCATTGCGATTGGGCCGAATAGATTAATGAATCTGCCCTTGCCCTTGCTGATTAATGAACAGAACTGTCGAATATATGTAGTTCATAGATTGGGCAGAGCACAGTAACTTTTCAGCGCAAAGCATTGAAGTGATTACTTTGGGAATGCTGCATCTGTAATTAATAAGTGAGGTAGGGGCTGGGTGCGCGTAGGTTCTATGCTGTGTTCAAATTCAATAGATTGTGAGAGGGAAAAATGCATTGTGTCGAACTAGACTGAACAAATTTGGATGTCAAGAAGAATATTCTTCAACAGTAGAGGGGAGGGTAGGACACTAGCTGAACTGGACTCAGAGATGACTCGGGTGACGAATCTACACGAACGGGAAACAGGACGTCGAAGGAGCGTGAAGGGCGTCGCTCCCCACGTCGTCGAAGTAGGTCACCCAGGAAGGAGAGGCAGCAACGAGGGAACTCCCCCATTCGTGAAGCAAAACCAATAGGCCACCATGCCCATTGAGTTTTTCGATCTTCGTTGGGAATAAATTGATGACAAAAGCGGATTCCATTATCCGCGATCCAAATGTGGCAGTCGAGTTTACTCGACAGATTTTTTCGCCAGAAGTCCAGGATCGATGGTCAGCCGGCCTGACTATGAAGTTTTTTGGGAGGGCATCTATGGAGCGATAAAGGGACTATATACCTCTTATAAAATTGGCATGCGTCTTCGTGCCGCGCAAAAAGAGATAGAGCAGAAAGACGACCATATTTAGAGCTTGCAAGCTCGCGCAGAGAAAGCCGACAATGAGCTGAAGAAAGCTAAAGCTTTCGAAATGCAGTCGGTGAGTCAAGTGAACCCGATTGTCGCGTAAAGAGTAAACCGGCGGCTTTTGGATCATGCAATTGCTGACCGAGACATGGCAAGCATGTTTGCAAGAGAAGCAATAAGAACCAAGGCCTACGAACAAGGCTTTTTTGACAGCCGAAAAATTGGTATTGAAAATACAAAGGAAAAGTTAGTCGAGGATGTCTGTTGGTGCGAAAACCATGGATTTAAGCATGGATGGATCAAGGCTCTTCAGGCCGTGGGTATCGATTCGGTGTCACCTTTATATCAGAATTACAAATTTTCCTTTGAAGCTTACAATGCTGAGAAGATCGACGATGAAGAGGGTGCCAAATAAATTTATATGTTAATACACATTACACCTTTGAGTTTGTCAAAAGCCATGTATTTATGCTTTATTTAATGAATCACATATTTGCTATATTGTTTCAATTATTGTTTGTATATTAATCCATGACAATCGTATATTACTTATGACAATCGTATATTAATCCATGCCATTCCATTGCCAAATGTGGTCCTTCCAAATTCGAAGGGTTATTGGGCCATTCGTGGTAATAAACGAAGGGCGCTCCGAATTCGAAGGCTCATTATGTTGGCCAACCGTGATATCCACGAAACTCTGAATTCAAAGGCACATTGTGTTGGCCAACCATGATATCCACAAAAAGTACTCCCAATTCGGAGGCTTATTTGACCCAAACGTGGCATTCACGGATGGGGCACTAAATTCGAAGTCTTTTTGTTGCCCAATCGTGATATCCATGAAGGGCGCTCCGAATCTGGAGGTATATTCGGCCCAAACGTCGTATTCACAGATGGGGCTCCGAATTCGGAGTCTTTTTGTGTTGGCTAATCGTGATATCCACGAAGGGCGCTCTGAATTCAGAGGCTTATTCAGCCCAAACGTGGAATCCACGGATGGGGCTCCAAATTCAAAGTCTTTTTGTTGGCCAATCGTGATATCCACGAAGGGCGCTCCAAATCCGGAGGCTTATTCGACCCAAACGTGGCATTCACGGATGGGGCTCCAAGTTCGGAGTCTTTTTGTGTTGGCCAATCATGATATCTACAAAGGGCGCTCTGAATTCGGAGGCTTATTCAGCCCAAACGTGGCATCCACGGATGGGGCTCCAAATTCGGAGTCTTTTTGTTGGCCAATTGTGACATCCACGAAGGGCGCTCCGAATCCGAAGGCTTATCCAGCCCAAACTTGGCATCCACGGATGGGGCTCCGAATTCGGAGTCTTTTTGTTGGCCAATCATGATATCCACGAAGGGCACTCCATATTCGGAGGCTTATTCGGCCCAAACGTGGCATCCACGGATGGTGCTCCGAATTCGGAGTCTTTTTGTTGGCCAATCGTGATATCCACAAAGGGCACTCCGAATCCGGAGGCTTATTCGGCCCAAACGTGGCATTCACGGATGGGGCTCCAAGTTCGGAGTCTTTTTGTGTTGGCCAATCGTGATATCCATGAAGGGTGCTCCGAATTCGGAGGCTTATTTGGCCCAAATGTGGCATCCACGGATGGAGCTCCGAATTCGGAGTCTTTTTGTTGGCCAATTGTGATATCCACGAAGGACGCTCCGAATCCGAAGGCTTATCCGGCCCAAACGTGGCATCCATGGATGGGGCTCCGAATTCGGAGTCTTTTTGTTGGCCAATCATGATATCCACGAAGGGCGCTCCGAATCCAGAGGCTTACTCGACCCAAACGTGGCATTCACGGATGGGGCTCCAAGTTCGGAGTCTTTTGGGGTTGGCCAATCGTGATATCTACGAAGGGTGCTCCGAATTCAGAGGCTTATTCGGCCCAAACGTGGCATCTACGAATAGGGCTCCGATTTCGGCGTCTTTTTGTTGGCCAATCATGATATCCACGAAGGTCGCTCCGAATTCGGAGGCTTATTCAGCCCAAACGTGGCATCCATGGATGGGGCTCTAAATTCAAAGTCTTTTTGTTGGCCAATCATGATATCCACGAATGGTGCTTCGAATCCAAAAGCTTATTCGAGCCAAACGTGGCATTCATGGATGGGGCTCCGAGTTTGAAGTCTTTTATTCGCTACTAAACCATTATTAACGAGACTGAGGCAAGAAAGGGCATTGCATTAGGGAATTGAAAGATGTATACATAACATTTCAGCAAAAATTCAAAACAATCTAGCATGTCGTACAATTTAGCTTAATGATAAAATTTGCGCAAATGTGTAGAATTCCAAGGGCGTGGCAAACTTCTCCCAGCCATGTCTTTGAGTCGATATGCCCCAGTTCCGGCGTTTGAATCAACCTGATAAGGGTCGTCCCTGTTGGGGCCTAATTTTTCGTCAGCCAGATTCTTAGTAGTAAGGAGCACTTTCTTGAGGACCAATTCTCCTGGCATATAACGACGCAATTGTACGCGCTAATTTTATGATTTAGCGAGTTGTTGCTAATATTGCGCCATGCAAGCAAGGGCACGATCTCGACGTTCTTTAATCAGAGTCAAGTCCAAAGCCAACATCATGTCATTACGGCCCATGTCGAAAACCTTGGATTTCAGCATGGGTAAGCCGATCTCCAGGGGGATAATTGCCTGGGTTCTAAAGCACAAAGCGAACATCGTTTCCCTAGTGGATCGCCTTGGAGTAGTGCGATGAGCCCACAACACACTGGGCAATTCTTCGACCCATCTGCCTTTAGCTTTTTCCAATCTTTTCTTGATGCCGTCTAGGATGACTTTATTGGAGGCCTCTGCCTGACCATTGCTTTGGAGATATGCCAGCGACGAAAAGTAAGGCCAGATACCATATGTGTTGTATAATTTCCAGTAAACGCCACAATCAAATTGGGTGCCCTTGTTCGAAACAAGTGCTCGCGGTATGCCAAATCGTGTTATGATGTTTTTCCATGCAAAACGCTTAACATCGACATCGCAAATATGTGTTAAGGCCTCTGCTTCAATCCATTTTGTAAAATAATCTGTTGTGACAACCAGGAATCGCTTGTTGCTTGGAGCTCGTGGTAGTGGTCCGACGATATCGAGTCCCCATTGAGCGAACGGCCAAGGACTAGTGATAGAGTTTTATTCCTCGAAAGGCAGATGAGTTAAAGGGGAAAACTTCTAGCATTGTTTGCATTTCCTGACGTAATTCTCGGCATCTGTTCACATGGTCGGCCAATAATACCCTTGTGTTATGGCTCAGTGGGCCAATGAGCGTCCTCCAGAATGGGTGCCACAGCTGCCTTCATGTATTTCAGTTAAGAGCTCCTCAACTTTATCTGGGTGAACACATTCTAAGTACGGCCCAGAAAGGGATTTTTTGTAAAGTTTTCCATGCGGATCCAAGTAGTATAGCAGAGCTTTATTTCGCAGTCTATGGGCTTCTTTCTTGTCCATTGGGAGCTATTCTGAAGAAAGGAATGCAATGATGGGGTCCATCCAACTTGTTCCTGGTTCAATGATGTTAATCTAAACTAGTACAGAAGAAGTAATGCTCGGCTCATGAACGAATCCTACTTCGATTGTCCACTTAATTTCTGAATTGATGGCAGAGGCTAGGCAAGCAAGAGCATCCGCATGCGTGTTATGATCCTGGGTTATTTGATTTAATTCGTGGTGGTCGAATTTCGCGAGCAAGAGATTCGCCGTTTTCATGTAGGCTGCCATGCGGTCATTTTTAGCTGCATACTTCCCTTTCAACTGGTTAATGACTAATTTCGAGTCACAGAAAACAAGCAACCGCCGCGCACCAAGGTGAAGTGCATTTCAAAGGCCGGTTAGCAATGCTTCGTATTCGGCCTCATTATTTGATACATCAAAGCCCAGTTTGACCGTCTGCTCGATTATTGCCCCTTCGGGGGTCATGATTACTACGCCTGCTCCACCACCACGTTGGTTGGATGACCCGTCACAGTATATCTGCCAAATGTCTCCAACGTATATTCTCCAGTTGGCTTTAGGTTGCACTTGATCGGCCTTGAAGTCGGCAATACATCCCGTGAATTCGGCTACAAAGTCGGCGAGCACTTGCCCCTTGATGGAAGTTCTAGTTACAAACTAGATATCATACTAGTCGAGTTCCAAAGCCCATTTCGAAATGCGCCCTGATGATTCCATGCTACAGAGCGTCGACCGCAGGGGATAGTCCGTTAGTACAGCTATGGTATACCCTTGAAAGTAATGCGTCAGTTTTCTTGTAGCCATGACGAGAGCAAGAATGAGCTTTTCTAGTGGTAGATAAAGTGTTTCGGCATCAGCCATTACTTTGCTTACATAGTAAACTGGTTGCTGCTCCCCACATTCTTCCCTTAAAAGTACGGCGCTGACAGCCCAGTCAGATACCGCCAGGTACAAAATAAGTAGATCACCTGCCGAGGGGGTTGCCAACAGTGGTACTTGTAACCACGCCCCGCGAGGGACCGCACTACAGCTCGGACTCTTCCGTTTGGTTTGGATGGTGCGGTTCTCAATCTGAACCAAAGAGTCCACCTCTGGCAAATCGTTTTGAAGAAAAAACAGATTTTTGAAAAGTAGTGCCAAACATGGACTGCTTTGCCAGATTACAGAGTCGCCACCTAAATATTTTTTAATGGGGGAATTTAGGAAACCCTGACTCAGTGCCGAAGGCCACGTGTCCGTCATCACCAAATGTCTTGGCTCAGGAGCTTGGGTACGATCGGGGAAGGTCAGCTATGAGCACCCCCTTTCGCCCGGTTCGAAAACCGGCCTCTACTAACCGTGATATCCGATTTTGAAAACATTATGCGTTCTTATTCCGGTTATTAGCCTAGAATTACTATGTGATGCGCACAGCAAACAAGTATAGGCTAGGTTGCCTAATTCGGAAATAATCATTGCATATCCGTTTGTTTTGAAAGCGTTTCGGGTTTTGCTACTCGCAAGTAGGCTAAAGCATAGATTTCAATGAGTTTTCCAACTCAGGCAACCCAACCTCCACCCACAGGCATTCAAACAGTTTATCTCACATAAGCACTTAGCCGCATGGTAAGCATACTGTCATGGCAACATTCACACGTATGTGGTATGCTAAAGCGTAAAATACTTACATCGTACTCCGTGCCAAAACAAGAAACTAGTTAGCAGACATGCATGTCCCTAGATCATGTTAAGTGGCTAATGCAACACAAGCAAGGATGCAATTTAGAGTAGGCTCGGCTAACCCTAAAAATGGCACATGAAATGCTACAACTATCACGTATTCAAGTTAGATTTGAAATACAATGCAGTTTGTATGATGTACCGAGCCCGGTGCATGTAAACAAATGCATGGATGCACGCATGCATTGCATAAGGTATGCTAATTTAAATGTGCCCTAATCTACCATCATAAGCGGGTAAATAAAAGGGAGAAAGAAGTGGGGATTGGAAGACATACACCCACTCACACACACTTATTACAATTATGCCCTCACTCGGAGGGACCAAATAATAATACAGTCCAAAAGAATAAATGGATAAATTATTACAAAATTCTAATTACTAAAATTAGATCAAGTAAATAAATAAAAAAAGGGGCCTCAGCCCTGCCTCGGGATGCGCGAATGATGCATGCTCGTTGCGACTTGCCCGGAAAAGCCTACACCGTGCCACTGCCACCTCTGTTTTTACTGCCCCATCTCTCCAAAAATACCAAAGTCCCAGGAAACCTTCCTTGTATTCTGCTGAGTGCCACCGGCTGGAGGAAACTACCACCGGCTGCTTGTGGTGGTCACCGGCTGCAAAATGGTCTATCGGCCAGAAATACAGTGCCGGTCGGCACAAAATTCCTGCAGAAGACAGTTTGACAGCAACAGCAGGCAGCAGTGCATGGTATTGGATTTTTGAGCATATTTATGCATGGCCAATGCTCCCTATCATGAATGGGACTCAAGGAAACATGGCTCTTGGTTCTAGGGCTATCAATTGTGCACCTTGGTGCATGATAGCCTAAGATATCAAGGTCGCATTTCAATGTAAAAAATGCATGCAACACAAACATGAGAATTAAGTCCCTATCATGTTAATATCAAGGGCCCTAATGACATGGGAATTGAGGTGTGTTTTGTTACTTAAGGTACAAACACCCCCCATTTCTCACACTTGGTTTGACACCCCAAACCAAGTAATGAAATGCAATTCAAGCAAACATGCATCAACAATGTATTATGGAACTAGGATATTAACACATTAAGTACCAAATAACCAACACATTAGTCATGCAAAATTACACCTAAAACCCCCCACATGGCAACCCCAAAATGCCTTAAGTATGCAAGCATGCACAATGCCAATTCCTAGACATACTAGAGCACACCCTTAGAGCATGAAATAGGCTACATATACAAACATTCAAACATGATTTATGGACTGAAATAAGGTCACAAATGATGCCAAATCATGAGGATGACCAATGTTGAACATGCTAGGAACCAAAATACATGGGGCTTACAAGCCTAGAATACAAAGTAACCATGTCAAGCACACTATTCATGGCGAAATCAGTGGCTCGTAGCCCTAAAACATGGCAAATCAAGACCAACATCTTCAAGATGCTAAGCTAAAAACATGGAGATACATGAGGCTAAACATATGGCATGTTTCTAAACAAAATGGAACATTACAAAGCAAGTATGAGAAGCATGTTAAGGGCCACGAAACCGACCTTAGATAGAGATCAAACATGACCTAAAACACTCAAAAAAAAATCTGAAATGAAGCTAAATGCAAACATGCACACATGCTACTTCATGAGCCAAAAATGGAGGCCAAAGAGGGACAAAAGGGGAGAGGGGTATCCCCCCCCCCTACTTGAGACTTCAAAACACCTCCCTCACCACTGAAAACCCACTGGTTTTCAGTGGTGAGAAGACCAAAAACAATGAAGTTAGACAATGCTCCAAAGAAAGGACAAAAGGGCCAAAACAAGGCCTAAAAGAGTGAGGCTTCACTCAAATACAAAAGTGACCTTAATGAAAGTTCTTGAGCAAGTAAAAACAAGGTTTTTTTATGTTAAACACAAATCCAAAATCACAAAGCAAAAGGGGTAGAAAGTAGTTGCAAGAATGGGGAAACTAAAGCAAAAAGTTTACCCTTGAAGATCCAATGAAGAACAGGTGGAGCAGCCCTCCTCTAGTGATCAAAACCAGTCCAAGATCACTCAAAACAAACCTCCAAGCCTCCCAATCTCGGATTAAGGTGTAGTAGTGTGTGTAATGGTGTAAAAATGAGGTGAAATCCCACTTTTTGGTCCAAAAACACACACACAAGGGGAGAGAGAGGGAGATATAGATATATATGGATGTATATCAGAGATATATGTATAAGCTCTGGTTTTTAGGTCTAAAATGGCTAACCCTTGTAAAGGGAGATGAATGGATGCATATATAGGCAAGAATGCTTAGTGGCTAAGCAAGAGAGGGGGGGTTCAAGGGATTCAAGGAGTTTAAGTGAGTCAAGGCTTCTTGGAGAAGCTAAGACAGCTGGCCAAGCTTCTCCAAGAAGCTTGGCCAAGGGGTCAAGCTTCTAGAAGCTTTAAGGGGTTCAAGGGTGCAAAGGGCAAACCCGGGTATGGGGAGTGGTGATAGTGCATTCCAGCTGTCACAGCTGGCATGCACCATCCCTGGGGGTGCAAAGGGGTCACACCGACCAGCCAAAACAGTCACCGGCACAAAAGAGTGCCGGTCGGCAGTATACAATGCCGACCGGCCAAAGGTTTTGAGAAATAAGTGTCGGTGGCCACTAGGAGGGGCCAGTGGAGGTTTGGGGCAGCCGGTGGGCTTTAGGGATGGCTAACAAGCCTTCCCCTTCCCTCAAATGCAAAAACACACAAGTACTTGGTGCACAACCAAGCACAAAACAAGCCGGTTGAGAGATCCTGAGGCACGGCGCGCAGCCGGGGCCTCCGGGAACTCAAAACAAACACAAACATGGATAATCACCGGGTGTTCAAGCGGTGACGTCCAAGTCTTGAGGACGGTCAAAAATAGGGTGTCTACAGTACTGATCGGAGATAAGTTTTCAATCCATCCAAAGTGGCCTGGCACTCGGGGGTCCATTCGAAAACTTTGCCTTGCCGAAGTGTGTGAAAGAATTGTCGGTAGAAATCTGTGGAACGACTAATAAACCTGTTGAGCGCGGCAGCCATTCCCATCAGCTTCTGAACCTCTTTGACCGACCGAGGAGAGCCAAGTTCTAGAATTGCAGTGATCTGCCTCGAGTTTGCCTCTATTTTGCGGTGGTTAACAATGTAGCCGAGGAATTTGCCGGATTCGATGCTGAATGCACACTTTGAGGCGTTCAATTTCATTCTGTACTTTCGAAGAAACCGAATGTATCTGCCGAATTGGCTAAATGGGGGTGCTTTTCCTTGGATTTGACCACCATGTCGTCGATGTGAACTTCCACGGTGTGGCCGAGCTGTTCCTTTAACAAGGCAGTAACCAATCTCTGGTACGTTGCCCCCGCATTCTTCAGCCCAAAAGGCATAACCTTGTAACAATAGGTTCCTCTTGGGGTGAGGAACACGGTCTTTTTTTGATCCTCTAGATGCATGGCAATTTGATGACAGCCTCTATAGGCGTCCAAGAAGCTCATGCGTTGATGACATGCCGTCGCATCTACGAGTTGGTCTATTCTGGGGGAAGGGGGGAAATAATCCTTGGGACAAGCTTTGTTTAAATCCGTGAAATCCACACAAACACGCCAAGCTCCATTCTTCTTCTTTATAACCACGGTATTGGACAACCATGTAGGATAGGTTACTTCGCAAATTGCCCTGGCCTCAAGCAATCGGTCAACTTCTTCAACAACGGCTAAAGCGTGCTCCGTGGCTGACTGTTGACTTTTTTGAATGATCGGCTCACATTTCGAATCAACGTTTAAGCAGTGTTGAGCCACAGATGTGTCCACCCCTGGCATCTCGTATGGTGTCCACGCAAACACATCGAGGTTGCCGAGTATGAAGGATTCAAGCTCGTGCCTGTCAACTTCGTTCAAGGAAGTGCCAATCATGAAGAACTTGTCAGGACTCCCATTAATTTTGATTCGATCCAGGTCTTTAGTTGTCTTTTCGCTGGGGATCTTCCCAATGTCCTCGAGGCTCTCTTGATCTGGTACTTCAATCGAATTCACTTCCAGTTCTTTTGGTTTCTTTACAGCAGTAACAAGGTAGCATGCCTATGCCAATTTCTGAGAACCCCGAATCTGTTCAATGCCATATTCAGTCGGAAAACGAAGTAATTGATGATAGGTTCTTGGCACAGCTTGCATGGTATGCAACCAAGTTCTTCCCATGATGAGATTGTATGGCGAAGGAAATTTGACAACCAAAAATTCTACATCTACTGATCTGGTGCCAGCCGGAACTAGTAGTGTGATCTTGCCCAAAGGATACTCGGGGTTAGCGTTGAAGCCGAATAATGGATAATCAGCCAGCGACAAATCTGAGTTAATGAAGCTGACTTTAACAAACGTTTTGTAATACATTATTTCTAAAGTGCTCCCATGATCAATGAGAACACGTTCAATGGTGAATCTGTTCACGCGTAGCTCGATGACGAGGGGATCGGCGTGGAGGCGAGTTACTCCAATCAAGTCGGTGTCGTCGAAACTAATCCTCCCAGTTTCATGGGGCCGTTTTGCTAGTGTGATCGGCCTATGTAGGCTAGGTTGCAATTGAATTGTCTGTACCTCGGTTGACGACGGCAGACTATATATCATGTGAATTACACTAAGTAGAGGTGAATCTAGCTGTATGGCTACCGTGTTCGATGGATTATTCTTTCGAATGTGTTACGCCAACCGTCCGTCTTGTACCAGTTCCTTCAGGTGGTCCTTTAGTGCATAACAACTGTCGGTGTCATGACCATGGTCCTTGTGGTACTCACACCGCTTGTCCCTTCTCCTTGTATCGGGAGGTCCCATCATTTTGGGCGGCCATTTAAAAAACGAAAGGTGTTGAACTTTTGACAAAATCTTGCTGACCGGCTCTGCTAACTCCGTGTACTTTTTGTCCAAGCATCTTGTGTGCCTGCTATCCACTTGATATTGTTCATTTGATCGGTGTGCTCGCACACCTTTTGTCTCATTTAGCCCGATTCTGCAGTTCGGGGCTCCTTGACAGCACGATGTTTATCAACTGAATGATTCCAGGCGAAGCCATCTTAACGGCTTTCTGTCCGGCTTTGACCCGCAGGGCATCATCTTCCACCTTACAATATTCTTTAACTTTCTTCATTAACGCCCAAACTGTTTTAAGGGGTCATCTGGTCAACGAACTGTAGAAGAGACTATCAGGATGTAATCCCATTTTGAAGGCGGTGATGGCCATGGAGTTATTACAGGCATTGTCTACCAGGTTAAAGCATTCTCAATTGCATGCCGAATGTTCACGAAGGGTTTCTTTTGGTTTAATTTGCATTGCCTAAAGAGAATTGGCTTGCTTTGACTGGATTTCATTGGTGATGAATCTTGCCCTAAAGGACTTTTGGAGTTGATGGAAGCTCTTTATCGATGTCGGCTCCAATTTATAGTACCATCTGACGGCCAGTGGTCCCAAATTGCTTGGAAACATTCGGCACATGAGAGCTTCATCGTCAGCATGCAGTGTCATCGCTTGTTTATAATGACAAATATGGTCAGTGGGGTCTGATTTTCCATCATACAAGGTGAACGACGGTGCTTTAAACTTCTTGGGTAGCACAGCCTTTGCAATTCATTGCACAAAAGAGTCATGCTTGTCTTCTTCATCCGGATCATCACTTCTTCTCCCTCGCTTCTACAGTACATACGGACTTCCTTCGGATGAGATGGATACATCGACTCATCCCTTTTTTCTAGGTTCCGGTGATGGTGAGTCAGAATCACTGTCATTGTCGTATTTCTGAAGTCAACGTCGTCAATCATCCTTCTTTCCTGAAGGTCGACCCCGGTCGCGGCATGCGGCCTGTTGGGATTTGGCTAGCTCCAGGGCCAACTCCTGGCACAGGCGCTCGTTCTTAGCCATCATGCTTTCTAGACACTGTTCGTTTTGCTTTGCCTTATCCATGATTGTCTACATTGTCTCTTGCACCGATGTTGAGGGTGAGGTCTAGGCTATTGAGTCGAAGTTTAAAGCTCGTCGTCCAGTAATATTCTCTGGTCCAAGCATGTTTCTTGGAGTGATGTCATCTCTTGGCGTAATATCGTCAGCAACTACCGGAGGATCATCTGTTACGCCCGCCATGGATGTGCTTGAGTATTTCCACAGACGGCGCCAATTATGGAGAAGTGGTTTGGAAATGCTCCAGGATCCAGTCAGATGTCCTTGATCCTCTGATTGCTACCTGAAAAGGAGATGAATGCTCCGGTCGAGGGTGCCGGAATTAGCACTCTGACGGATAAGTTAGTATGCTCTCTCGTTTACTTCTATCTCAAGTTATTTTATCTGTTCTCACATATCTTTCTTTGGTTGATGTTCTTCTATTTATATTAACTTCTAGGCCCAAGGGTCGGGCCCACTCTTAATCCAGCGCATGATTACTTATTCAGCCTTCCGGTTGTGTGCCGGTACCTACTCGGCTCCTTACGCAGCCGACTTGTATATTTGACTTCAAGAGCCCTTGGACAAAGCCGAATTGTTTTTGGCCTGATCAAATTAATTTGGCTTCCCTTAGTATATAATCTATTCGGCCCCCACATATATCAATTTGGTACAATAACGGTAGTTAGGATTTTTGAAGAAAAATTATCACTGAGTTGGTTGACATTTACTATTATAAAAGTATGACACATGCCGCTCACGTGCACAGTTTCATAAAAAAAACACAATTGTAATTAATTGGACTGAATTAAGACAAAATTGGGCAAATTACACTAGTAGTCCATATATTTTGTTTATTGTGTCATTTTGGTCCCTATACTTTCAATTGGCTCAATTTTAACCCTTAGTTTTAAATTTTGTTTCAATTCGATCCAATTGATAATGTCGTTAGTGTTTTTAATTGAAAACTATCATTAAATTGGTTAAGGTTAACTCATTAAATTAAGTAAATTTATAATTTTGCCCTTAAAAATATGACATATGTCACTTTATGTTAATATTTTTCATAAAAAAAAAAAGCTAAGAATTATAATTAATTGGACTAAATTGAAACAAAATTATAAATTTAAAATCAAAATTGAGCCGATTGAAATTATAAGGATTAAAATGACACAATGACAAAAATATAGGGACTATTGTGATAATTTACCCTGAACATTCGAGATAAAAATTGAGTTAATTGAAATTATAGGAACCAAAATGATACAAGAATCATAGTATAATCCTATCGGAGTAATTTGTCAAAAAAATTAAACATAAAAATAACGGGAAAAAAAATTCTAGGGTTTGACCCTTATAACAAAATAAACCATGAGTTTTTAATTTTATTAATTCAAATCCTAATCTTTTGATTTATTTTCATTTAAACTATCTTCCTATTTTCATTAAATAAAACTGAAAAAAAAAAAAAGTATTTTAATCATTAAACTTAATGAAAAATGATAGTTTAGACATTCTATTTATACTTATATTGAGTTCAATTTTTTTTGTCGGTATTACTTGACGGACATAGGTGAATAGTTTAGATTGAGAATAAATTAAAAGATTATGATTTAAATTAATAAAATTAAAAAATTAGTGTTTATTTGTTATATGGGGCAAACCTTCAAAGGTTTTTTTGGTTATAATTTTCTCTTAAAATTTGGTTTGTAAAAAATTAAAAAATAAAAACAACAACGAAACTCGGCGTTTTCATGTATTTTTCATTTTTTTGGAGTAAAAGGTTTTTTTTTTTTTTTTTTTTTTGTATTCTTCAAATCTATTTTTTTTAAGGGAGACTTATTTATAAGTCCTTTTTCAGACACTTATGGTAGACTAAATCCTATGTAATTTCTTATAGAGTCTTAAGTCCTATTTAGATAGGAATGTATTCCACAAGATCCTACATAAACGTAATATGACGTGAAACTTACATAAACGTAACGTAACGTGATACCTACATAAACGTAACATAATGTGACACCTATATATACGTAACGTAACGTGACACCTACATAAGCGTAACGTAACATCTACATAAACGTAACGTAATGTGTCACGTTACGTTTCGCAAACTTAATGAGCTTTTATTTTTTAAAATTGAATGTTGCCATAGATCATATTTATATGAAACATAACATGACACTAACATAAATTAGCAACATTTATAGGAAATTGAATGTTGCCATAGATCATAGGTGTCACGTTACGTTAAAATTGAATGTTGCCATAGATCATAGGTGTCACGTTACGTTACGTTTATGTAGGTGTTACGTTACGTTTATGTAGATATGATCTATGGTAACATTCAATTTCCTATGATCTATGTTACCATAGATCATAGGTGTCACGTTACGTTTATGTAGGTGTCATGTTACGTTACGTTTATGTAGATATGATCTATGGTAACATTCAATTTCCTATAGGAAATTGCATGTTACTATAGATCATAGGTGTCACGTTACGTTTATGTAGATATCACGTTACGTATAGGTGTCATGTTACGTTTATGTAAGTGTCACGTTACGTTATGTTTATATAGATATGATCTATGGTAACATTCAATTTCCTATATATGGTTTTACTATTATTTATGATATTAACAACTAATATTGAGGGTAAATGTGTCAATAAACTTCTCACAGGACTTATGGGAACATAAGTTTTTTAGTAGGACCATATGTAGCATAAGTCTCCCTAATAGAACTTATAAATAATTTTTCCTTCTTTTAAATTAACAATAATAAATAAAATAATTTTAAAATTCAATCAAATAAGTGTCTAATACTCTATGGTAATTGATTTATATGATTGAGGTGATGATGCTGGTGGTAGTAGTGTGGTGATATTAGTAATATTTTAATTTGGAAAATATTTTTTACCTTTTAAAAATAAAAAATATTTCCTATTCACATAAATTTGTTTTCAGTTGATTACAAAAAATAATTTATGTTGACTTCGTTTTTTATTGTATTAAAATTTTGAAAACATAAATATATATATATATATATATATATTATATATATATATATATATATATTTAAAAAATGAACATGAACTTATACTCCATAAGTTCTAACTAAGACTTTTTAGACTTTTAAGTCCCATGAAATTTTTTATTGTCAAAATTGCCCTTAAAACAATGATTATTCATCATTTATGATTATCTACAAAGTAACATAATGATTTGGCATTTATTTTGATTTTTAAAACTTTAAAACATCAACTTTTAAATTGAAAAAACTAACCAAAAAAAAAATATTATGTGCAAAAAAAAAAAATTAATTAGTATGTTTGGTTTGAGTTTTTGGATTAAGTTTTTTTTTTTAAATTGAGTTTTTTGATTTTTGTGTTTTTTTATTTTTTGAGAATATTTTTTAAATTTTAAACATTTTTTTTTTACTTTTTAGATGCACCTTACTTAGATATATCTAAAAAGTAAAAAATTTGTGAAAAAATATTTTAAAAAATTAATAAATACATAAAAATATAAAAAATGTACTAAATTCTCGTTTTTTTTTTTTTTTTTTTTTTGTATTTTGTGGTGTTTAGTGAATTTTTAAAAGTTTTTTTCACATTTTTTTACTTTTTAGGTATATTTATGTTAGGTATGTCTAAAAAGTAAAAACAAAATTGCTTAAAATATTAAAAAATTCAGTAAAACAAAAAAAACACGGAAAACAAGTTGAATTTTCTGAAAAGTGTTTTTGGAAAAATGGAACCAAGCATTTTTTTTTTTTTTTTGTTGAAAAAACTGAATTATTTTTTTCATGCAAAACTGACAATTGTGTCTATAAATGAGCAGGATGATGGAATATTGATGTGCAAAACTGGAAAAAAAATACTTTAAAAATGAAAAAACTGATAATGTTCTCATTTTTAAAACTTGAAAAAACTGATAATCTTCTTGATTTTTATTGGATAGATAAATCAAACCAAGAAGTAGAAGGACAAAAACGTTTAATCTCATGTTTTTTTTTTTTTTTTGTTTATCAATTAGTGAAACAATTATCTAGAATATTACTATACAAAATTGATAATACTCTTAGTTTTAAAAATTGGAAAAAAACTGATAATATTCGCAGTTTTACTATAGAGGACTTATTGGTTCAAAAAATCTTAAATAGGATCTGAGCTATCATAATATTTGTAAATAGGATTTTTAGATAATTAACTCTTTAAAAAATATTTTGGGTCTAAAGAAACAAAGCCTAAATGTGAGCTAAATATTTCCTTTAAGAGGACGTCTAATGGTTACTTAGGTTGAACCATTTGACTTGGAGATCTTTTATCACATTTGTTTACTAGGAGATCAAATGACGATAGAGTACAATCAACAAATTTAGATTCATAATCCACGGTTTGAATTTAATTTGGAAACAAGTGAGCAATTGATTGATAAATTTTTTTTTTTTTTTTTGATAACTCAGGTATCCCCAACCCGCTGATTTTAAGGGAAGCCAGGACTAATCCTGAGGGCCCTGAAGTTAACAACCGGGCAAACCTCCAGTGGCCCTAAGGGGTGACTCGAACTCGAGACCTGTGGATTTTATCCTTCAGACTTTACCATTCGGCCACTTGCCTTGGGTTAATTTGATTGATAAATTGATTGATTGTTAAGATTCACAATTCAATCGAGTCCCTGTTGCCATTGGTAGTATTGCAATTCTGTGTTGGTGAGTAGCGTTTAATGGCTTTCGGAGCCATAGAACGTGTTGGTTGGAGAAGCCAGTCACACAAAATATGGACGTGCTTAACATGGAGGCTTAACTTTGAAGACATTTTCATATGAATTGGATCTAATATAAACATGAGGTAATTCTATTTTTACACATTAATTCTTCTCAATTCACATATGAAATATAAACATGAGGTAATTCTATTTTTACACACTAATTCTTCTCAATTCACATATTCAATAAAAGTTTTCTTTAATATAATTTTATTTTTGAATAATAATACCATAATACACACAAATCTTAATTCTAAAACACCACAGTCATCCGCCATTACTAGTGCCACTTCTTTCTTCCACCATCCCTTCTCATCGCCTCTTTCTCTCTCCCCTTGTGACCACCTTTCCGCCATAAATCATACACTCTCACAAGCCTTCCACCGCAAACCACTCATTTTTAAGGTTGACTGTGAAGGTCTAGTGTGGAAGGGGATGAACTAAAAGTGGCGGTGGTGGTGCCAATAGAGGCTAAGAGTGGTGGTAACGGCGGCACAGGAGGGGTGGATAAATGGAAGAAGAATTAGAATTTTTGAAATTGAAGATGCCGGTATTATTAGAATAAAGAGATGTGGACTGAGAATTTTTATTTTTTGTATGTGTGTATTAAGAAAGTGTTCATTAAGTATTTGTACTAAGAAAAATTAATGTGTGAAAATAGAATTATCCATAAACATGGATAAATTACATGAACCTCCATTGAAAAATGGTATTATTACACTTGGCCTTATTGGTATGAGACAACTACATTGACCTCCTTTGCACTTCATAGTTTTATAGCACTTGACCTAATTTTGTTAGTCTCATGTCTATCAATTGGACCGAATATAGTGACATTGAAATTTTTTATTTTTTTTTAACCTAAAATTTCAAAATTAACCCTTTTGTTCCTTCTTAGAGCAACTTAATCCTATTCCTGAAATTCACATATAGTTGCACATCAACCAAGCCACCAACTTAATCCTATTCCCAAATCCTAGCCCATAATCCTATGTCTCCAATTCTAACGTCATCTCCAATTTACCCACAACAAACTGTTAACCACAGCAACCCTATCCACACCTCAACCCCAACCATACTAGCCACTCAACTACCAATACTCCCACCGCAATCCTCATTTACAACCATCTCACATCTGTCCTATATTGTTATTGGTCAACTATCTTATCAGCCATTAATCAATGGGTTTTTTAGGGATTAGAGATTGGAAAAAGATAAAGGGTTTATGCAACATAGATGTTCTTGGTTGTACAATAGCTAGAGTTGAGTGTTGATGGACGGTAGCTAAAGGTAGCGATGTAAATGATGTTAGTGTGCAATGTGGTAGTTATGGTTGATGCAATGAGGAGTGGTGATTGATGCAATAGAGGAAGTGGCAGTGTTAGGGTATTGTGGATGAGGGGCTACATTTTTTTTTAGATCAGCGAAAAAGAACAACTTTATTGATGAGAAAACAAACATACATTACATATGCATCAACAAAGCGAGGCAAGAGCAAAAAGTATCATAGTACCACTTCCTAATCACAACTAGGTTCGCACCAAGAAGAGCACCCAATCATGTGCTAGCTCAAGCCAAAGAAGTTGGTGAGAAGCCAACAAAAAATAAACAAAGGAAAACAAACAACTCAAAACCCCAAATAAGCCCAAAAATCAGCATCCTCACACCAAGTGAACAACACAAAGACCTAGCAGGTCCACAATTAATTTGTTAGCCCCAAGGTTTTCAAAGGATTATATAAATTGATTTCGATGATAGTACAACCTAAGTCATTATGCTTATAATAAGTTATTCTTAAATTTAAAGCTGATTAAAGTTTGTCTGACTTGTAGAATTCACTAGAACAATATTCTTGATTTGAGTAAGCTCATAAAGAAAGAGGAGCAAGCTCAAAGTATATTGTACCAAATAGAATCAAATAAAACATGAAGGTGTCAACTCAAACATAGAATGATCCAGCTCAGAGCTTACTGGATTGCAAAAAGGAAATTTCAAGAATTTCCAAAGTTAGCTCAACACAAAGAGTCAGCTCAAAGAATTTTGCAGAGCAAATTATTCAAAATAAATCAAGCATGAAGAGTTTGAATTCAAAATTTATTGAAGGATTTGAAATGAAAGATTTTGAGTGGATTTGATACACAAGGAATATTTTCTCTACAAGGAAAAATTGCAAAATCAAAGGGATTTGTTTAGAACTTTTCAAGACAAATTATAGCGTGCTGATATTCAAGAAAGGAAGCTTAGAGACAGAATTTGAATTTGAAGATTCATCTGGCCTGCTAATTTAAACTAAAGATATGCATGAGAAAGGAAGGCATGGAATATAGGATTAATTGAAAAATACAGAAATTCAAAATTCAAATTGTTCTCGTATAAAAAGGTTCAATATAGAAGAGGAATTGATTTGGGAAAGGGAATCAATCCTAACAGCTATATTTTTGAAGCTTCAACAATCATATTTTTGAAGCTATAAAAGGAGCATTCTAGCCTTAGTTGAAGAACAGTAAAACACAACAAATATACATTAGTGATATTCAAGAAAGCTCTGTTATACTAAGAAAGCTCTAGATTGTTCTTTATTAGGATATAGACTTTTGAGTGAGATTTTGTTTAGAGTTTTGAACTTTTTTTGTAAAAGGATTTGCACTCCCTTCTTCTTACTCTTGCGAGAGTGATTTTTTTGTGAGTGGTTTTTGGGATAAAATCACTTGGGATAGGTGTGACTAGGCACCGGATTCAAAACTAATCGTTGTTTTTTTTTTTTTTTTTTTTTTTTTTTTTTTTTTGAGTAGTTTTTGGGATAAAATCACTTGGATTAGGTGTGGTTAGGCACCAGATTCAAAACTAGTCGACTTGAGTGATTAGGGATAGATCACTTATTGTAAAGGTTCACTACCACCTGTAAAGTTAGGTGTTGTAACGCGATTTGAAGATAGTAAAGAAATTCCCAAGGAGGATACTTAGGGAGTGGACGTAGGCTTGGGTTAAACCGAACCACTATAAATCGTAGTGTTGATATCTCTTCTCCTTTCTCTTATCACTGCTTATATTTTTGTGTAATTATTTGCACTGCTTATTCATCAATTATAGTTTGATTGTGTAAGTTTTATATCTCTATTTTATTTCTGAGTTAGCTCAAACTGCATTAGTTTTCTTTACTGCTTAAATATTTTGAAAAACCTAATTCACTCCCTCTATTGGGTTGTCATTACTAGGATAACAATTGGTATCAGAGCCTTGGCTCTATTCTTGACTTAATTGTCTTAGAGTTTGATCATAACAACTATTATGGGCATTTCCCTTGTTGAAGGCGAATCCAACAATAGACCTCCTTTATTCAGTGGTGTGAATTATAACTATTGGAAGGCAAGAATGACTATATATGTGACATCCCAAAGAATGCCTCATACTATAACCATAACTATATCATTATCCGTCTTTGAATTCTAGAGATAAATTTATGAATTGTTAGGATAACAACTTAGAAGATGAATACATTAGCTAGAAAACTTAGGAATGTATGTACTTCATAGAGAACCTAAGGAACCTAGAAGAATTTGAACATGTCCAAGAGATTTAGTAAGTATTGAAGAGTTAGGGAATTCATCTTGAACTTAAATATTGAACACTTAGATGATTCAACAAACCATAAGTGAAGAGCTTAATGATCTTAGTTTAACGAGTAGAATTTAATAAGTACTTTATTAGAAATTAAAGTGGGATTAGCAAAAGTTAAGTAAGATCAACTAAGTGTAAGCAAGATTAATTAGGCTAATGAAGATTAGGACTAAACATGATTAATTAGAACTAAGCTTAGTTAATTAAGATAATGGGACAATTAGTAAAATACTTAAGCTAATTAATCTTTTACATCAAACAAAAGAAGCTTGGAGAGAGTTTGAGAGAAATCTTGAAGGTTGGCGGAGTTTGGTGATCTTGAGAGCTAGAACGAGAGAAAGAAAGGAAAGAAAATCAATAGAAGATTGAAGATTTAGGCGTGAGAAATTATGAGAAATTCACTAAAAGGTGAGAAATTCAACCCTCCTTGTGTTATTGATTTAATATAGCTAGAAAATCATTTAGACTAAGTTTGAGAGATTAAAATTGAAAAGATAGGAAAAAGTTTGGAAAATAAAAAGGCTTTGAAGAATTTGTAAGAAAAACCATGTTTTGATTTGTTTAAGCTTAGAATTCATTGCATATAAATGTTTACGTATGAAACACACACCATCTTTTCAAATTTAGAAGCCTTAAACATCATGTTTTGAAGGTTTGAAATGAAGAAAAATGAGAAAAGGTTTGAAAGAAAGTTAGGTTGAAGCATTCTTAGATCAAATCTTGTTTTTGATTAGTTTGACCTTGAACTCATGCATTCAAATGAGTTTTCATGAACCTTACATCATATTTTCATGCTTTAGTATATCAAATATCATGATTTGAGACCTTAGGATGCAAGAAATGGAATTAGAACACCAAGAACACGCACTTGCCTAAAATTTTGCTTGGTAGGAGCTCAAGCGACCCCCATCCACTGCACGAGTTACCAAAGCCAAAACCACCACTGTAGGAACCATTGCTCATGCGACCTAGGACACAGCACGAGCGTGCAAACCACCGCATATGCAGCCAAGTCCGACGCACATACGACACTCTCTGTTCAGCCCAACTTCAAATGGGCATATCTCTTATCCATACTCGATTTTAAGCGATTCTTGAGTATAAATTCAAGCCCCAAAAGTCTAATTTCTAATGGTGGTGGTCTCACATCCAAATTCCAAGTACACAAAGAGATATGTTTAAATTAGTAAAGGCTACTCACTTTCTTCTTAATCGTTTCAAGCTAATTCATTTCCTAACTTAGTTTTCTTTTATTTGCTTCATATTTCCTTCAACTCAAAACATCTAAACATTATATTTTTTCATATAAAACATATAAAAATGTTGTAGGGTACTCAGGGCTTTTCAATAAGCACCTTTAGCACATGATTAACACTTGATAAGACTTAGATTTGAGCTTAGAAAAGCACTAGATGATCTAAGAAAATATTAGAAAACATTAAGTCAAGTCATGAACATTTAGGGCCCTTCAAAGTACACCTTTGACACAAGCTTTGCACTTGATAACATTTAGAAAAGACTTGAGTTGTAACCAGAAACCCTTTAGAAAATGTTAAGCTAAACTAAAACACTTGAATTGATTTAAGGACTTGCAGGTTAAGATGTTTTCAATGCCTTGTTTATATTTTGTGAAGGTTAAGCTTTGGAGGAGGGGAAATTCTCATTGTTCACGAGCCATTTGTGAGTAATATTATTCTAAAGTTATGTTTCAAAGCTAGTTTTAGAAACTTGATGATATATCATGGTTTATAAAATTCTTTGTTTATGAATGAATAAATATCCTATATTTTGTTTAAATCTATCAATGACATCCTCAGATAGTCCTAGCCATTGGGGAACAATCTAAATGCACCATGGCCATTTTTGAGCTCCATTGCCACCGAGGTATGGATTGTCTAATTGGTACCCAGGTTGATTATTCTATTAAGAGGTTCTAATGGATACACCATGCTATCACGTTATGATTATGGAATATTCTTATGAGAAATGTTCAAATGCTTTTGGAAATAAGATATTATATCTACACCTTGTAAATGTTATTGGAATTCATTCATTTACTACTTTACTATAAGGCAATGGCTCACTGCCTCACCCTTATATATATGTAGATACAAAAGAAGTATCATGAAGAAATTAGCTCCTTGAATTTTATGTATATGTGCTAGAGACAAGAGAGTTGTAATTAGCCTTGTATATGTTGTATCCCTTATAAAAGAGTATGTAATCAAGAATGATGTATGTTTCATTTCATATAGTTATGCACTACTTTGAATGGTTGTTTAAATGAACTTAATGGACTCAACTAAAGTAATTATTAGCTTTCGCAACTTAATACAAGATTTGCCCCAATTATCATAAGAGTCTAACTTGCTTTTTGTCTAGTGAGGCCTTTAATAGTCAAGGACTACTGGTTGGTCACTCCGCCATCCTGTTTGGGATGGGTTAGGGTCGTGACAATATACATTCAATCCACAGATTATGAGCTATGGAAATTTATTGTTAAAGGTCCCTCTGTTCATACCAAGACTGTCGATGAAAAAAAGGAGCTTAAGAAAGAAAGTGAATGGAGTGCTAATGATTGGAAAGCTATTCAATTGTATGCTAAAGCTATGAATATACTATATTATGCTCTTGATGCAAATAAATTTAACAAGATTTCTACTTGTGAATCTGCTAAAGAGATATAGGATAGATTAGAGGTAACACATGAAGGAACCAATCAGGTTAAGGAATAAAAAATCAGCATGCTAGATCATAAATATGAGTTGTTTAAAATGAATTCTAATGATTCTATATCTGATATGTTTACAAGTGTTAGGGTTTTATTCTTGGCAATCCCGTTTGACAAAACTCCTTTCCTTTGTAATTTTGTTCAACTTTTATTTTAGTGAGGCTATGAGTTTTTAGATACGAATCCAACCCGAATTGTGCCTTGCAGAGAAGTTTATGATGTCTAATTCTTTCATGTTTGCCACTTCACTGACTATGTCAGTGATCGAGCTACCTGGCCAACTCGCGAGGGTCCAGGGGACAATGCCCCTTGGTTGGTTCAGGGCAACGCTACGGTGGGATTGAGGGGCAGCGCCCCCGAAGCAAAATGCAAAAATGCATTCAAAGTTGCTTGTCCGCTCGAGCAACCGTTTGTGCGCTCGAGCGATGAATCTTTAGTTCCAGAAGTTTGATCGCCTGCAAAAATACTGGAAGTTGCATTTTTCCGCTCGAGCGGAATTTCCTACACTCGAGCATCAGTCTGCTCGAGAGCCCATTCTTGCGCTCGAGCGAAGATTGCAGAACAGATTGCTATAAATATGTGTTTCAGTCAGATTTTAGGGTTACAGCTTCCAGATCTTCTTCTTGGATATTAGGGTTTATATCTGGGGCTATTTTGCTTGGTTTCTTTGATGTTTAATTGAGTATTCAACTCATGGTTTAAGAAGTATACATCAAAGGATTATTTGTTTATTTAATACAAAAGAGAGTGTTGTTCTTTAGCGAATTCAGTGGAATTCGAGCCTGAAACTTTGGTGGATCCCGGAGTGGCTCATCATCATGATTCGACATCGGCATTGTGGATTCAACATTGGGCAAGACAATTCTGAGGTGAAGACGGGGCCTGAAAAGGCACATAGGGGTCGGTTCAATTTGGGCATGGATTCGCTAGGTAATTAAGAGTACACTTGTGTAATTCCTTTATGTCTTTTTAGTGGATTGTTTTGTTGCTTTTGGCCGTGGTTTTTTTATCACAATTGGAGGCGCTCCAATTGTGGTTTTTCCACGTTAAATCGTTGTGTTGATTTGTCTTTGATTGGGATTGCTTTTTACTTGTTAAAATTGGTACATAATCACAAATTAATATCTAGGGGATTTTTAGGTTTTTCAACAAGGTATACTAATATTATGAATGCTTTGAAATCTCTTGGAAAATCATATACTAATGTTGAAATGGTGACAAAGATTCTCAGGTCACTACCAAAGAGTTCCTAAGCAATCTGTTACTAATCGTATTTTTTCTTTTTTGGTGAATAAGTCATAAAATAAAACAAGAAAAATTACAAGATTCCAAAGGGCAAACCCTAGGCCCTACCACAACTATACATACTAATTGTCTTTAATATTGCTTAATTTGATTTTTTATTCTGTTGTGAGCTAACAATTTTGTCAAGATGCAAAGCATAGAAATTAGTCTATTCAAATTATCCTGAAAGGAGCAAACTTAGAATATTTTGAGCAAACTCATCCTATTTTGTTCTGAAAAAGAGCTAGCTCAAAACTCAAATGAGCCAACCCAACCCAAAATTTTTTTTAAAAAAAAAAAAAAATACCCGATATTTGACCCACGATATACGGGTAACCCACAATTGCTTTCCCCTATTTCAAAAGTTGAAACCTTAAGCTCTCTCCATGACCTTATACGTTTTATACGAGAAAACCTATTGTCAATCTCTCCTACAAACCCTTAGTGTCATTGTTCTCCTCTTTGATTGAAAACCCTAATGGTGCCCAAACCTACTACTCATTTGGCACAAAAACGAAAAGAGGTTGGAAAGCTCTCATGAAAAGGATGATGAATCGAATAAGAAGCTCAAAAGCATTGTAAAAACTTTTGATTCATGGTATTTTACTAATCATAAAGCTCAAACCAGGTGTCTCTCTCATTTCTCTTTTCAAGATATAATTGCTAGTAGGGTTATCGATTTTGATTTCTTAAAAGAGAAAGATTTTCAAATTAAAACTTGGATTGAAAAGATTGGGTGGTTATCTGCTATGTCTTTGAAAGAGAATGTTTACCCACCTCTTGTGACACAATTCTACTCTGAACTTGATCTAGAAAAGGGATTTACATCTTTTGTGAAGGGTAAGAAATTACTTTGAGTTATGAGACTTTGAGTAATATTATTGATGCCCTAGATGTTGAGACAAAAGTCTTTGATTCGAACAAATGGATTAAATGCCCTGATTTTAACAAACTTGAAGTAGTCAGAATAAGTTGTGATGATCCTGATGTTAAAGAAGCTCTCAACCCTAATGCCTCTGATTTAAGTCTAGAAATGAGGGTACTACACCACATTGTTGCTCACATGATTTTACCTAGAAAAAGAAAATTTAAGAATGTCCCTTACTTGGAAGTTTCCATTTTATGGGCTGTCACTACCAGTTTCTCGCTTAGTTTGCCACATCTTATTTTATCTCACATGGAAGATTGTCTTAAGAAACCTAAAAGTGCTCTTCCCAATGGAATGATTTTGACAAAAGTTTTCAAGCATTTTGGTGTAGACTTGAAAGGAGAAAGAAATGAGAAGACAAAGGATAGAGTTATGTACAATGAAAAGACCTTCAAGTTAATGGGATTTACAAAAATAGAAGGTATATAGGTGTCAAAGAAAAGCCAATATCCTCCAGCTCCCACTACAAACATAGTTTCTCATAAGGCAAAAAATGTTGATGTTACTGTTCAAGACAATAATACTTAGCCTCTAGTTCTTAAACTGCTGCAAGAAATCTCCAACAAGATAAGTAGCATGGATGAAAAAGTTGAAGCTTTGTATGACAAAGTTGATATTTTGGGTGAAAAGGTTAATCAAATTGAAGGACAAGTCACTTTTTGAAGAAACAGCAAAAGAACACCATTTTGGCTGTGAACAGTTTGAACACCCTCATGTTTCGCAAAGCGTGATAAAAGTGGCAAACTTAGTAGACTAGCAAAAAAATTTTTGAAGAGGAATGAAAACTTCATGGAGTGGTTCAACCAACTTTTGTACTAGTAAATTCCCCCAACAATATAGAGAAGCATGCTTGTGTTTTTGCTAACAATTCTTTTTGGACTTGTTTAATACTGAAAAATGTAGATTTAGTGTAGAAAACTTTTTTAGAAAATCTAGATGCTTCCCGTTTAACATGATTATCGATATAGGCAATCCAAATTAAAAATTAACAACCATGATGAATGTAAATAAGAGAGAGAAAGAGAAAATCATCCACGATACAAAAGATTTTTTACGTGGAAAAATCACAATAGAAATCCACCAACTTGTGATAAAAAATCATGGGCTCTCGGCCAGACGAATAATCCACTATGCAAGAAAGGTAGTACAAGAGATCTCTTACAAAGGCCAATCCAAGATACACGAATCCACTCACTGACACACATCATTGTTCACTCCATAGGTACCTTCACGATCTCCACTGGATATCTGCATGGTTGTCTAATCGCCACAACACTAATGATTTCGGAATCCATTGAAATCTCCAATCTTGATATCCACCAAGAAGGTCAGTTTCTGAAGAGGTGAAGAACTTATACAAAGAATTGATGATTAGCTTTGAGCTCCTATGGCTAATGTATCATCAAGTAGATGAGAGTTACAAATAATCCTGACTACAAGATCATTCTCAAATAATAAATCTCTCTTACAAAAATACACTCACAAAAATGTATTCCTCTCACAAAAGAAATTTTCTTAAGGTTGGAAGTATTCAGGAGAGATAGAGAGAACACTTAGAAAAATAAGTGTGAAACATGCTAAACAAAACACCCAGGGGGCCCTTAAATAGACTTGGGTAAGACAAGTTCACCAGTTGGTCGCACGAGCGAAGTGCCTTCACAGTTTGCAGAGCAAACTTGTGGGAGCTGGGACCTTTTGACATAAATTGGTCGAGCACACGAAGAGATAGGTCACACGCGCGATATACAATGGTCGCAGACGTGATGGATTGATGCCAAATCATGGGCACGAGACTTGGGCTCGCAAGCACAACTTCCCATGGGTGTTTGTAATAACCCTGATCCGCAATTAGCCACTAATCGGTAATTAAGGATGTTAATTAAGTAAATAAAATAAATTATGGGTTTATTATGTAATTTGCATGATCTTTGGCTTTCTATCTGTTACTTGTAGAAATATCTATCTGGAATTCCGTTTTAATATGAAAATTGAAAGCCTTATCGGCATCCGAAACCGAAATTGACTATATCAATGTGTTATTTGGAATTTTTAGAATCATTTGGCAAATTTTATTAAAAATTGATTCAGATCAATTAATTAAGTTGTGTTTGGATAGACCAAATGCTCTAATTAATATATTAATACATCACAAGTATATAAGTTGCCTTATAAGCTCATTTGTGCTCAACAAACTTGATTCAAGTGGGAAAATCTGAGAATTCATTCTAGAGTGAGAGTGAGACTCCATTTTAGAGAGAGAAAGTGTAGATTCAAAGAAGAAGTTGAAGATTTTACTTGAGTTCATTATCATTGTGCAAGAGCTAGATTAATTCAAGACTATAAGTATGAATTCAACCCCTAAATTATGAATCTAAGTTATCAACATGAAGATTATGTGTTTAAGGGTGTGTATTGAGCTTAGAAGGAAGATTTGAGTGGCAATTCATGCATGCATGTACATTTTCTTACAAATTGAGCATGATTTCCATGAATCCTCTCTTCCATGTTTGAAATTCATCTTAATTATGGGAAATCATCAAGTTTCAAGTTGTTTTGTGGTATTTGATCATGTTTTGAGAAGCTCAAGACCAAGAAAACCCATGCATGTTGTGTTCATGAACATTCATCATGTTTTAAGTTGAAATTGTGAGTTTTTAACAAACTCTTGGGCCATGATTTTATGAAATAATCCGTAATTCTTCATGTTTTACAAGTTTACTATGTTATCTCAAGTTTTGGGGCCCAAGAGATGTGTTTTGAAGGTTGGAATTCGAGTTTTGAGCTCGTAGGTGCAATCTGGAAATTCCAGAATTTGCATCTACACTCGAGCGTGGGAGTTCACGCTCGAGCGACCACTCTGAGTGCGTGCACTCTACTCGAGCGACCAAAAGTCCGCTCGAGCGTGAATTGCAAGCTCCCAGAAGTTTCATGTCTTTTACAGATCGCTCGAGCGAAGGAATGTGCGCTCGAGCGACCATCCTCATTTTGCATGTCCGCTCGAGCGAGGAAAGCTACGCTCGAGCCGGGACCTTATTTTCAGAAATTTTACCAAGTGTTTTCCAATGCATTTTGGCACCCTCATTGCATCTTAGGCATTCCTAAGACTTAATTAAGCCATGATAATGAGGTTATGGATTAGAAACACACTAAGAAAAGAATGTACTAAGTTAAGAGATTACCAATGTATCTTTGAATCAATGTGTTAAGGAAGAACAAGAATCAATGTAATGTAAGCTAAGCCGTGATGGCCACATGAATGTGTAATGATAAGATATGTTTGTGCTATGTTCCTTTGTAATTGTAGGTCAAGACTCGAGGATTGATTGACCATTTATGGGAACCACTGTGAGTAACGTTATTGTAAAGATATGTTCATATGAATTACGTTCCAAATGAAATATGATAAGTTCTGATTTCTGAAATGATATCTGTTTTCGTGAACGAATATTCCATGTTTGAAATCTATTATGGCATCCATAGATAGTCCCAAGTCATAGGGGATGGCATGAAAATGCGGGTCCATGACATACATGTGATTACGAGATCTCGTTAGCCACTTCATTGTGGTGATATGTGTTTAATCGGTATCCGGAACCGATTACTCTAGTCGGAAGACGTTATGTGATGTGTTCTATGGGATGTACCATTATTATGTTCAAATACAAGAATGTTTATGCTATGATCTGTTTTATGCTTATGACATGTTCGGATTTCGTTCACTAACCCCTTTACCTTAATGTTATTCACTGTGCTTTAGCTCACTGTGTGTATATATATGTATAGGTGAGCATTCTGGTGATCGAGCCTGAGGGCTTTTGTCTGGACCTGTGTCCTGCTGTCAGCCAACCATTGCGCCTCACATGGAGGTTCCTGAAGTGTCATGTGTTAAAGTTCTACTATTTCTGTGTATGTGGGTTCTTTGTTTTATTGGTTGTACTTGAGATGTTTTGCTAAGTGTGTGGGTATAATGAGAAAATGACTTTTGGTTATGTATATGAAGTTTTACATATTATGTTTCATGTAAGTCTACACAGCTCATTGGACAACTATATTCATGTATTTGCTTCCACTAGCCCCTTAATTTTGTTAATCAGTTCAGAGGCCTTCGGTAGTTCAAAGATTACTGGCCGGTTACGATGCTAAACCCATAGGGACGGGTTTGGGTCGTGACAGTGTTCAGCAGCTTTTTTAGACTTTTTCTACTGAAATTCTCCATGTGTGTTCCACAATTTCGGTCACGCTTTGTCTCTCATTTCTGCCAACAAAAACTCATCTTTTTATGTGGAAAAGATTTCATCAATCACACACATGTTTGATCACCAAAGATTGTCAACAAGATTAACCAACAAACCATCCATAAAGATTGACCAATAAATTCAAAAAGAATATCTTTAGTCACATGCTTATGCCAACAAACAAGGTTAAACAAAAATCACATGCCATCTTCGAGCCACCAAATCTACAACAATCAGGTTTATAACCTCAAGAAGATAAAGCACATGCACAATAAAAAACAAAACAAACTCTTTGACAATTATGCCAACAAATCATGCCCAAGTCTACTTTGAGCCACCAAAACTAAAAAATTTACATTTTACAAAATCAAGAAGATAAGAAATAAAGAAAACCAACTAATAAACAATTTTGTCAACTTTGTCTCGGTATTTGCCAAAATAAATCACATGCACAAAGATTGGGATTAAAAATCCTAACAATCTCCCCCCTTTGGCAATGCTGAGACAAAACTACATAAAACATTCTTACACAAGATCTTTTGATTCAAACAACAAATGAGACAAAGACAAAGAAATAATTAAACTGAAAAACGTGATTTTGTCTTTGGAACAAGATTCCCAACTTGCATTGATATGCCAAAACTAGGATTAAAAATCCTAACATTCTTTCCCTTTGGTAATTCCGTGACAAAACACAAAAGCGCCCCTGCATAAAACCACTAGCATGCAACACAATTTTTGTTGCAAAAATTTTCTCCCCTTGAACATAAAATCAATTTTCACAAAAGCTTCTCTCTCCCAAAACACAAGGCCAATTGTTCTGCCAAATTTTTGTTCAGAATTGACAAGGGAAAAACAAGAGAACAAAACACGCAAATCACAAGACTCAGAAATTTTTTACTCAATTCTCAAACATTGAAAAATAGAGTCTTATCAAAACTAAAAATGTTCAACAAGTGTAAAAAGACACTCACTTGAAAACTATTCGATAGTAGATACTCACAAATCTCATACCAAGGCAGTGTGTTGTGTGAAATGTGAGAATACCATGTTTAACAATGCCATGTAGAGATCAAATTTTGAACATTTTGTATCAAAAAATTGAGCCACTCTCTTTGGAAGTCAAACCTCAAGTTTTTCAATGTATGTGTGATTTTTGAGAGAGCTATTCATTCAAATTTCCATAATCTCCTTTCGTCTTCATAAATGCTTTTCAATTTCTTTTTCTTTCATTTCAAAAAAAAAAAAAAAAAAAACGAAGTAGGCTTTCACACTTTTAAGAGTGGTAGATGAATCCAATAAATCATGAATTTTATCCTCTGAAAAATGCTAGCTATAACACACTCTTACATATAGCCCTTTTCCTCGAGCTTAGCATAAAAACAACAAACATTTTCAGTTCAACTCTCATCATCATACTGTAAGTACTTAGTATCGGTCAATTCGTAAGAGTTAAGGCACAAAAATTAACACATTGTTAAAGATTTCTCATGAACTATGGATAAACATTTAATTCTCCTAAAAATGTGTATACAATGAGATCATGTTCATCAATCCTCAGGTATTAAATTCATCAATCCTCAAGTACGAGAATTACACAAACTGAACATGTCATGCAAAATAAAACAAAGTTTGTCAAGAGTGAGTCCAGAGACAAAATTTCTTTTGACCAATAACAATTTTTGTTTTGTTTTTTTTTTTTTTCTTTTCTTCAAAAAACACACAAACACTTAAAAGACTCGCAAAACACACAAAAAAACATTTTTTTTTTTAAGAACTCAAAAATAAACAAAAAAATACTTATAACCCAAGAACACGAAACCCTTCATCCCAAATCATTTTTCTTAACCCAAACAACTCTAGTTTTGACACGATGAGGTTCAACATAGTTGTTGGGAAAGCTCACCAAATTTTGAAAATCTTTTTGACACTTTGGGTTTTTGTTGGGAAACAAGTGTTGTGCAAAACTCTTAGAGGCGTTGGAAAACTTGCTACCTCTATGTGGTATGTGACCATGAAGCCAATAACAATAGGAGCGAAGATGGCCTAATTTACCACAAAAATCACAACAAAAAAATAGGCATACCATCCTTTAGATATTTTGTAGCCGACCTTACCCATTGAATGTTTTGCTTAAGCACATGTTGAGGCCTTTGAACTTGTCTTTTACCCCTTCCATAAATTCAAGCAATTAGGCCTAATGTGACCACAATCTTCACAATGATGACAAACAGGTATAAATTTCTTTTTCAATATATTTTCATGAGACGAATTTGAAAAAGAAGAAATTTAACCTTTTGCCTTGACAAAATCCCTTATCACTTGTGTGCTTGCACCATTGGAAGATGATGCTTCGAGCTTGGTGTTAAAATTATTGTTGTAGCCAAGTTCAGTCTTGTCACTCGCCATTTGTTGTGAATTTAGAACACCATCTAAATTCTTTGAATTTGTATTCCACAACTTGAGTGTGGCGCTGGCACCGACGAGTTCAAGCTCCCTTTTTACACACTTCTCCTCAGGCTCTTTAATTTTCTTGGCACAATTTTCAGCATCTTCTTTAAGAAGATCATTTTTCTTTTTGAGCTTGTCATGTGCGCCAAGAAAAAAATCTCTCTCATTTTTGCAAGTGGAGAGTTTATGCATCAAAATGTCCTTTTCATTTTTTAGGACATTGATCTCAGCTTGAGCCTCTAAAAAATTATTTTTCAACAGATCCTTCTCTTTCACACATTTTTCCAAGCTTGTTAAGAGTTCTTTCTTTTGTTTCATCAACTTATAGCATTAGAGGTGCATCATATGTGTTTCTTGAGAATTCTCATCTTCACTATTAGAAGTGACTTCATGTTCTGGAACCAGGTCAAAACTTGCAACTAAAACATTGTGGGTTGCATCTTTCTCAAGTTTTAAAGTTTTGAAAGGACATTTGGTTGAAACATGTCCAATCCCATGACATTTAGAGCACTAAACTTCTTGAAATCTGAAGTTCTTATTATTGGGCTTAGAAAAATTTTGCTCACAATTATCTTTATCTCTTGAATTTAAATCCTAGAAATTAGGCTTTTTCTTTTTCAAAAATTGTTGGAACTTTTCAATAAACAAAGCCATCATTTCGGATTCAGACTCTTGATCAAAATTGCTACCTTGGATTGAATCCATCAATAATCACGAAATGATCACGGTCCTATAGCTTTGAAAAACAAAGTACGACCGACCCGCTTTGATACCAAATTGAAAAATCTAGATTTAGTGCAGAAAACTCTTTTAGAGAATCTAAATACTTTTCCGTTTAACGAGATTATCAATATAGGCAATTAAATTAAAAATTAATCAACCATAATCAATGTAAATAAAAGAGAGAAAGAGAAAATCATCCACGGCACAAAAGATTTTTTACTTAGAAAAATCACAATTGGAATCCACTAACTTGTGATAAAAGAAACCACGGGCCCTCGGCCACACGAATAATCCACTATGCAAGAAATGTTGTACAAGAGATCTCTTACAAAGACCAATCCAGGCTACACGAGTCCACTCACCGACATATGTATTTTTTCACTTTACAGGTACCTCCATGTTCTCCACTAGATATCCGCCACAATTGTCGAATCGCCACGACGCTAATGATTTTGGAATCCACCGAAATCTACTATCTTGGAATCCACCAAGAAGGTTCACTTTTTAAAGAGGTGAAAAACTTATAAAAAGACTTGATGATTAGCTTTGAACTCCTATGGCTAATGTATCATCAAGTAGATGAGAGTTACAAATAATCCTCACTACAAGATCACTCCCAAATAATAAATCTCTCTCACAAAAAAAAAAAATCTCACAAAATATATTCCTCTCACAAAAGAAACTCTCTCAAGGTTGGAAGTATTCATTAGAGATGGAGGGAACACTTAGAAAAATAAGTGTGAGAGATGCTAAACAAAACACCTAAGGGAGCCTTTAAATAGACTTGGGCAGGGCAAGTTCGCGGGCTGGTCGCGGGCGCGATCCTATGGTTGCGAGAGCGACGTGCCTTCACGGGTTGCAGTGCAAACTTCTAGGAGCTGGGACTTTTTGACATAAACAGGTTGCGAGCACGAAGAGATAGGTCACGAACGCGATGTACAATGGTTGCAGGCGAGACTAGAAAGGTCGTGGGCATGATGTACAATGGTTACAGGTGAGACTAGGAAGGTCACGGGCGCGATGGCTTGATGCCAAATCGTGGGCGCGAGACTTGGGTTCACGGGCGTAACTCCCCAGCGTGTTTAGCAGCTTTTTAAGACTTCTTCTACTGAAATTCTCCATGTGTGTTCCATAATTTCAGCCACACTTTGTCTCCCATTTCCTCCAACAAAAACTCATCTTCTTATGTGGAAAAGATTTCATCAATCACACACATGTTTGATCACCAAAGATTGTCAACAAGATTAGCCAACAAACCATCCACAAAGATTGACTAATAAATTCAAAAAGAATATCTTTAGTCACATTCTTATGCCAACAAACAACGTTAAACAAAAATCACATGTCATCTTCGAGCCACCAAATCTGCAACAATCAAGTTTATAACCCCCAAGAAGATAAAGCACATGCACAATAAATAAATAAATAAACAAACTCTTTGACAATTATGCCAACAAATCATGGCCAATTCTACTTTGAGCCACCAAAACTGAAAATTTTCCATTTTACAAAATCAAGAAGAAAAGAAATAAAGAAAACCAACTAATAAACAATTTTGCCAACTTTGTCTCAGTATTTGCCAAAATAAATCACATGCACAAAGATTAGGATTAAAAATCCTAACAAATACTTGTGCTACTTTAACCGATAGTCTAATGGTTTCTCTATGGTGCTTATGTTATGACTTATTATCCGTCAATACAATATTTGGTAATCTTTCTACATTTTGTTGTACTTGTGCTCTAACTTTATTTTTGTAGAAAATGTTGTTCTTCACTTTTTGTTGATGACAAGCGGGGGAGAAATATTTTGATTGAAGCACAAATTCAAGAGGAAAAATATTGAGTCTAAGACAGACATAAAGCATAAATTCAGGGGGAGTATTTTAAATTTTACATTATTCCTCTATTCTTAATTGTCGTCTATCTCTATATTTTTAGAATCTATCAATCAATGTTTGTCATCATCAAAAAAGGGGGGAGATAGTTAGCCCCAAGGTTTTCAAAGGATTATATAAATTGATTCTGATGATAACAAAACCTAAGTCATTATACTTATTGAAAAATCTAAAAATCCCCAAGATAGTGATTTATGATTATTGTGGGGGCCGAATATGCGAAAAAATCAAAAGGTGCGTACCATTAGAAGACTGATGTTAATCGGCTGTATCCTACGAGAGTGGGAAGCCGAATATGATATATATGCCGAATAAGTGTAAGTCCTTAGGGCCGAATAAAAGAAAGGACAATGATTAAAAAGCAGGCCCTGGCCCCGAGGATTGGGAGGAACGAGTATAAATACAGGAACAACGGGTATAGAAAGGTATAAGAATCACTTCACTAAACTTAGTAAACAAGCTATCCTGAGGGCCTGAACTAACTTGTCCGTCGGAGTGCTAATTCCGGCACCCCCGACCGAAGTGTTTGTATCTTTTCAGGTGACTAGCTGAGGATCGCTAGCGTCTCCCAGGATCTGAAGAGTATTTCCAAACCACTTCCCCACAATTGGCGCCGTCTGTGGGAATACTCAAATACATCCATGGCAGGCGTGACTGAAGATCCTCCGGTAGCCATTGACGAGACCGCACAGGGAGATGACGTCACTCCCCAAATATGCTCGAAAAAGAAACCATCGCTGCAAGACGCGCCTTGAACTTCGATTCACCAACGACTTCAGCGCAAGAGACAATGCAGGCGATCATGGAACAAGCAAAGAAGAATGAACAAAGGCTGGAGAATATGATCGCTGAAAATGAACGTCTCCGTCAAGATTTGGCCCTCGAAGTTACAAAATCGAGAGAAGTCATGCGCCAAGATCCCAAACGACCTCCGAGGGCCGATGGACAACGACCTCGAGCCCGACCAAAGGACACCGATAGCGACTCCAACTCATTACCCACGGAGCTCACCAACAAGGGACGATCCGAAACTTCCAGCTCCTCCGAAAAGAGTCTACATACAAGGAACAAGCGTAGGAGGAGCAGTTCAGACAAAGAGGACCAGCACGATCCTTTTGTCCGACGGATTGCAAGGGCGGCCCTGCCCAAAAAGTTCAAAGCTCCGTCATTCACTCTTTACGATGGAAAATCAGACCCCACTGATCATATCCGTCACTACAAGCAGGCCATGACATTACATGCAGACAACGAAGCCCTCATGTGCCGAATATTCCCCAGCAGCCTGGGGCCATTAGCTGTCAGGTGGTATTACAAGCTGGAGCCGGCCTCCATCAAAAGCTTCCATCAATTATAGAAATCCTTCAGGGCCAGGTTCATCACCAACGAGGTACAACCGAAACAGGCCGACTCTCTCTGGGCTATGCAGATTCAGTCAGGAGAAACGCTCAGAGCGTATTCGGCGTGCTATTGGGAGTGCTTCAACCTCGTCGACGACACTTGCAACGACTCCATGGCCATCACCGCCTTCAAAATGGGACTACATCCTGACAGTCCTCTTCGCAGTTCCTTGACCGAAGACCCCCCAAAACAGTCTGGGCATTGATGAAGAAAGTTGAGGAGTATTGCAAAGTGGAAGATGACGCCTTGAGAATAAAAGCCGGCCAAATGTCCAAAAAACGGCCCCCCCTGAAATTGCTCAACCAATAAGTTCCGTGCCACCTCCTAGCCCAGAGCCTTGGCAACGCGCTAAACGAGACAAAAGGCGGGATACTCGCCGATCAAGCGATCAATGCTCCCACCGGACGAATGAGCAACTGCAAGTCGACAGCAGGCGTTCGAGACGTGCCGACAAGAAGTACACGGAGTTGTCCGAACCAATTGCTGCAATAATGACCAAAGTCCAACACCTTCCATTCTTCAAATGGCCGTCAAAGATGGGGGGCCGCCCGACACGCGAAGAAGGGATAGGCGGTGCGAATATCACAAAGATCACGGCTACGAAACAGAGAGTTGCTACGCATTAAAAGCTCACCTGGAGGAACTGGTGCAAGACAGCCGACTGCAACAGTATGTGAGAAAGGGAAAGCCAACCAAGGCACTAGCCTTGAGGCAGGACTCTCCTTCACTTGGCGTGATCCATGTGATCTACAGCCTGCCTGCACCCCTAACCGTGCACACAATTCAATCACATCCAATCCCCCAGAAGCAACGTATTCTGACTGAATGGCCCAAAGAAGCTCCGACAATTGCTTTCAATGACTCCGATCTTAGTGGCACAACAGCTTCCCACATTGATCCGTTGGTCATTAAATTACGCATAAATCGGTTCACCATTGAATGCATTCTCATAGACCTGGGGAGTACTTCAGAGGTAATGTATTACCAACTTTCATCAAACTCGGCCTCAACGAGTCAGATCTGTCTCCGAGCCTCACCCATTGTTTGTCTTTAGTATGAATCCCGAATACCCGTTAGGGAAGATCATGCTACCTGTTCGAGCGGGCTCCAGAACGGTCGAAGTAGAATTCTTGGTCGTAAAGCTCCCTTCGCCGTATAATGTCATCATGGGGCGAACCTGGATACATATTATGAAGGCCGTTCCAAGCACTTATCATCAGCTTGTGCGCTTCCTGACAGCCCATGGCGTTGAAGAGATCCGTGGCTCCCCCCAATCGGCACAAGCAGAGATTTTATGAAAACCCCATCACTGACCCGACCTGTGGGCTTTGATATTTGTATAAATTTCACTTCTACAATGCAAACCATTTTTCTTTGTCGCTCTATTCATTTCACAAACCCCATTGTGACGCTCGTCATGATGACGATTCGGAGCCCCCTTCGGTGCATAACACCTTAGGGCCGATTAAGTCTCCGGATTCGGAGTGCCCTTCGTGGATATCACGATTGGCCACATTAAGTCTCCGGATTCAGAGCCCCCTTCGGTGCATGACACCTTAGGGCCGATTAAGTCTCCGGATTCGGAGCGCCATTCGTGGATATCACGATTGGCCACATTAAGTCTCCGGATTCGGAGCCCCCTTCGGTGCATGACACCTTAGGGCCGATTAAGTCTCCGGATTCGGAGCCCCCTTCGGTGACATTAAGTCTCCGGATTCGGACCCCCCTTCGGTGCATGACACCTTAGGGCCGATTAAGTCTCCGGATTCGGAACGCCCTTCGTGGATATCACAATTGGTCACATTAAGTCTCCGGATTTAGAGCCCCCTTCGGTGCATGACACCTTAGGGCCGATTAAGTCTCCGGAATCGGAGCCCCCTTCGGTGCATGACACCTTAGGGCCGATTAAGTCTCCGGATTCGGAGCGCCCTTCTTGGATATCACGATTGGCCACATTAAGTCTCCGGATTCGGAGCCCCCTTCGGTGCATGACACCTTAGGGCCGATTAAGTCTCCGGATTCGGAATACCCTTTGGCACGAATAAAACAAAACTCGCTAACATCAGAAATAAGGTGCTTGACTGAGCATATAAAAAATTCAGAGCAAGACGCAAATAAGGTCCTTAACTGAGCATATCAAAAATTCAAAATAAGACGCAAATGTTTGAAATAAAGCTTTTTATTCGATCAAACAATTGTTACATAAACGCAACCCGCATTTGAGTATTACAATTTTTATTTAATCAGACAGTCGTTACATAAACGCAACTTGGATTTGAGCATTAAAATACCCATTTCCAATCTCAAAAGCTAAAAAAGGGAGAAGACGCATTGGTAAAGCGGCAACGCCGAATCAACTCCCGTCACCCGGAAGTCCTCCGCGGTTTGCAATGCCTTGAGCCAACTGTGCCCAAGTCCTCCCCTGATACCATTGAAAATGTCAAGGCAAAGATCCAGGACAAGGAGGGACAAACCCAACGGTCGTTGCCTTTCCTTTCGGGGTGATCTGCTTCGACGACTTGAAGATTCATGCCAACTTTCGGACGCCCTACTTCCCATATGGATGGATCATCTGCCGCGCTCCATGGCAACACCAAGTTCGGCTGAACTCCAGCCTCTAACTAACATCCCCACTTATCTCACCTCACATAAGCGATTGTTTATCTGCGCAAAGCGCCCACTCCTTTTATTTTCAATACTGGCAGCGATCTCCAGGCCCCAATCCCGAGGTGATTTCGCTAACACTAAATTCCATGAGAAAAACGTCGGTTGACATTTGCCACGGCGTAATTATCTAAACGACTTTTTGAAGCACGTGCACTGGCCAAAAATCTAGGCCCCGAGCCGAGTTGAATTTGCCGCAGCCACTCTAGCCACTGGCTTTCGGCTTCCTCAGGTTACAATAGCCTCGTTTAGGAATAAACGGCTATCAAGTATGGATTGACCTTGCTGACCAACGTTTATACATTCATTCAAACACAATAAAACGAAACACATACATGCCGAATGCGCACTGCAATAAAATATTTGTAATAGAACGTTTTTTATTCGATAAAACAACCAATAAATTACATAGTTTTGAACGTGATCTGCGCTTCAGCTTTACGATGAATATACTTATACGGCATCACCCTCATCATCACTCTTCTCGACTTCAAAAGAAGAAAACGGAAAATGTTTACTGTGGTAGAGTGGCGATGCCGAATCATTGCCCGACGCTCGAAGAGCTTCTGTGGCTTGAGATGCCTTGATCCAACCGTGCCTAAATCCACGATTTTCATATTGGCAAACTTCTTCGGCCAGTTTTTCCTTGGTCTTTTTTATTCTAACTTTTCGGCCTTCATGGAAACCTTTCTCATAAGCCCTCCCCTTCGCGTTCTCCATTGCGAACATACTCGCCGTCTCGCGATCGGCAAGCGCGAAACTGATGGGCCGACTGGTAACCCTCTCTTCCACGATTGGGTTGCCCTGCCCGGTGGGTTATGCCTGGGCTGCTTTGGTCTTCCTTAACTCGCGCTCAGCCGCCTCTGCGCGGGCCTCCAAACTTCGAATACGTTCATCCTTCTTCTCCATTTCTCAGCAGGCAGCGCGCAACCGTATGCCGATTTCATAGGCAGTGTACAGCCCCTTCACCGCCCCGTGAACGCCTTCGTGAAATATTTCGTAGTCCTGATGACCTACCATCGATTGTTGAACCTCCGACGGAAAAATTTGTCGAGCAAACTCGACCGCTATATTTGGGTCTCGAACGATCGAGTCCGCCTCTGTCATGGGTCTATTCCCCACAAATACCACGAAGCTTAATGGGCACGGATTCAATTCAGCTCCCCTCTCGACTCGAGGTTGAGAAGATTTGCCTTGCGACTGCTTATCCCGCTTGGGCGACATGCTTCGACGTCGAGGAGACTGACGTCTCTCTCGCTCCCTGGAACTCCTACCCCCTGTGCGCGAAGGGTCACCACTTCGATTCATGTCTCCACCCAGCTCAGCTAGCGTCCTCGCTTCCCCTCTGCTGTTAAAGAAGAGTCTGTTCGACATTCATACGATATCTTCAAAAGCTGGAGTCAGTCGTTTTCTATATTCATAAAAGTTGTACCCTTAATCATTTATCCTTTACAGAGGCAGCACCCTCGAGGCAATCTCATTAATTGAGAAAACCTCAATCGCCCGGCGCCGATTGGCTCGACCTCCGAACTCCTAAGTTCATTTCTTTCAGCGCCCGAATGATCATGCACTGCCTGGGGCAAGGGCAAATTAATCAATCTATTTGGCTTCAGTGCCCCAGCCGGCGCATGACTCGACTTCAGAATGAGCATGCACCGCCTGGGGCATGGGCAGATTAATCAATCTATTCGACTTAAGTGCCCCAGTCGGCTCATGACTCGACTTTAGAATGAGCATACACCGCCTGAGGCAAGGGCAGATTAATCAATCTATTCGGCTTAAGTGCCCCAGCCGACTCATGACTCGACTTCAGAATGAGCATGCACCGCCTAGGGCAAGAGCAGATTAATCAATCTATTCGGCTTAAGTGCCCCAGCCGGCTCATGACCCGACTTCAGAATAAGCATGCACCGCCTGGGGCAAGGGCAGATTAATCAATCTATTGGGCTTAAGTGCCCCAGCCGGCTCATGACTCGACTTCAGAATGATCACGCACCGCCTGGGGCAAGGGCAGATTAATAAATCTATTCGGCTTAAGTGCCCCAGCCGGCTCGTGACTCAACTTCAGAATGATCATGCACTGCCTGGGCCAAGGGCAGATTAATCAATATATTCGGCTTAAGTGCCCCAGAGTAATACCAACGAACTATTCGGTATACGAATGATACCCAATCGTAGAAAGCTCAACAGAGTAATCATTCTATCTAAGGTAGTGAAAGGCAAAAATTCTTAACCAACATAACATCGCAAACTGCGCCTAAATAGTAGTGAAACAACACGATAATTTTCATCAATAAATTGAGACAACAAGATAATTTTCATTAATAAATTGAACGCAGACAGTAGCCAATTTATACATGAAAACTACTCGGAACCAACAAAAGTCCTTAAAACAAAAACGTACAATTAAAAGGAAGAGCATTTCATAAAATTTGAATGACTCCCAGATTACTCCTCGGGGTCAGACTCAAGTGGCTCAACGTCCACCTGCTCATAAGGAATCGGCAGGCCCAATGTAACCCCAGCGGCATCAAGGGCCTTGAGCCACCCGTGTTTGAATCCCCGATTCTCAAACTTGGGGACTTCATCTACGTATTCTGTGAAGGCGGCGCCTTTTCCTACTTTGAATGCGGCAGAAGCCTCAGACTCTGCCTTTTCCTTGGCTGCCTTCAACTCTGCTAATTCAGTCTCCATTTTCTTAAGTGCCTCCTCGGCTAGCCTGAGCGATTCTTTGCTCGTGTTCGCCCTATCTTCGGCATCAGAATGGAGCTGATTGGCAGCGCAAGCCCTTTCCACTTCGGTTTCGGCTCACGCAGTCTCCATCGCGGCTCTCATCATCTTAAACTCGGCCCTGCTCTTTTGATCGACCGCTTCCGACTGCAAACGGTCAACCCTCTCAAGGGCATCGTGTAGGCGGCGTCCTAAGTCGACGATCCTTTCGACCGTGTGCAAAATGAGTTGGGATCGTTAGATGCCATAGGCAACCAAAGTCAAAACAAGTCAAAGTTTACCTACCAAAAGAGCCGACTGCGCAGATAGGGCTATGGCCACCAAATCTGGCACGACATGAAAGGATGCCTTATCAGCCGGTAGGGAGACTGACGCCGCCAGGCTCAAGGCTACCGCCGGGTCGTTAATGATCGATGCGTCAGAAGGAATCGGAGTGTCTCTGATCTTTGGCTGAATAATAAAAGGAACGACCACGTCCGATTCTTCTAAGCGAGGCCTTTTGTCAGCAAGACTATCTTCTGAAACAGCCTCTCCGTCGGCGCTACGTTTCTTGCCCCGGCTCTTCCGGAATCAACCGTTCATCAATGACCGGTTGTTCAACCTCTTTCGCCGTTTCGGCCGCAACAGACTTAGCCAGCTCGTCAATAACGGGTTCGAAAGACTCAACCAAGGCAGGCCCAGAATGGGTGGCCTCGGCCTTTTTCCGCGCGGCCATACGCTCGGCATTCTTCTTTTGAGCCATTTGCGTGAGGCTTTCCCCAGCCATACCTTCAAAAAAATCGCCGGGTAGGTCTCCCAAACCTCCAAAGATATCTCCAGAAGAAAACTCCGCCCGACCTGAAGTGGACGGCGAGGTAGGCTGACTACGTCTGGCTGCCTCAAACGCCGAGTTTAGGGCTTCGTCAACCTCTTCGGCCTCCTCAGCGAATTCTCTGCCTGGTTCGTTGACTACCTCCACCACCGGCTCAACGTCTTGCCCCGAATCAGAAGCCTCGAGACCAACTTGCCTAAGGCTCTTGAAGCTAGGGAAGATAAGAGCCGCAAGCTATTAATCGCCGGATGAAATTGGAATGTTGTCAGCGGCCGAAAAGGTAGTGTAAGTAGCCTCGTACCGAAGAAGTATGTGGGCTGCCCTCCCTTGCTTCTGAACGTTTGGACGGCCGAAGTATCCGAGTGCAGTCGCAATCTGTGTAAGGACCGCGTCGTCAGTAGAAACTAGAATCCTCTTCAAATTACTGCCTGCAAAGACAAAGGGTTAGACACGGAGGGAAGGCCGAGTAAAAGAAAAGTTCAGTAAACACAAGGAGACACACGGCGACCTGGTTCACTCCTCCGTCTGGGAATAGGGTCCAGGCGACCCTCGCCTTCGCCAAATTCCCCGTTCCCTCGGATATTGACCATTACGTCATCCACACGCTTGCCAGAACTGGCGAGCATGGTTACTAAATGATGGTCAGTATCCTTGGCCCTAAGAAAGTACCGCCCAAGCCGACCGGAAGATTTGGCTAAAGCATAGCAGTGCCGAATGGCCGGAATCCCAAGATCGATCCTGAGGCGCCGATTCAACTCTATGATCCCCATTACGATTCGAAAGAAGTTCACGTTGGGCTGAGAAGGGATCAGACCCCAATAGCGGTGGACGGCCCTAAGGAATGGATGTAGGAGAAAACGGACCCCGCCCTCTGCAATGGATAGGAGAGGGAAGACGATTGAATTTTGGTCCTCTCTCTCTCCATATCCAGAGTGTTATCCGTCACTAGAGATAGATGAACATCATCGGGATGGAAAAGTGTCGCCGGAACCTGGAGACACGACCCTCAGAAAGGAGGTCTTTCAAGTGTTTGGCTATTTTCATGGGAACTAAAGGGTGCGCCAAGATGAAAATAATAAACAAAAAGTAGGATTGCAAAGAAAAGAGAATAAGACTTACGAGGAGCAAAGGAGACGAGGGTAGACGGAGAAGAGTTGCAGAAAATGCGAGTCAGAGAAAGGATATCCGCTGGCGGTCCAAGGGTCTCGAATACTCGACGAACTGTGCATTCGAAATGACTTAAATTTCAAATCACAATAAATGCGAGACGTACGAGTGAGGCGGGAAACCGTAATGATGAACGAAAAGGTGTGCGCGTCCTGATATCTGTATTGGGGTACGCGAAGCCGCCTGACCAATTTTAACTTTTCCAATTCGAGACCAAACACGCCGATTAACTACCGTCAATGGGGAGTTCGGGGGGCAATTGTGGGGGCCGAATATGCGAAAAAATCAGAAGGTGCGTACCATTAGAAGACTGATGTTAATCGGCTGTATCCTGCGAGAGTCGGAAGCCGAATATGATATATATGCTGAATAAGTGTAAGTCCTTAGGGCCGAATAAAAGAAATGACAATGATTAAAAAGCAGGCCCTGGCCCCGAGGATTGGGAGGAACGAGTATAAATACAGGAACAACGGGTATAGAAAGGTATGTAAGAATCACTTCACTAAACTTAGTAAACAAGCTATCCTGAGGGCCTGAACTAACTTGTCCGTCGGAGTGCTAATTCCGGCACCCTCGACCGGAGTGTTTGTATCTTTTCAGGTGACTAACTAAAGATCGCTAACGTCTCCCAAGATCTGAAGAGTATTTCCAAACCACTTCCCCACAATTATGTATCAATTTTAACCAGTAAATAAAAATCTCAATCAAACAATCAAAGACGAATCGACACAATGATTTAACGTGGAAAAACCACAATTGCAGCGCCTTCAATTGTGATAAAAAAACCACGGGCCAAAGCCACAAAACAATCCAATAAGAAGACAAATAGAAAATTACACAAGTGTACTCTGAATTACCTAGCGAATCCACGCCCAAATTGAACCGACCCCAATGTGCCTCTTCCATCACCGTCTTCACCTTGGAATTGTCTTGTCCAACGTTGAATCCATAACGCTAATGTTGAATCCATGATGATGAGCCACTTTGGAATCCACCAAAGCTTCAGGCCCAAATTCCACAAAATCTACCAAAGAATAACTCTCTCTTTCGTGAATAGAACAAAATAAACAAAACCCTTTGATATAATCCACTCAATTCATGATTTAAACTCTCACAAATATCAAAGGAAACAAGCAAAGAAGCTCCAAATTAAAACCCTAATACCCAAGAAGAAGATCTGGAAGTCGTACCCTAGAAACTGAATTAATCGTAGATTTATAGTAAACAGAAGCGCGATTTTCGTTCGAGCGCAGGAATGGATGCTTGAGCGGTCTGACTAAAACGCATGTTTCAAAACCGGGATCTCCGCTCGAGCATAAAAATACAACTCCCAATACTTTTGCAGCTTGATCCCAGGCATAGTCAGCGAAGTGGCAAACATGAAAGAATTAACATCACAAACTCCTCTACAAGGCACAATGCGGGTTGAATTCGCATCTAAATACTTATAGCCTCACTGAAATAAAAGAACGAATAAAATTACAACTAAAATGAGTTTTGTCGAATGGGATTGCCAATAACAAAAACCTAACACTTATAATAAATTATTGTTAAATTCAAAGCTGATTAAAGTTTGTCAGACTTGTAGAATTGACCAAAAAAATATTATTGATTCGAGTCAACTCATGAAGAAAAGAGGAGCAAGCTCAAAGTATATTGTACCAAATAGAATCGAATCAGAAATGAAGGTGTCAACTGAAATCTAGAGTAAGCCAGCTCAAAGCTTATTGGAATGTAAAAAGGAATTTTCCAGAATTTCCAAAGTCAGCTCAACAAAGAGAGTTAGCTCAAAGTATTCTACAAAGTAAATTATTCAAACATAAATCAAGCATAAAGAGTTTGAATTTAAAACACATTAAAGGATTTGAAATGAAAGATTTTGAGTGGATTTAATACACAAGGAATATTTGCTCTACAAGGAAAGAATGCAGAATCAAAAGGATTTGTTCAGAACTTTTCAAGACAAATTGTAATGTACTGATATTCAAGAAAGTAAGCTTAGAGACAGAATTTGAATTTGAAGATTCCTCTGGCCTGCTAATTTAAACTGAAGATATGCATGAGAAAGGAAGGCATGGAATATGGAATTAATTGAAAAATACAAAAATTCAAAATTCAAATTGTTCTCGTATGAAAAGGTTCAATATAGAAGAGGAATTGATTTAGGAAAGGGAATCAATCCTAACAGCCATATTTTTTAAGCTTCAACAATCATATTTTTGAAGCTATAAAAGGAGCATTCTAGCCTCAGTTGAAGAACAACAAAACACAACAAATATACCTTGGTGACATACAAGAAAGCTCTGTTATACTAAGAAAGCTCTCCACCGTTCTTTATTGGAAGATACATTTTTGAGTGAGATTTTCTTTAGAGTTGAACATTTTTTGTAAAAAGATTTGCATCCTCTTCTTCTTACTCTTGCAAGAGTGATTTTTTGTTTTGTTTTTTTTTTTTTTTTTGAGTTGTTTTTGGGATAAAATCACTTGGGATATGTGTGACTAAGCACAGAATTCAAAATTAGTCGTGTTTTTTTTTTTTTTAGATTGGTTTTTGAGATAAAATCACTTGGATTAGATATGACTAAGCACCGAATTCAAAACTAGTCGACTTGAGTGATTGTGAATAAATCACTTGTTGCAAAGGTTCACTAGCACCTGTAAAGTTAGGAGTTGTAATGCTATTTGAAGGTAGTGAAGAAATTCTCAATGAGAATACTTGGGGAGTATATGTAAGCTTGGATTAAGCCGAATCACTATAAATCACAATGTTGATATCTCTTCTCCTTTTTCTTATTACTACTTATATTTTTGTGTGGTTATTTGCATTGGTTATTCATCAGTTATAGTTTGATTACTTAAGTTTTATATCTCTATTTTTTTCTAAGCTAGCTTAAACTGCATTAATTTTTATTATTGCTTAAATATTTTAAAAAGCCTAATTCAACCCTCTAGAGTTGTCATTACTGGGATATCATAATTCATTATAGCAGCAGTCCTCATACCTCTGTTCTTCCTTTATCTCAAGCCTCGTTTGGAACCCTTATTTTTAATTAAAAAATTAAAAAGTCAATAATTCATATTAAAAAGTCAAATATTCTCTTTTCTTTCTACTTTTTGTACATCTTTTTGTAAAAAATTAAAAAATCATCCCAAACATATTAATTTTTTTTATCTCATATTTTAATCAAATAATTAAAAAATTACTAAATTAACCTATTTCTAAACGAGGATTCTATCAATTAAGAGTGTTCAAAAAGACAAGATGACCCAGTTCGACCTATGCCACACGGTCGATTTCAAAAACAAATTTGGTTAGTCACGGTTGCAGAAATAGATTTTCCACAGGTGGGCGGTCGCCGTCATATCAATTAGTGTTCAGAAATCGAATGAACCAACCCGACCGAAAAAATACACAGAGAAGAGAACACTTTTGCCTCAGTCGTGTCTCATCCCAAGAAATAATTAAAGCAAACAATTATATATTCTTATTTCTTTACTTTGGGAAGAGAGTTTATTTTTGGAAACATTTTTAAGATTATTTTATTTTCATTTTCAATACCGTGGAAAGGGAAATTATTGTTAGGGCATCTTCAACAGTGTTTTTTTAAAAATTTTTATTAAGGTCAAATTTGGTAATTATAAAATAATTTATCTTTTTTATTTTTTTTATCTTTTTTTTATTACATCACTTCTCTACTTTTCTACACATCTTTTCGTAAAAAGACAAAAAATACACTTATTTAGGTCATCTCAAACAACCCCTAAATTTGAGTAAAAATGTGAGTAAAAACTCCATTTGATATCAAATGTTCCAGTGGAGGATTTTGCATTTTCATCAAAACAACGATCAATCGGGCAGACAATCGGGCGAATGTCCAACCGATCAAAGAGCCAGTGTAATTTTTTCATAAATTTTTGCAAAGAGGTGATCATCTGGGAGACATTCAGTGATAAAAATCTAATATTTATAAACAGTAATTTGATAAAATTCTTAATCATTCTCAATTTTGTGAAAAATTTATCATATTTTCAATTTGCTACTCATATAATAAAATCATTTAGAAAAAAAAATAATTTTTTATCAAATCTAAATTTTGATAAAGGAATTGATGATATGTTGAAGATGGTCATAGAAACTAATAAAATCTTTTCAAATCTTTTTCTCTGTGTCAATTCTGAAACCTTGCCTTGGAAATAGGGCTTAACCTAGAAACTAAAAGAATCTTTTCAGATATCTCTCTATCTCTAGATTTATATCTAAATAATCTCTCTCTCAATCTTTAAAGTTTCTCTCTAAAAAATTCAACCGATTTTACAATTTTTAAATCTCTCTCTCCCTCTAAAGTTCCTCTCTCAAAAATCCAAAGGACTCACACTTTTAAACCTTCATCATCGTCACAGTTCCTAAGAGGCCATGGCTATGGCAAAGGGAAACTCTTCACTACTGCTATACTATTGGGCTTCACTACGATTTGCGATCCTATCTCTCACGTTTATCCTCTTTCAAGGCTGTGCAAATATTGCATTTTTGAGTTCTAGATCTACCATGGTGTTGAAGATTTGAAGTTTTTTTTTTTTTTTCTTTTTTTCTTCAAAATTCATCTGGCTTCATGATTTTATTTTGTTAGTATGATTTTTTTGTTTGAAAGAATCCATTGATGAACTGCAGCCGTGATTTATTATTTATTAATTATTTATTTTTTTTGACATTGATCTATACCCATCCACCCCTCTTTGTTATCCTTCTGCTTTGGCTTCTTTTGTTATGTCCACATCTGACCGAGACCGACTGATAAATCGGCTGAAAAGAACGGACAGTTTCGATCATTACGGCCTCGTTAGGGAACGAGTTATTATAGTAAATTCATAATTTTTTATAAAAAAATGTACAAAGTAGACAAAGTGTTGTGATAATTAATAATAATGTTTTGACTTTTTAAATAAAATATATAGTTAATAAACAAGACCTTAACCGATGTTAAAGTGTCGAAATCAAAATGATCAAATTGGGTGACAGGTAAGCCGGAAAATTGATCCGACTCGACCGGTAAACACCCCTAATATCAATAACACCAACAACAATGACATAGCAACACCACCATCTCAGATATAATCTCATTAATAGAGTAGAAACATCCCATTTCAACCAAAGGGCCACTCTCACTTTGATAAGTTCACAAAGCTCCTCAATGTTTGGTTGTGTACCATTAAACTCACAATCATTTCTGGGTTGGTTTGGAAAGTGTGTTGATTTTTTGGTTTTTTTTTGATTTTTTTTGACTATTTTAACTTAGGCTAAAAAGTTTGATTTGAGAAGGATTTTTTGACTTTTTTGACTTTTTTTGTGAAAGAAGAGTGTAATGATTATGAGTTGGATATGATATTTTGTTTTTTGTGACTAAAATAGCCTGTTTTATTTTTTGTGACTAAAATAGTCAAAAAAAACCTCAACCAAGGCTTCCCAAACGAAGCCTCTGTATTTCCACAAGGACCCAATAACGGATCAACAATGATTCATCCCACTAAAAATACCACCACTAATAGCACTAATGCATTAAAAAAATATAAAAAAAAAAAAAAAAAATACAACCCCAAGACTAAAACATCACATAATTTCTGGCGAGACCCACTGCCACCTAATTAGTGGGAGCACTAATTAGTGCTCCCAAGCATTTGTCATAACGGATATAGAGATAGCTCTCCAAACTTGCTTTTCCTTCTTTTTGTACTTCCAGCCCAACCACCATTGCATTAAGATCTCTATTGAACTCGGTAATACCCACTGCATTCCCCACCAATCAACAATGTTTGACTAAACTTGCCACACAAATGGGCAATAAATAAGAATATGCTACAGTGATTCCACCTTAGATTTACGTAACACACATATAGATCCACATTACCCCTTAATAATTTACAACAATTGTACATATTGCTTACCTTAAAGGCTCCTGTTTGATCTGCTTGACAGAATCCATATGATTCATGCTTAGTCTTGGGCCTGTTCCTAATACAGCTTGCAATCTTTCAACCTCTTCTTCTTCCCAGCCATGAAGTGATCTTCTAAATTAAAGTGCCATCTGTTCAAATTGTCTCTACGGATTAAATGCATATTCAATGAATTCTCCTTTTCTGTACACAACTGATACAATCTAGGAAACTAATTCATAAGACTTGTTTCTCCCACCCACTTGTCCTTCCAAAACATCACTCTATTCCTATCCTTCTGGATGAGGAGCTACATTGCATGAGCTCCAGTAGATGAGGGACTTTGGTGGAAGAGACACTGCTGAAAAGGCTGTTATGGAGGTGAGGTCTAATGGGGTAAGTAATATCAATGGCTACAAGTGGTGGTTAGATGAAGTGAAAGGTTGGGTTAGGTGGTAGCAAAAGAAGTGAGAGGGGGTGGGTTTGGCGATAATAACTGGGTATTGGTGAGAGAGAGAGAGAGAGAGAGAGAGGGAAATGGGTAAGCAGTGATAAAAGAGGGAGGTATCGATGGTAAATTACAATGGTGGTCGACATCTGAAAGAAATTGAGAGAGATTGAGAGAGCAAATGAGCTCTGTGTTTTTGATGTGTATTGTAACCAAATGGAACCTCCATTATATAGGAGATGATTTACAAGACAACATGATGAACAAATGAAATATACAAATGAAAGGCCACCGAAAGATAGCCGAAAGCAAAAAGGAAAAGAAGGCTCTATCTGTTGCTAGGCTAGCAACAACTATCTATGTTAATTATATTACATATTATACTTATCTAGACAGATTTTAAACTATATCATATTACACTTATATTATACTATATTATTAACACCCCCCTCAAACTCAAGGAGGACAAACATCAACCAACTTGAGTTTGGAGACAAGGTCAACGAAGCGGCCAGGAGAATGAGCTTTGGTGAAGATATCAGCAGGTTGATCAACAGAAGAGATCGGATGGAGATGGACAGTACCAAGAGTAACGTGTTGCCGAATAAAATGGCAGTCAATCTCAATATGCTTGGTGCGATCATGAAAAACATCATTGTGAGCAATTTGAAGAGCACTGTGATTGTCACAAAAGAGGGCAGTAGCGCCAGAGGGGTAACACCCATGTCAGCAAGAAGCCAACGAAGCCAGAGAAGCTCCTGAGTAGTATCAGCAAGGGCGCGGTATTCGGCCTCGGTACTAGAACGAGCAGTAAGAGATTGTTTCTTACTGCGCCAAGAAATAAGAGAATCACCCAGAAAAAAGCAAAACCCAGTAGTAGAGCGGCGGTCAGTAGGATCGCCAGCCCAATCAGCATCAGAGAAAGCACGAAGCTGGAGAGAGGAGCGCGGAATAATGAAGACCATGAAACATGGTGCCTTTGAGATAGCGAATGATACGAACTAATGCAGCATAATGGTGGTACGAGGAGCCGACATAAACTGGCTGACAATATGGACGGCATAGGCAATATCAGGACGAGTAACAGTGAGATAGACAAGACTGCCAACCAGCTGACGATATAGAGTAGCATCAGAGAGAAGAGTGCCATCAAGAGGTGTAAGACGACTCTGAGGCTCCAGGGGAGTGGAAGCAGTCTTGCAATCCGTAAGACCAGCACGGGTGAGAAGATCAGATGTGTACTTAGCCTGAGAGAGAAAAGAACCCGTGGAATCATGGAAGATTTCAAGACCCAAAAAATAGCTGAGAGGACCAAGGTCTTTCATCTCGAAATGATGGCTAAGAAATTGTTTAAGATGAAGAATACCATTGATATCATCACCGGTGATAATCATATCATCCACATAAAGAAGAAGCAAGGTGGTCCCTTGAGCAGTTTTGCGGATAAAAAGTGCAGTATCATAAGAGCTGGAGGTGAAACCACAGTCATGAATAGTAGAACTGAACTTGGCAAACCAAGCGCGGGGAGCTTGTTTGAGACCATATAAAGCACGCTGAAGTTTGCAGACTTTATTAGGTGGATGAGTAGACCCAGGGGGAGGTTGCATGTAGACCTCCTCAAGAAGAACACCATTAAGAAAGGCATTTTTCACATCCATTTGATAAAGATCCCAGTGTCGGGTAGTAGCAACTGCAATGAGGCTGCGAACAGAGGTGAGACGAGCAACAGGTGCAAAGGTCTCTTCATAGTCAATACCATATTCTTGGTTGAAGCCTTTAGCAACAAGGCGAGCTTTATAGCGCTCAATAGATCCATCTGAACAGGTTTTGATTTTGTATACCCATTTACAGCCAATGGCAGTCTTGCCAGGAGGAAGATCAACAATGTCCCAAGTGTGAGTTTTGTCTAAAGCCTGTAATTCATCAGTCATAGCTTGCTGCCAAAGAGGATTAGAGCGAGCCTCCCGATAGGAGGTGGGTTCATAAGTAGAAAAAGCAGTAGAACCAACAATAAAGTCACGAAGACGAGTAGAAGGTTGGATTACCCGGTGTGGTCGAGCAGGAGGAGGAGGAGCCAGAGGAAGAGACTCAACAGGGGGTGAGGAGTCCGAGGGAGCAAGAGCAGGACCATCAGAGCTGGCAGGTGCGTGAGAAAGACCAGTAGGCAAGGCAGTCTCAAGAGAGTCAGGCATGGGCAGTGGAGGAAGCTCATCAGAAAACAGATCTGCAGAAGGGTTAGTAAAACACAGAGAGGGTGAGGGAACGGATAAACGGAATTGAGAGAGGGAGGAAAACATTGTGTGTTCCCAAAAGACCACATGACGAGAGATACGGAGACGCTGGGAGAGAGGATCCCAACAGCGATACCCTTTATGTTCAATACCATACCCCAAGAAGCAACAAAGGCGGGAACGAGGTTCAAGTTTGGTACGTTCATGAGGTTGGAGAAGAACAAAACAGGCAGAGCCAAAAACCCTAAGGGTGTCGTAAGGGGGACGGGTGCCATGTAAGCGCTCATATGGAGTGTGATTATGAATGACCGGTGTAGGGATACAATTGATAGTGTAAGCAGCAGTGAGAGCGGCTTCACCCCAAAAATGTTCTGGACAAGAGGAAGAGAGAAGGAGGGCTCGAGTAGTGTCAAGGAGATGCCGATGTTTTCGTTCAGCACGGCCATTTTGTTGGGACGTACCTGGACAGGAACGATGAGGTTGAGTACCATGACTCCTAAGGAAGGAAAGAAAGTCAAAATCTTTATATTCCATGGCATTGTCGGAGCGAAAAATCTTGATAGTTTTAGAAAATTGGGTTTTAACCATTGTAGCAAAATTGTAATAAAGCTGTTTGAGTTCAGAGCGATTTTTCATAAGAAACAACCATGTAAAACGAGAAAAATCATCTATAAACAACAAAATAACGTGCGCCTCCCATAGTAGGAGTAGGAGAGGGTCCCCAAATATCAGAATGAATGAGATCAAAGGGCGCAAGAGAAACAGAGTCACTTTTATTAAACGACAAAGCAGGTTGTTTTGCAAGTTGACAGGACACACAATTGAAAGTATCAGAACTTACAGTACCCAAATGACCACTAGAAATTAAAGACTTCAAACGACCAACAGAAAGATGGCCCAAACGATAGTGCCAAAGCTGAAAAGGAGATAAAGGAGGAGCAGTGGTAGCAGTGGTAGGAGCAGTGATTTGAGAGGAATCCGGAACATGCAGATGGATAAGTTCGTAGAGACGTCCTGCTTACGGCCTATCCCAAGAGTTTGCCCGGTCCGAGGGTCCTGCACCAAACAACCAGTATGGAAAAGGTAACAGTTAGACCATGCTCACATAATTGACTAATGGAGATAAGATTTAAAGTGAGAGCAGGCATAAGATATACATGGGATAAAGATAAGTGAGAGGTGGAAACAGACCCAACATGACTTACAGACAGAAGAGACCCATCAGCAGTATGGATAGAAGGAACATGAGGAGTCGAAGAGAGAGGAGTAAAAATAGTAGGATCAAAGGTCATGTGATTACAACAAGCGGAGTCAAAGTACCAGGAAGTGTTACCTGCGGTGGTAGACAAAGCAGTAGATGGAGGAGTACCGGAATGCTGCCAAAAATGTTGAAACATGGCTTCAACATCGGTGTGAGAGAAGACCGGAGTTGAAGGATCTATCGGGACAGAAGAAGGTGAATCTTCGGAGGCGGCAGCAGCAGTGCGTGGAGCAGGCATGTTTTTAAATGGAGTCCCAGAACGGTGAGAGTTGCTGCGGGAAAAATTCCCGGTGGAAGGACCATGGCGAGAGGCACGGGTAGGATTGCGGAAGCAATCCTGTTGGAGATGACCGGGGCCAGTCTTGTTGCAAAATCGACAAAGACGAACGGGACAATGAACCAGAAGATGAGTCGATGGAAGATTGCGGTTGTGACAGTAGTTGCAGGCAGTGGACCGCTGTGGTGAAGGAGAACCCCGAGCCTGGGGAGTAGCAAGAACAGAGTCCACAGGGTGCGGATGTGGTGAAGGAGAACCCCGAGCCTGGGGAGTAGCAAGAACAGAGTCCACAGGGGCGGATGGAGAGTACCAAACCTGGTTTCCTCAGACAGAAGTTCAGAAACGGCTTGCTCAAGAGTGGGTAAAGGAGTGCGATGGAGGAGAGATGCGCGTACGGGCTCAAAACGAGGAGTGAGAGCCATGAGAAACTGAACCAAGCGCTGTTGGTCACGGTAGGTAGTAAACAAGGCAGCATCCTCAGTGTGAGGCCATGGAGGCTCAGAAAGAGCAAGTTGATCCCAAACATAATACAGTTGGGAGAGGAAATCATTAATGGTCTGAGTTGTTTCTTGGCGCATACGGTGAAGATGACTCAGAAGTTGATATTGGTGAGCAAGACCGGTAGTCTGATAGCGTTCTTGCAAAAAATCCCAAATGGCCTTGGCTGGAGAGGAAGCAGACTCAAGTTGGAACCTACCAAATTGAAGGCTGATGGATGTAATAGAAGTATTGCGAAGCCAGGTGATGATCTGATAGTTTTTACTATCCCAATCTTCCAGGCGGTCGAGATATTTGGCAGCGGAGTCCGTGGCAGCGGATTCCGTGGTTGCTGGGACTGGTTTGCACACATCCCAGTAATGATACGCCAAAGTTTCTTGCCTTTGAGGAAGCCAGACATGGCTTGTGCCCAAAGGACATAATTAGTCCCGTCAAGAATAACGGAAATTGGGTGATTAGAGGAATCCGGGCGATCCATGAGGAGAAAATAGCAAAATGGAGGTAGAATCTGAAAAAACCGAGGTTACCGGTGAATTCAGAAGGCCGAAATTAGGGGAAAAGGAGTGAAATGTCCCAAAATATGACTAGAGGACGAAATTGAGCTGGCGGCGCACGTTAGCAAGGTGTGCGCGGCGCACGTTAGCAAAATAGGCTGCAGGGCTGACGTCACAGAGGCGCGGCGCACGTTAGCAAGCTGGTGCGCGGCGTATGATAGCAGAACAGGACAGGCAGTGCACGGTAGCAGACCGGCTGACGTGTGCTGACGTCAGAAACACGCGGCGTAGGTTAGCCGCGGATGTCGCAGCGCACGATAGTACGGCGCAGTGTGGAGGACGCGTGGAGCGCGTGTGAGGCGGAAGGCGGAGGCAGGTGACGCGCCGGTCACAAAGGCGGCGCGTGAGAGCGCGTGTGGAGTCTGATTGGGCTGAAATTGGTGGCGTTGGAATCGTCCGGAGGAGACGAAGGCTCTGGTGTGGTGAAAACCGTATTTCAGAGATGGACGAAAATGGAATACAGATGAAATGTAATCTGCAGAAAAATATGTTGGAAGCAGAGGCTAGGCAGAGTACCTGTGCTCTGATACCATGAAAGAAATTGAGAGAGATTGAGAGAGCAAATGAGCTCTGTGTTTTTGATGTGTATTGTAACCAAATGGAACCTCCATTATATAGGAGATGATTTACAAGACAACATGATGAACAAATGAAATATACAAATGAAAGGCCACCGAAAGATAGCCGAAAGCAAAAAGGAAAAGAAGGCTCTATCTGTTGCTAGGCGAGCAACAACTATCTATGTTAATTATATTACATATTATACTATCTATGACAGATTATACTATTATACTATATCTATTACATATTATACTATATTATTAACAACATCAATGGTGTATTTTCCCTATGAGATTTAAGGGTGATGATGGGTTGAGGATTGATGTTTAATGTTTGCCTGTTAGGACTTGTTGCTGGCTTGTAGCTTGTGTAGGCTACTGTTTAGTCTTGGTGTGCCTGTGTGTGGTGTGGCCTGTGTTTGTTTCTCTTGTTTCGTTTGCTCTTTTGTTGGTTTCTCACCAAATGTTAAGGGGTTGTTTGGGGTATCCTAAATAAGTGTACTTTTTTATCTTTTTAGACTAAAAATTTGAGGAAGAAAATATGGATGTTTGGGTTAACTTTTTGACTTTTTATGAAAAAATGTGTATTAAAAAATTATATAAATTAGTGTGTAGGGGAAAATTAGGATTAGGAGTTATGCAGCCGTAATTTTTGACTTTTGATGAATAGTAATAACTTTTTAATTTTTTGAGTAACTTTTTGACTTTTTAATTTTTTGGCAACTTGCCAAACTTGGCCTAAGACTTGTGCAAGCAAATGATTGTGTATGTCTATCTGCGCCAACTTAATTGGGATCAAGAAGTTTTACTATGATATACTCTTTGCACTCTCTCCCTTTTATTGATGTACTTCTCATGTGTTTGTATGCTAATTCCATCAATAAAGTGTTCCTTCTTTGCTAATAAAAAAAAAATAGAGGTAGGGAAATGGGTTGTGCTAGGTTTTCACTTTGTTGAGAGAATGGATGAATTGTTTGCAAAGGAGGAGTGAGAGAAAACATAATTATCATATTACTCTTTCTATTAATGGAGTCAACGTCTATCTTATTTGAGGAGATGTTGATGTAATTATCGTACTAATGGAGTTTTATGTATTTTTGTCAATTGTTAATGTTTTGTTTAATTTACTTTATAAATTTATATTGGAGAAGGTATCACTAATTTTCTTTAGTTAAACTAGATGACGCTTGATAGTTATGGTTGAAGTTTATGGTGTGGATTGGGATTTAAATTTTTTAATAGTTTTTGAATTTTGATTTTTTTTTTTTTCTTTTTTTAAGTTGAAATGGTTAACATAATTGACTTGTATATATGACTTGCTTTTGCCTTACATTCTCGTTTCAGAGAATCAAACCATTTTGTCCATAGTATAAAATTGAGGGTATGGAATCCCAAGTTTGGAAAGCCATCCCTATTGTAGTGCTTTGGTCAATCTGGAAACTCCGGAATGATTGTATTTTCAACAATGTCCAACCAAACTTGATGGAGCTTTGTAAAATCATAAAAGTAAGAGTGGTCAAAGAGCCATTCAATTGGGGGCTTGTACACAGTGCATGAATTTATTTCTAATTTGGATCAGGTGTTGGAGGTAGTTGTTTGATTGGGATGATTGCAGGGCTTCTCTATTTCCTTTGCTGCTACTTGCTTCTAGATAGCTTTTGCTTTGCTGCTGCTTGCTTCCAGCTGCTACTCTGTTTCTTTTTCTGTTCTTCCTGTTGGTTTCTCACCAACACCATGTTAGCAGATCATTGGACAAGTCTTGTGGTGCCAATTTAGTTGGGATTGCGAAATTTTACTGTGATGATACTCTTTGCACTTTCCCTGGCGAAAAATATATATATATATATATATATTTGAGGGTATGCTAATCCTACATTGATAGTTTGTAGCCTTTGGCAATCCATACCAAACACAAGTTTTTGAGTTGGATTTTTTTATTTATGGGCAATTCTTAATATGCATTTACATCAGTTCTCATAAATACATGTAAGTTATCTTACAAAATCACGAAAGTTTTCATAATAAGTTAACCCATAAAAATTTGAAAAATCATAACTTACATATATTTAGGCAATTTCATAAAATAACTTATATATATTTGAGAGAACTTCAGCAAATGCATATAGTATACACCTTGTACACCCAAACCCTTCCTTTTATTTTTTATTTAGCTTTTTTATTTTTTTTAGTCCAAAAAACAACTTCCCAAATGAAGTCTATATCAGCATTAGTGTAAAATTACACCCATAATTGGAAATACTGATCTCAAGAGCATTTTTAATTTTCTTTATTAAATTGATAATGAAAAATAATATGTTTATAATCCAAGGGTATGTTTGATCAGCGGTATCAATAGTGAAGGAGCTAATTATAACATCTCAACTTCCAAACAATTAATAAATCAAATCAATCTTAAATTTACAATTTCAAATAACAAATAATCTCAAATATACAAATCAACAGCAAAAATAATACACACAATCGTCTCCAAAATATAATTTATACAATTTGTCTCAAAACTAATATAATGTGGTGGGTTTCAAAATATCTAACTCAGTAAATTCTTTATGCTTCAACCTTAATTGCCACTAAATTGCTCTGTATTTAAAAAATAAATTAACTTAGAAAATATAAAATACAATAGAAATAATAAGGCTCATATAGAGAATAAATCAACAATGATCCAATAACTTACAATATTGCACAAACGATTCGATTCTATAATCAAGCAATTTATCAAATTGTACAAGCAAATCAACCAAACTTTTTTTTTTTTTTTTTGATAACTAAACTTATGATAACTTGCCCATGATCAAATGCCCAGTCTTATTCAGTACATGACCAGTGACTGGCCTGAACTACCTCACCTAAGCACTTCTACTTATTCGGGCATATTGGTACAAGCTATTGACAGGATCTACTAGATTCATGTACGGAGCATTTTCACGTTATTTAATCAGATAAATCAACATTGTTAACACTGAATACCTTAACAGAATTTATCAAAAGATCAGAACATATCAACATAGGACAATTTTATAAAATTTATCAAATGACTAAAATATTCAAGAGGATTACAAATTGAATCTAATTAAATTGAAACTCTTTGCAAAGATATTTAAAAAAAAAACATATTGTATATTATCCGAATTACCTTAAATCAATTTCTTGCGTTTCCCTCTTTATCATTGGGTATTTCTCTATAGATCTCCAAAAATGGTGGATTAAAATTCTAGGGCATAAGATTTGTAAGGGTCGACAAAATCTATTACTCTTCTCTGATTTAATCATTAGTTTTCAATTGCAATATATACTACTAGCCTATCACCCGTGCTATGCACGGGATAATTATAAATATTTATATTTATTTTAGATTTTTACAATAGGTATGTGAAAAGTTAAGAAAAATATGTGTATTGGAGAAGTTATAAAGATTTGAAAGAATTTAATAAGTGTTTATTTATTTTTTTTTCAAAAACAAAACAAAAAATTAAGAAGGAAAAAAATTAAAAGCCATTTACACAATAATCACATGGGTTTCTTGGAGATGCAAAAAGTAATGGCGTGTAAATACTGGGGTTTGACCGAGGAGTTTGAAAGAATTTAATAAGTGTTTATTTATTTTTTTTTCAAAAAACAAAACAAAAAAATTAAGAGGAAAAAAATTAAGAGCCATTTACCCAATAATTACATGGGTCTCTTGGGGATGCAAAAAGTAATGGCGTGTAAATACTGGGGTTTGACCGAGGAGTTTGAAAGAATTTAATAAGTGTTTATTTATTTTTTTTTCAAAAAACAAACAAAAAAATTAAGAGGGAAAAAAATTAAGAGTCATTTACCCAATAATTACATGGGTCTCTTGGGGATGCAAAAAGTAATGGCGTGTAAATACCTGGGTTTGACCGAAGAGATAGTCCCAAAGGCAAATACCTTTTTTTATTATCACACATATACACACTACATACATAGTCATATAGCCTCTCTCTCTCTCTCAGTTATTGCTTTATTCTAGTCAGTAATTTTTGAACCAATCACCAAGTCAATTTTTTTTTTTAAATCTTGAAATTAGGATTTCATTTATTGTGTTATTCTAGTCAGTCGTGCTTCCCCACCCTCTATCTCCTCCATTTGTCAATAGTGTAATTATTATAATATTTGAACCACTCACAAAGTCAATTTTTTTTTTAAAAAAAAAAATTAGAAAATTAGGATTAGCATATTAGAGCTTCCACAGGCCTTGGGGTTAAAACTCCCTTTTTCTTAATATATAGTATAGATAAGGAAGGTTGGGATCCTCTGTCCCGAAACCCTGTCCCAACTCTCTGTCTCATTGATCAAATGTCGCCACGTGTCCTTTATTAAAAGTACAATTCTCACTCTATCACCTCCCCTGTTTTTGTGCTTCTCTCACTCACCTTTCCCCTCATCGTCGTTAGCTGTAAATCTCCCTACATTCTATCCATATACAACATTGACTCCCATCACACCGAGAATCGCCTCCTCTCTCTTTCTTACATTTGCAGATAATAATTGATCCCAAAACTGGGTATAGCATCCAAATAGCATCAAACAAGTTGGTTCATCATCAAGAACACGCACACTGACTAAAAATCAATCATCTTTAAAGCAACAATTTTCAAAACCTAGATAATAAATAAATAACAAAAATTGAGATCCCAATACAAAATTTTGGGTTTTAAGTAATAAAAACTTGTGTGTTTTTTGGAGAATTCCAACAAACCCAGAAAGAAAAGACTTAAATCATAAGGAAATTTTTGAGGGATCAATAAAAGAGAGTAGTTAAAAGAGATATTAATTGTAGCATAGATTTTGGCAATGATGCTGATGGACAGAACATGGTGAATACACAACGAAACACCAAATCATATTCTTTAGTAATCATGATTTGGACCTCTCTTTCTTTGTCTTTTGTTTTCTTCTTCTAATAGAAAATTATTTTCCTACATAATATGGACGGAGGGAGGGGAAAGAGAAGAGTGGTGGCAACAAACAGTAAAACGGAAGGAAGAGAAAGCACAAAAGAGAATGGTGAGGCATAGAAGGCGGTGGAGAAAAGGGTTATGTAGAGGCTGGGATAGGGAATGGGGACAGGAAATGGTGACAGATGATCGTAGCCCCTATAAGGAGTAGCCTCCAAGTTTTCTTGGCAGACAAGCAAAATTAAACAAATTAAAAGAACAGAAAGAGAATGAAGGATATGATGGACGAAGTTGAAAAAGAATTAAGGATGGATATAAGGACGGTCTAGTTGGGTGGGAAAAGACTTGGAGTCCATGCAAAATAAAAAATAAATGAATAAATAAAACAAAATTGATGAATAAAAATAATAATCAGGCGGACATAAAAGAGATTAAAAAAAAGTATAAGAAGTAAGTTTGGTTCTCATCTAAATATTCTATCATTAATATCTCTCATTAAAATATTTAATATCTTAAAAATACGGAATTTCACATTAACAATCTATGAGATTAGTATCTAGTGTAAGATTGGTTGTTCAACTGGATTAGTAAAATACACAATTTCATTTAATCCACGGTTGTTTTGCAATATATATAGAAATATATAATCTCAATCATATGTATGTTGCTTGTTATTAGTTATAAGATTAAAAAAATCGTTAATTTTGTTAGACAGAATAGTCATTGAAATCTAATCTGAAAAATAAAATTTACGATCAAATAATAAAATGTGGATCCATAAATAATCTCAATACTATGCCATAGTTTGCCAAATCAAATAAGCCTGAAGACATAAGCATACAAAAAAATAAGAAATGAAAAATCTAAAGAACAATAAGGATTGAGAGGGTAATCTCCCAAGGAAGTTATTATTATTATTAGGGTAAATTACATTTACCTCCCCTGAGGTTTCTGACAAATACAGGGACCTCCCCTGCGGTTTGAATAATTACAGTAACCTCCCCTACTTTACCTGACAATGTCAAGATTCCGCCATTCCGTCAATTATGTACAAACAACGTTAGTTACCTATACAAAATGACCATATTACCCCTTCATTTGAGGGCAAAAAGACAAAAGACCCTTTGTTCACTTCCTCATACAACCTTATCATGCACCTCATTCTATTTGATAATTATCCATCTTCATCTCCTTTCCCTCTGCATTTCTCCTCCACTACACCCAATTTCTACCTTCTCCCTCTACCTGCTTCGACTCTCCATTGCCACCAACCTCTAACTTCATAACCCCCAACCACCACAAATCTCCATTGCCCCAACCGTATACGCTACTATATCTCAACAAGTAGAAAATCGAGACACCAAACCCATGAGGAGCACAGAACGAGATAACAATGCCAAAGAGAGACACAGAGAGAGAGATGTCGAAGGCAGATTCTCAATGGTGTCGATCTTGATCTTGCTGGTCTTGCCGATCATCGTACACCACCAGATCTCATCGTCTTAATGTTCGTCGTTGTAGGAGTTCATGGTGATTAGTCTTTAAGGGAGGTGGCACCGGCATCCATGGAGTTCTTGATCACTATGGCTGTAGATATAGTGGTGTTTGTCTTGATTTCGATGTTGCTTGTTAGAGGTTAAGAACAGAGAAAGTGGAGATGGAGGTTGAAACAAAAAGGTTTGTCGGCAGAGGGGGGAGATAGAGGGATGCAGTGGTGTGTGTGGAGGGTTTGAGGGCAAAAAAAAAAGATGGAAGGAAGAGTGAGACATTGGGGCAGTGAGTGGTAGAAGTTGAACCAGAAGATGGATATGGAAACAAAAAGGGGGAAAAAAAAAATTCACCTTATTCTCCTACCATCTTACTCTTTCTTCTATTTCCTCTTTTTCTCCATGGATGACCATTTATTTTCTTCTCTCTTTCATGCTCTCCAATCAAAATTCATCTGCTCCCCTTGTTTTAGTTTTCCCTTCTCTCATTTGTTGCCCACTCTCATCCTTTCTAATTTAAAACCAAATCACACCAAAAAAATAAACCCAAATTCCAATTAAAAAATAATCACAAATCTATATCACTATCCAAATCTTCCAAAGACTTGACTGAAACCTCAAACAAAGATTCAATACAAAAAATCTCATTAAAGCTTAAATCCATAACAAAGAAATAAATCTCAAATCAAATACAAATTCAGATGAAATAATTTTATCTGAATATTGTGTTTCCGTAATAAACATTCTAACATTATTTGTGTGTTTAATCTGATTGCTTATGAAGCCAAATGGACTACTGCAGGTTTTGATTTGGTTGCCTTTGAGAAGGGTAAGAAGAGATGAAGAAGAAAGTTGGTTGGTGATTGTGCTCTGTTGGTCAAACGTAAAAAGGAAGGAAGATGATTGTGTTGTGTTGGTCAATAAAGCAAAAAGGAAGAAAGCATAAGAGGAATAAAAAATAAAAAAAAAGGGTAGATTCAATCTCATGTAACCCAACTCATGGAGTGTTTTGAGACACTTGAGGGCATTATGGGTATTTCATTATTTATCTTTGATGACATCATCAATTTCTATTAGTAGTGTGAACGGCAGTTAAAAAATGGGGGAATCTTGACATTGTCAGGTAAAGCAGGGGAGGTTACTGTAATTATTCAAACCACAGGGGAGATCCCTGTATTTGTCAGAAACCTCAGGGGAGGTAAATGTAATTTACCCTTATTATTATTATTATTATTATTATTAGTTGTGTTAGCTTTATTAAATAGTGAAAAGAAAGACAATAAGAGGAATATGTATTATTAGTTGTGTGATTATTAGCTAATTAATCATTGTTAAAAATAGGCTAAATAGCAAAGGGGGACTAAGGTGTCAACTAGGGTTGGCCAAACATCTATCCAACTCGTCAAAGCTGAATGGCCTGAATTAATTCACCACATAATGGATGATTTTGATAGTTCGAGAGGACGGATGCAAATGTATTTTTTTCAATCTATCTAAATTCGAACGGATGTCGAATAGAAGGCTGTAGCTGGTTTCTCAAGCTCCTCGGAGGGGTTAGTCTCCTTAGATACGATAGCCCTACAGTTCAGACTCCCGTGGTTCTGAATCTGGTTTTACAACTGCAATGCGAAATAGAAAAACTCAAATGAGAGTCCATATCCGACAAATCTTTGGAAAATCGATTTACAATCAGAAATGCAAAAAATGAACTGCATAGCTAGATTTCAGAGTCGTCACCTAAATATTTTTGAAAAATTTAGGAAACCCATGACTATGCCAAAAGCCACTTGTCCGTCATAACCAGAGTGTCTTAGCTCAGAAACTTAGGTATAAGAGGGAAGGTCATGAATTGAGCACCCCCTCACCCGATCAAAGATCAACCTCTACTAATCATGATATGATTTTTATGTACATAAATGTTCTTGTTCCGATTATTAATATGCTAACATTACTATGTGAGATACACAACTATAGACTATTTCTCTCACTTTGAAATGCTTTGTTTTCATGTGTGTTTGAAAAGAATTTTGAATATGCGCTACTGGAAAAAGTAAGCTCATATGTATATTAATCAAAATCATCCCAACTTAAGCGAATAGCCTTCATCCATTGGCATTCAAGAGGTATATCAAATAAGCACTTAGCCTCATGGTAATATTCTTGATATGGCAACACAAACATACATGCGATATGCTAAAGCGTGAAATGCTCACCTCTAGTACTACGAGGCAAGCCAAAGGAAATAAAACAATTAGCAAAATGCATGCTCTACTATGTAAGTGACTAATGCAACATATACAAAATGCAACTACTAGGTTCGGTTTATTAACATGACATATGGCTCAACTCAAAGCATGCGATAGCACACTTATTCAAGTAAGTAGGAATGATGTTAGGATAATGAACCGAACCCGATGCATGCAAAAAATGGATATTTACACATGGTAATGATATCAAACCAAAATATGACACTACATGCAACCCATCATAAGCAAGTAAATAAAAGGAGAAAGAATGGGGTTAGAAGGCATACACAATATTACAGTTTGACCTCATACGGAATGGTCCGAATGAATGTCCTAATTAAATTAATTATTACAACACCAAATTAACTAATTAAATACATTAACTAGCTATTACATATTTGAATTAAGCAACTAATTAATTACAACGCACTAATATTAAAGCACTAAAGGAATGAAACGGGAGTTGAGGAATCGTGCGCACACAAATGAGAACATCCTTCCGAAAACTTCTCTGTTTGCTGCCAGATTCTATTATGTTTTGCAGTCAGAAAATTAATCTATTTTTGCCTCAGCTTCTGCTCTGTTCTGCCATGAAAATGCCACTGCCTTTGCAAGAAAAGGTGGTCGGCCTTCCTTGAGAAGTGGTCAGTCGGACAGAAAGGTGGCCGTCTGGTCGTTGTTTTTGGGTTCTGCCTTACTGCCACAAAATTGAAATAGAGCAAAAATATAGTGCTTCCAGATGATGTTTATCCTCTCTACCTCTCCTTATCATAAAACTGATCAAGGGAGGAGTAGATTCAATTTGCAAATCATCAATATTCGCAAAGTTGTTGTATGATGATCTATGAACCAATAGGACAAAGGCTCAATAAATGGAAATAAAAGACCAGCAACACCCCTTCCTGGTCATGGAGTTACCTCAAAAAAATGGGTGGACATTGATTCTTGAACCACTAAACATTACTGTAAAGTATGCAATAAGACTCAATGGGTTCAATATAACGTCTGATTGAACCCAACTTAAGGTTATTACCTTTTTTTACATTACCTTGCCATTTTCCTTATATTTTCTTCATTTTTTCCAAAAGTGACAACTACGTCCACTAAGTACAAAGAGCGATAAAGAGAAGTGTCAAACAAGAAGTTGTGCTTAACATGAAAAAAAAAAGAAAGGAGGGAGATTGTAGAGATTATTATGCACATGTGATGACTTACAAGTGTGAGTATTGACACCAAAAAATAATGAATGAAAAGCTATCAATTCAAATGGATTGGTGTCTAAGGCCTAAAACCCCAAATCCATGAGGACTTTACAACACCTCAAGCATAGCATTCAAGGCATAAATTAAATAAACAGTTAAAAAAGCCCTAAAATTGCAAAAACAGTGCTGGAATCATGTTAAAAAGCTAGGAAAAGTAAAGCAAAAAAGAAATAAAGCTAGTAAGCAAGCCTAAAGAAGGGTGGCCAACCCCTCCACCTTTTGGACCTTAAAATCACATGTTTTAGTCATTGAAAACTCTGAAAATCAGTAGCTAAAAGTAAAGGAACAAGTGGGAAACACAAGGATATGAGCTATGGAATAAGGTTCAAGAAATGGTGGTTAACCCCCTTATCTTTGATAGCTTTTATATCACAAGTTTCGGCCTACAAAACCAGTCCAAAACAATGTGAAAAACAACAAGAAAAGTGCAGGAAAGAGTAGTGTAAAGATGGCAAAAGTTATACCTCTTGAAGAAAGGATGTTCTTTGGTTCACAAACCACAAGGTGATCACCCTCAAGAGCTGACATTTAGGCTCAATAATCTCAACAAGAAGCCTCAAAATTTTGGTTTAGGAAGTGTATGTAGCGTGTATGTATATTGCAAGATAGACAAAGAGAGTGTTTGGCAAGTTTTGGGCACTTGGCAAATTTTTCTAACCTAAAACCATGAGGGATGGTGACCTATTTATAGAAAAATAGGTTCCTCTGTCGGAAATATCTATATTGAGCCAACTAGTGCAAGGCATGCACATGGGAGGGATAGCTGGCAGCAAATATCTGCTGGCCGCTGGACATGGCCGGCCAGCCATTAAGAGGGACGACCAGCCATTAAAAATTGGCCTGCCAGCCACTTTTTGGCCAGCAGGCCTCTGAGTGGTCAGGGTAGAAAAAATTAGGTTTTGGTCCAAAGGAGGTGCAAGGTTTTAGGCTTTGAAACTCAAAACCGAAGCTCTTTCCTAAAGAAATTGAACGGTTTGTACAACGTATTATTCATCATTAAGTGTTCACCATGAGGCACCCAAGTCTTAAAGACAGTAAAAAATTGAGTGTCTACAGAGGCCACCTAACTCAACCCAATATGCCAACACCTATAAGAAAATGATATTATGCTTTCATGTTTTCTTTATTAAAAATATGGTCTTTTATTTAGTAATTATATTAGCTATTTATGAAATATGAAAGTTAGACCTTTATTTGTATTATAAAAAAATGAAGAATTAAAAATTTTGAGCCAAAATAAGGCCCAAAATAATAAAGTCCAAACTGCCAAACAGATTCTCATCCACCCACCAACCTATATGGCCCCGTTCAATCTGTATCCACTAACTAAGTTGAAGGATGCGGATTGATTTTTCCTAATTCGTCTAAGTTCAAACGGACGTGATGCCTAACATTTTTCCTTTTTTCATTTTCTCACATCCGTGCATTTTCAGTTTCATTTTTCGCACATTTTTGTTTCCACACTTTGTAGAATTATGTTTCTACTCATTCCAGCAAGGCTAGTGGTGCATTATTAATGAACTACAGTCATGAATCCATTACATATGAGGTTTGTTACCTTTTTTACGAATATAATTTATGATTTTTTTTTAAAAAAATCCATTGAGTTTTATCAATAATTTTGACCTACAAATGTATTATCTTCAAATTTTACTAGTCATCAAGTATTAATTAAATAGGTTCGTAGTGTTGAGAAAAAGATTAAATTTATCATTGTGATAAAGACATTAGATGCAGAAGGCAATGGAAAAAAACCAAAATTTACACTTGTGAGAGAACTGATCAATATAGAGACAACAAGAAGATCAAGAGGGAACAATTGAGGCTAACAGGTTCCAAAAAGTGTGGATGCTTATTAGTATTAAGGGAGAACCAATTGCCTACAAATGATGAGCGATCTTGCTTGTCTTATGCCAAGTGCACAATCATATGTAAAGTACAAATGATGAGAGGATGTTGCCTATACTAAATAACCAAAGTTTGTTTGACAATCTAAAACCGTACACTCATCATGTTCATAAAATCCCTACTACTATAGATAGTTAACATGAATTTAATCACAAAAAAAAAAAAAAAAAAAAATGTAAGCGTTTAACCACACATGGCTTGACAACTACGATTTGTTCCGAAGTATGACATTGAACAACCCCACATTAATTCTTCGATAGTCCACAACCATTTAAACCTGTCATGTTCAGCGATACAGTTGAATGAATCAAATTGGTTCCGAGAACTAGAGCCAAACAAGTCGTAACAAAATGATGAAACAAATTGTATACAAAAGATAGAAAAATTGACAAAATCAACACAAAACTCACAATAGGAATCACTAAAATGCAATCATAAATTAAAAAATATAAAAAAAATAATAACAATAATAAAAAACTATGATTATAAATATAAAAAAATACCCAAAAAAATTAAAAGAAAAATACATAATGGTTTGGCTTTATGTATGCTCTTTGGCTATGTGTGACTAGTCAGTCAATACTTCGACTCATCATTCTATGTGTGGTCTCATTGGTAAGGTATCACCAAACTATCCCTTCATCTGTTAAGGAATGTAAAGCCAATTAATGCACTGAATCTGGGATCTCCTACAATTTTGGACAGTCAATCCTCATTTATTTTTATTTGATTTTGACGTGTATAAGCCCATAAAGGCCATGAATCACTATAAACAACCCAAGCCCATCACTTGGAGCCCAATACATAACCCAGCTGGTGAGGTCCAGAACAGCTGGAATCCAACATGGCATAAAGAGCCAATGACATTCAGACACATGGCAGGTGAAGGACGAGCCACATCAGCAGACAAAGATCTGCAAAATTATTGCCACTGCACATCACCATTAATGCAGCCCATTACAGCATTTATTACGACAACACCTCTCCGTCGGAACATGACCCCCTTACCCTGAACAAGGTAAGCTACAGCATAGACTTTCGGCGAGGAGGGCAGGTCGGAAGGGACAGCGAACTGATTACCAAAGGATATAAGCAAACGTTGAAGATAAGAAGAAGGTTAAGCTTTCTATCTCTAATCTTTTTCTACAGCCTATTTCTCCTTCTAACTTGCTCGTCGGAGGGTTCACTGGGGGACTACCCCGTTCCCCATTGGACTTGTTTGCAGGTAATCTGGTGGACTTGATCATCTGGACGTGGGTATTGAGGAAGTTGGACCTGTCCGACCCATTCACTGGGACGAACTGTATCTTCAGTTGGCGCCGTCTGTGGGAACGACTTTGCTACGCACGCCAGTTGTGCTCATTGTCGCCGGAGACCCTATCCCAACAACCCATCAAAGTGTATGGTCACGACTAGATCCATGGCTTCTCACAATAATGTTGCCGACCATCAGGCCGACCCCCCCAATCCAAACAACCCACCGCAGTATTTTATAGAGCTTACCAACAGCATTAACCGCATGGCCGAGCAAAACCAGGCCCTGATAAATGCTTTACTCCAAAGAAACCTTCCGATGCCTCCTCCACCACCTCCAGATATTCCACCCAACCAAGAAAGAGCCCCGAGCCATACTGTTCCGCAACCCTATCCACCCAACTTGGAAGGTTTGCAACCTCCTCCTCCACATATAAATCTACCACATCCACCCCCACGCCTGTCGGTCGTGGCACCAGCCCCTGAAGGGGAAGCCAGCAGTGTCCAGCCCCCATTGACTGACCATGGTGACAACATTCCCCTCTGGGACACTGAACTCCGAGCAATGAAGCTCCAACTCCAAGGGGTCATGCAGAACATTCAGCATAAACCCTTTACCACGGCAAACTCACCATTTGTTGCCTCCATCCGGGACAAACCTCTGCCCGCCAAGTTCAAGATGCCCACCATTGACTCTTTTGACGGTACGACGGACCCAGTCGACCATTTGGAGACCTACCGAACCCTCATGATCCTCCATGCCTTCCCTGACGAGATCATGTGTCGGGCTTTCCCCGTGACATTGAAGGGGTCAGCTCGACTGTGGTTCAGCCAGTTACCAGCAGATTGTATTTCCACTTTCCAGCACCTCAGCGACTCCTTCCTTGGCCATTTCATTGGAGCCCAGCGCCAACGCCGCTCGGCAACCCAACTCCTCAACATCCGTCAGACCGAGGGGGAGTCGCTGCGCAGTTTTGTTACCCGCTTCAACACCGAAGCCCTGTAAGTAGTGGAAACGATGACAAGGTCATCCTCACGGCTTTCATGGCCGGGCTACGATCGCCCGATTTCCTCTTCTCCCTCTCCAAAAACCCCCCGACCTCCATGGCAACCCTACTCTCCAAAGCCCAGAAATACATGAATGCTCAAGATTCACTAGCCGCCCGGCAGGATCCCAAAGCTAAAAACCCGACCCCCAGGGAAAAGAGAAAAGACTCAGAACCCGGAAACACCCAGTATAATAGCCAAACACCCCACTATACAGACCGACCCGTCCGCGCTGACCGGTCGGCACCAGCCCGACCGCCCGGTCGGTTCGAGCGGTACACCCCCCTTAATTCTCCCATGGAACAAATCCTCAACCAGATCCAACGGGACTACCCCCTCAAATGGCCCCTACCTTCACGGACCCCTTCCAATCGGAAAGACCAGTCCAAATATTTTCGTTTCCACCAGGACCATGGCCATAACACTGATGACTGCATCAACCTCAAGGATCAGGTCGAGACCCTAATACGTCAGGGACGTCTTAGCCGCTTCACGGACACCCGCCCACAGCAGAGGCAAAGAACCGAGCCCCTCAGAAACAACCCGCAGGCGCACCCCACCCGGGCCGCCAGCCCAACCTAATCAAGGCCATGAGCCGCCCTCCACAACAGCCTCGGCCGCCAGGTAATCCCCCTCCGCCAGTTGGTGAAATCCGAGTCATTTCAGGTGGCCTTGCTTGTGGGGGCCATCCCGCTCGGCTCAGAGGGCAGAACTCAGAAAGATAAGGCAAGGCTCAGACAAAGCAGTTGCCACGGTAGACCGACCCTCCAAACAGCCCAAGCAGTGGACAGAGCCCATCACCTTCACGGACGCCGACTGTACAGGCATCCGTTATCCTCATGATGACCCCTCGTCATTTCTGCCCTCCTCTCCAACTATAAGGTCAGACGGGTTCTCATCGACAACGGCAGTTCTTCAGACATCATATTCCTCAACTGTTTCCGCCAGCTCAAGATTGGGGAGGAAAGTCTGTCGCCCCTCCAAACCCCTTTGGTCGGTTTCACTGGCGACCGGGTGACCTCCATCGGCTCCATCGATCTCCCCATTACCATCGGCGAATACCCACGGCAGACTACGAAGTTGCTCACTTTCCTTGTGGTCGACTGTCCCTCTGCCTACAACATCATCCTTGGTCGCACCGCCCTCAACGCTTTCCAAGCTATCACTTCAACCTACCACCTCGCCATAAAGTTCCCTACCGACCTGGGCGTCGGGACAGTAAGGGGGAGCAGACCGTAGCCAGGGAATGTTATGTCGCCTCACTCAAGGAAGTCAAGCTGAAGGAGGCCATGATCATTGAAGGACTTGACGTCGAGATGAGGACGAGCTGGTCAGAGGGAACCGGTGGAGGAGCTCGTTGAGATTCCCATCGATCCCACCAACCCAATGAAAACGCCAAGATCGGCAGCCAACTATCCCCCAAGCTAAGGCCGACCTTACTGCCCTTCTGACCGAGCACAATGATGTATTTGCCTGGACTCACTCAGACATGCCAGGCATTGACCCCTCTTTCATAACTCACCGCCTCAGCATTGAACCCCATTTCCGACCTTACCGCCAGAAGCAGCGCATTTTTCATCCGGAGCGCAATACTCTTATAGCCGCAGAGGTTGACAAACTCCTTGAGGCCCAATTCATCAAAAACGTGGACTACCCTAAATGGTTGTCAAACGTGGTCCTAGTCCGCAAGAACAATGGCAAATGGCGACTCTGTGTCGATTACTCTGACCTGAACCGAGCTTGCCCCAAAGACAGCTATCCTCTTCCCCGCATAGATCTGCTGGTCGACGCCACGGCCGGTCATCAAATGCTCAGCTTCATGGATGCTTTCTCTGGTTACAACCAAATCCTGATGCACCCGTCCGATCGGGAACATACATCCTTTATTACTGACCGAGGTACCTACCACTACCGTGTGATGCCATTCGGATTGAAGAACGCTGGGGCCACCTACCAACGGTTGGTCAATGCCGTTTTCCATCACCAGATAGGTCGGAATATGGAAGTATATGTCGACGACATGCTGGTCAAGAGCAAACTCTCCACTGATCATCTGACCGACCTGCGAGAAACCTTCGCCACCCTACGCAAGTACCAAATGAAGCTCAACCCAGAGAAGTGCGCCTTCGGCGTAGGATCTGGGAAGTTTTTGGGTTTTATGGTCAGTCAGCGGGGCATTGAAGCTAACCCTGAAAAGATCAAGGCCTTGATCGAGATGCAGTCACCCAGAACGGTTAAGGAGGTCCAAAGACTCACTGGCCGAGTTGCAGCCCTCAACCGCTTCATTTCCCGCGCAACGGATAAGTGCCTACCATTCTTCAAAGTTCTTCGGCAAACTTTTGAATGGACGGCTGAATCCGAAGAGGCTTTTCAACAGTTGAAGCAGTGCATGGCCAATCCCCCCTCCTTTCACAGGCAATCACGGGCGAGCCCCTCTTCCTCTATCTAGCCGTATCAAGCACCGCTGTCAGTGCAGCTCTTATCAGGGAAGACGGCTCTGTCCAACGACCGGTCTACTACATCAGTCGGGCCCTCAGGGGAGCGGAGCAGAACTACCCACTGTTAGAAAAATTATCCTTGGCCTTGGTCACCGCCTCCAGACGACTCCGTCCTTACTTCCAAGCCCACTCCATAGTGGTCCTCACCGACCAACCCTTGAAGAAGGTCATGCAGCAACCAGAACTTTCCGGCAGACTCATGCAATGGTCAGTGGAACTCAGCCAGTTTGACATCTCTTACCGGCCTCGAACAGCAATTAAGGGGCAAGCTATCGCCGATTTCATCCTGGAATTCACTAATCCTACCCCAACCACTGCCTCTCCACCCCCACCAGCTCCCATCGAGCCAGAAGACCCTCATTCTTGGACTCTCAACGTCGACGGATCATCCCGCAGGGAAGGTAGTGGGGTTGGCCTCATCCTCACCGCCCCTAAAGGTAGTTATTTCAAATACGCTCTCCGTTTCCTGTTTGAGGCCAGTAACAATGAGGCCGAATATGAGGCATTGATTGCAGGTCTTCGCCTGGTCAGGGATATTGGTGTCAGCCACATCCGAGTGTTCAGCGACTCCCAGCTCATCGTCGGACAGATCACGGGAGAATTCGATGCCAAGGAGGACACAATGTGGGCTTACAAGGATATTGCACTTCCCATTGTTCGCCTCTTCAATACCTTCCACATCTAGCACATTCCTCGGGCGAAAACTCTAAGGCCGATGAGATGGCTCAGTTGGCTTCTGCAGACCAGTCCGACCTCAGCCGTGGTGTCCGCCTCGAATACCTATCCCACCCCGCCATTTGCCCCGATCAGCACGAAGTACAATTCCTCCAAAATGAGCCCATCCCTTGGGCGTCGGACATCTTTCTATTTCTGACAATAGGAGAACTTCCAGACGGCCAACAGCAAGTTGCCAAAGTCAGAGCTCGATCGTCCAATTACATTCTCGTCGGCGGCATTTTGTACAAACGTGGTTTTTCACGCCCCTATCTGCGGTGCCTCAATCCGACTCAAGCAACTTATGTGATGCAAGAAATTCATGAGGGTATCTGCGGCAATCACTCAGGCGGCAGGTCCCTGGCCCACAAGATACTTCGCACTGGATATTTCTGGCCTACTCTCAACCAAGATGCGGCTGACTTCGTGCTCAAATGTGATAAGTGTCAGCGTTTTGCCAATATTCCCCATGTTCCTCCTACTGAATTGATCACACTTTGCAGCCCCTACCCGTTCGCCAAATAGGGGATCGACCTTGTTGGCCCTTTATCCACCGGCTGAGACCAGATCAAATTTGCCATTGTTGCCATTGATTATTTTACTAAGTGGGTAGAGGCAGAACCCCTTGCCACCATTACCGAGCGGAACACAACCAAGTTCATTTGGCAGTCGATCGTTTGCAGGTTTGGCATCCCCCAGGCCATCGTCTCCGACAACGGCAAACAATTCGACAACGCCAAGTACAGGAAGTTCTGTGCAGACCTCCAAATTCAACCATGTTTTCTTCCCCCGGTCATCCCCAAGCCAATGGCCAAGTTGAGGTCACCAACCGTTCTCTTCTGAAGATCATCAAAACCAAGCTAGAAGCTGCTAAGGGGCTTTGGGCTGAGGAACTACCAAATGTACTCTGGGCTTACCGAACTACAGCTCGGACTCCCACTGGGGAAACCCCTTTCCGCTTAACATACGGCGCTGAGGCGGTTATTCCGGTAGAAGTCGGTCTGCCTACCCCTAGAGTTTTACATCCGGATCCAGCACTAACGGAAGAGCTCCGTCGGGCAGACCTGGACCTAATTGAAGAACTCAGAGAAACCACTGCTGTCAGACTGGCCTCATACCAACAGAAAATGAGAACACACTACAACCGCAAAGTCCGACCAAGGGAGTTCGCTGTAGGGGACCTTGTCTTGAGAGAAGCAACCCTTGCCACCAAAAATCCGACTGAGGGTAAACTGGCAGCCAAATGGGAGGGACCTTACGTTGTGAAAGCCCGACCACGTCCGGGCACTTACCGACTTCAGGACATGGAAGGTCGAGACCTCCCCCACCCCTGGAACGCTGAACACCTGAAGCGCTACTTTCAATAAGTTCCTACTGTTGTATTGCTCAGTTGTTGTATTTTCTTTTTGACATAATGTAAACTTGGATCGACTGGACTACACTGTCCATGACAACAATTTATATCTTAGCTATCTGTGTGTTGTCTCAATAACATTCTCATTTGCAGCACTTATTACAAGCCTCAGCCAGACTGAGCAAACAAGCCTCAGCCAGACTGAGCACAAAAGCCTCAGCCAGACTGAGCACAAAAGCCTCAGCCAGACTGAGCACTAAAAGCCTCAGCCAGACTGAGCACTACAACCTCAGCCAGACTGAGCACCAAAAGCCTGCCAGACTGAGCACTCAAAGCCTCAGCCAGACTGAGCACAAAAGCCTCAGCCAGACTGAGCACAAAGCCTCAGCCAGACTGAGCACTAAAAGCCTCAGCCAGACTGAGCAACAAGCCTCAGCCAGACTGAGCACAAAAGCCTCAGCCAGACTGAGCACAAAAGCCTCGTCACACGAGCGCCAAAAAGCCTCAGCCCAACTGAGCATGAAGCACTCAGCCAGACCAAACCTCAGCCAACCTAAGCATAACAAGTCTCCACCAAGACCGAGCGCCACTATTTCAATGTCAGTGAATCATAGCTTACCCCCTACTGAGCACGCATGCAGGGCTCGGTCAAGGCCAACCATGCAAACTTCGTTCTTGTGGAATTAGCAGACATACTTAGTTACAATTCCAACTCCAAGTCTTTACACCACTCTTTGCTCAATCAAATTCCAAAGACGTTCTTACACGTTTTCTTTACAAGTTAGGTTATTTTCTTCTCAATAAAACTCTTACAAGTCAGCATCTTTCCTTACAAGCCAAGCCTCACTCTATAAACCACTAACCTACTTGAGCAGTGTGCCAAACACTAACTTATAATTTTGTCACATTTTAAATTTCACTCTGCATTGAGGAGTTCCTAACTTTACTCTGCACTGAGTTTTTATTACAAGTTCAATTTCACTCTACATTGAGGAGTTCCTAACTTTACTCTGCACAGAGTTTTTATTACAAGTTCAATTTCACTCTGCATTGAGGAGTTCCTAACTTTACTCTGCATTGAGTTTGTATTACACGTTCAATTTCACTCTGCATTGAGGAGTTCCTAACTTTACTCTGCACTCAGTTTTTTTTAATCTGTCTTGAGGAATTCCTAAATTCAGTTTTTATTACAAGTTCAACTCCACTTTGCACTTCACAATGATTCATACACAAGCTCCACACGCAAGCCACCACTCTCATCCATTTCAGATGCACGAGCAACAACAATCAGATGTAAAACACAACTGAAATTTTATTTATTCACAACTTTGTACACAAGTTCATTACAGCAATTCAAAAAAAAAAAAAACAAAACAAAATAAACAAACAAAACAAAACAAAAACAATGTCTGTGCAAGGTCTTCTTCTTCTTTTTCTTCAGTTACTCCTCTTCGCTAGACACAAGGTCTTCTTCTTCAATACCGTCATCTAGGGAGGTCTGGGCCACATCGTCGTCGTCGATTTTCACACTACTCAGGTCCAAGTCTGGGAACAGCTCCTCAGCTTTACGCTTGAACATCTTCCAACGACTGTCCCAGAACTCAGCCATTTCGTGTTTATAAAAGTCTGACCGCTGGAAGCTCTCAATCACTTCTGACTCAGTCCTGCCTCCAGCGGTCGTCCTCGATGGGCCCGCCCCCCCAGACTCCTGCCTAGCCAAGCTGCTGGCGACCGCGGCATCAACTGCCATCTGAAATTCAGCAGACCCTTTGAACTGCTCCACTGCTGCAACGCACAGATCGAGGTAAGCCGCCCTTTCAGAGGTTGCCTTCGCCCTCTCTTTGTCCAGCTCCTTCTGCAGGGTCGCCCTTTCAGAGGCTGCCTTAGCCCTCTCTTCCTCTATTTCCTTCTTCAAGGTCGCCCTTTCAGCAATCGCCTTGGCTCTCTCTGCCTCCAACTCTTTTCGATGGCTCTCTCTCTCCTCTACTGCCTTTGCACGCTCACCCTCTAGCTCCTTCTGCAGACCGTCAATGTTCACGTCTGCCTCATCCTTCTGTCTGACCAGCTCTTCATTACTGAACATCGCCTCTTCATGTCGTTCGAGCGCTACCGCGCAGGCTTTTTGGGCCTCCTCCAGCTTCCTCTGCTCACCAGCCAGCTGGAACTCGAGCGACACAACCCGTCGGCGTTCGTTCTCCAGCTCCAACTTGACCGCTTGCAGATCAGCATGGGCCCTCTCTCAGTTTACGCTCTCCTTCTTCAACTTTGCAAATTGAGCCTTGGCCTCATCTGCCTTGAGTTTTGCAGCCCCCGCCTTCCTCAGCAGAGCCCCTGCTAAGGTGGTTACCTCCATTTGAGCAGAGCATAACCCCCTCAGCAGTTCAGCCTCATTGAATCTGGATGCTGAGCGCAAGGCTGCCTCTTCTACAATCCCCACAAGGCGGTCTGCCCTTGCCCTGGCTGGGCCTTTTTCTCTCTCCAGTCGCCCAGCCACTGCACGAGCGTGGTAGATCACCGTAGTCAGACTGACTCCCCCTCCTTGGGGTGCAGGACCCCCTGGGGCTGTTCCTCCCTCCTTGGCTCAAGGCCAGCTGCCCCACCTTCTACTTGCACTTCAGGGGCGACCCTCGCGACCCCTGCGGCGATCGCCGCCACTACTGGAACCACTTCCATGACCTCTGAGGCAATGTCCACCACTTCTGGGGCAATTACTCTTCCTGGGGTCTCCTCCACTTCCCCCCCTCTGCCTCCTTGGCCATACTGGTCTCCTCTACCCTCGCTTCCCTCCTCCTCTTCTGGGCAGGCTCTTCTTCACTCCGCCTCACTCTCCTCTTCTTCTTCACTACGCCCAACACCTCCATCTCCTTCAAAGACCTCTCCTTCAAAGGATCTATTGGGGGCGGTCGTGGCACAAATTCACCTAAGTCTTTCTCCCCCAAGGGTTTGGGGCGAGGTCGAATCCTCTCCCTTGCAACTGGTTTTGGCGGTCGGTCTGCCTGAGACTCTTTGAATTTTTGGGCTTTTGCAAGGATGGTCTGATCCTCCGCCTCTTGAGCCTTCCTCCTTGCCTCCAACTCCGCTCGATCGAGGTCCCCACCGCTCGGCTGTGGACCTAACCCTGCCTCAAACAAAGCCGACGGCTGAACGAGCTCGTCCCATCTGGCCCCTTCCTTTTCCCTCCATTCCTTTACCCTCTTCACCCTCTCCTCTGCTGCTGCTCCCAGCTTTGGCTCCATCGACTTGGTGGGCACTTTCCAAATGGTGCGCACTCCAACCCCTCCACTGGCAGACACATAGAACCACCATGGTCTCCACCCCTTGATCGACGACGGTAGCCCCGCCACCAGCCCTTTCCTGCTGCTGTGCCTGCAGAGTGACCCAAGTCTCTTGCTGCCCTGAGGCCTTGTAACATGCGAAGAATTCGTCCATTGTCATGGCCGCCCCTTCGTTCGCCTTCGGCCACGCACTTGCGCAGGACAGTAAGATCTTCCACGCATTGGGCATTAGTTGGCCCGGTGCCACCTTCAAACGATTCGGGACATCTACTACCACTTGCGGCAGGGGCAGCCTCAGTCCTCCTTTCAATGCCTCCTCATAAAGGGCAAACTGCCCTGGCCTGGCGTCGGATGGCCTCTCCGTCAACATCGGCAACGATAACTCTATTTCGGCAGGCACCTGGTATTTTTCGCGAATAGCCTCCAAATCCGCTACAGTAACCGTTGATTTATCTGCCTTTGTATGCCAGTGATCAGGTTCTGCCTGGCTGATTGGCTTTGGAGCTGCTATCATGGTGGAACCATGGGATCGTACGACCGACTCCCCCACCCTTTTCATCCTATATTGCTGCGCTAACTCCACCGCATCATCATCACCCAGTGGATCCACCCTAACATTCACAGTTTCTTCTTGGGCCATTTCTATGGTATGTCTGCGAATCGCTTCGGATGCAAGTGCAAGGAAATTGAAAAAGTGTTGCAGAGGTGTATCGTGAGCAACAAAGGAATTCACACTTGGAATATTTTGATTTTTTGTAAACAAGTAGGTGAATCGAATAATGCCAAAAGCCCACGGTTTGCCCGTATTCCAAGGATCCCAATTAATTTTCGCCAGTTTGAAAACTTTTCAAATCATCCGCCAAAACTATCTTTTCAACACCCATAATGACCTATCGTTTCATTTCTGATCCAACGCCTAATCTTCCCCCCCACGGGATGTTGCCACGTGTATGACCACGATCCACTGTCTCATCCCCTTACCATGTCTTTTCCACTTCAAATCACTACGTGACACGCCGCCTCTTGAGCCCCACGCCCCTCCACCTCACCCTTCGCAGTCGACCCTCCTCATGGTTGGCCCTCCCGCTCGGCCAACCTTCGCGGTTGGCCCTCCTCATGGTCGGCCCTCCCGTTCGGCCAACCTTCGTGGTCGGCCCTCCTCGTGGTCGACCTTCCCACTCGACCAACATTTGCGGTCGACCCTCCTTGCGGTCGGCCCTTCCACTTGGTCACCCTGCACGGTCGAACCACCTCCCGGTCGGTTCACCCGCTCGGTCACCCCTGTCGGTCGACCTCCATACTACCAATCCCTAACACCCTCGCCTTCTTCATTACTATTCCCTTCGCTGGACTAAAGCTGTACTCAGGAATGGGGGACTATTGACGTGTATAAGCCCATAAAGGCCATGAATCACTATAAACAACCCAAGCCCATCACTTGGAGCCCAATATATAACCCATCTGGTGAGGTCTAGAACAGCTGGAATCCAACATGGCATAAAGAGCCAATGACATTCAGACACATGGCAGGTGAAGGACGAGCCACATCAGTAGACAAAGATCTACAAAGTTATTGCCACTGCACATCACCATTAATGCAGCCCATCACAGCATTTATTACGACAACACCTCTCCGTCTTGGATTAGGACCCCCTTACCCTAAACAAGGTAAGCTACAGCATAGACTTTCGGCGATGAGGGCAGGTCGGAAGGGACAGCGAAATGATTACCAAAGGATATAAGCAAACGTTGAAGATAAGAAGAAGGTTAAGCTTTCTATCTCTAATCTTTTTCTACACCCTACTTCTCCTTCTAACTTGGTCGTCGGAGGGTTCACTGGGGGACTACCCCGTTCCCCGTTGGACTTGTTTGCAGGTAATCTGGTGGACTTGATCATCTGGACGTGGGTATTGAGGAACTTGGACCTGTCTGACCCATTCACTGGGACGAACTGCATCTTCAGATTTGTTTTCCATTTTCATATGAAGGTAAATAGGCAATGACAGTGCATATGCTCTAATTTAGGATCTAAATTAGTTTCAGCATTGTGTATATATTTCCCCTCTTTCAATGAATACATAGAAGGAAAAGTTTATTTCTTCACATGGTATCAGAGCAACCACGTTCCTGAACCCTTGTTTCTTTCTCAAACACAACAACCATCTTTCTTCTAGCTAACACACATGGCACAAAAAGATACCCAAGTAACCCAAGACTCAGCCAAGCCTGAGGCCAACAAATATGACAATCAAAATGATCCTTTTTTCCTTCATCACTCCGGCCAACTAAAGCTCATACTCGTCACACAGCTGTTGATTGAGGAAAATTACAACACCTGAAGCCGTGCCATGCTCATGGCCCTTAACATCAAGAATAAAGAAGGCTTCGCCAATGGCATCGTTCGACAGCTACCAATGACTTCCACCACAAAACTCCAACAATGGAGGCGCTGCAACAATCTTGTAAAGGCATGGCTTTTCAATTCAATCTTAGAGGACATTAAAGCAAGCGTAATATACAATGAGAGTGCTCATGAAACCTAGACTGATTTGAAATAACGTTTTTCATGCACTAATAGTGTTCAACTTTTTCATGTGGAAGAAGCCATTCATGATTGTAAACAGGACAACATGACCATTAGCACTTATTACACCAAGCTAAAGGGCCTTTGGGATGAACGCGACACACTGTGTTGTATCCCAACATGCACTTGCGGCATTGTGAAGGAGTTTTTACAGTTCCAACAAAGTCAAAAGACCATGAAGTTCCTCATGGGGCTTAATGAAGCCTACGTTGTTGTTCGAGGAGAAATTTTGCTCATGGATCCAATCCTTACCGTCAACAAAGCTCACTCTCTCATTCTTCAGGATGAAAAACAGTGAGGAATATTAAAAGGGAGTACGCTGGTGACTGAAACTGCAGCCTTTGCTGTGAGGAACAACTCACGAAACTTAGAGAGAATTTTAACACCAAAAAATTCTCACCTGAAATGTGGAATTTGTGACAAGCTTGGGCTCACTTCAGAGACATGTCGAGCATATCTTTAGTGTGGCCATTGTGGCTGGAATGGTCACACCAATGATGCTTGTTGTGAGTTGAAAAAGAAGCATCTTGCAGGTGGTAGATCTGATCAGTAAGAGCACAGGAACTTTTTCTCCAAAGCCAATCTTGTTAATGCCAATACAATAACGCCTACCACGCCTTTCATTCTCACGGTAGAACAGAACCATAATCTCTTGACAATGCTTCATGGAAATAAGTCCAACTCCATGAATAATCACATTGGTAGTGCATCCGATATGAGTGATCTCTCAGGTACAACCTCATGTGCCTCTGTTTTCGGCAAAGAAATGTATTGGCTACTTGACGCAGGAGCCACAGATCATATGGTTTGCTTTACCGATTTCTTAACTACAAAGTCTCGTGTTACCAACCGAACCGTGCACCTTCCTAATGGAGCAATCACTGCTGTCACACATACGAGCAACATCCATTTTGCTGATTTTTCATTACATGATGTGCTATGTGTTCATTCCTTCAAATTCAACTTAATTTCTATTAGCAAGCTAGCTTGCAATTCCCACTACCTTGCCATATTCACTAACGATGCTTATATGCTACAGGACCAACAATAAGAGAAGATGATTGGGACGGGAACTAAACGATGAGGACTTTACTACCTTGATACTCTGCAGAAAACTAGATGCAACTCAGTCACCGCAGCAGCCTCTCACTTCCCAAAACTTTGGCATTAACATCTTGGTCATCTTTCCAATAAGAGTCTTCGTTTGCTTTCTTATTCTGTTCCAAACATAAAGCTTTGTGATGTTTCTCATTGTTTAATTTGCCCATTAGCTTAACAGACTCATTCTCAATTTCCATTAAGTTCAATCCATACTCATGCACCTTTTGAATTGATTCATGTTGATATACGGAGAGGGTGCCATGTTCCTGCACTCAATGGGGCACAATATTTTCTTACGATCGTTGATTATTATAATCGATGTGCATAGGTTTACTTGATGCACCATAAATCAGACACTTATAAATACATAACTACATTCATCAATTTTGTTGAGACACAATTTTCCTTGAAAGTTAAAGTTCTTCATAGTGATTCCAAATTTAAAATGACCAAATTTTATTCAGAAAAATGGATCATTCATCAACTGTCTCCACTCCACAATAAAATGGAGTACCTGAGCAAAAACACCTCCACCTCGTCAATGTGGCCTGAGCTTTATTATTTCAAGCTAATCTTCCTAAGAAATTTTGGGGAGATGCCATCTTAACTGCCACCAACCTCATCAATCGTACACCTACACCTCTCCTTTAAGGAAAAACACCTTTTGAGATGCTTTTTCACAAACAGCCCACATATGACCGTTTGCGAGTTTTTGGATGCTTGTGTTTCACCTCAACACACCACCATCGCCATCACAAAGTTTGATGCTAGAGCCATACGTTGTCTTTTCCTAGTCTATCCATACGGTCAAAAGGGATTCCAGGTTTATGTGCTCTCAACTGGTAAATTTTTTGTTTCACGAGATGTTTTCTTTTGATGAGAATATCTTTCCTTTTCCATCTGCCACTGCAAATTCTCCTGTAGTACTTCCTCACACTCAGTCACCCATATATGATGATGACATCTCCAATTCATCTCCTCCTTCCAACTCCAACATTGATTTCTTTTCGTCCAAACCCATCTCTCAAGAAGCCTCTCCTTCAAAATCCAACATCAAAGCTTCCTCCCCAAATTCTCTTTCACCAAGCATTATGTTAGCGGGTATTTTAATATTATATTGTGATATTGATTTCCATCAGGTCTTCCTCTGGTCTTCCTAATCTCCCTGACTTCCAAGCTAAGTTTCCTATCCATTCCTTCCTTAGTAAGCTTTCTTGGTCAAGTCTCTAACTTATCCACCAAAGCTTATCCATTCTCCAAGTCTCTCCAAGTCTTCCCAAGACTTATCCATTAAGTCATCCAAAGTCTCTCCAAGTCTTCCCAAGACTTATCCATTAAGTCATCCAAGTCTTCATCCGTTGCTCCACCAAGAACTTGCCTATTAAGTTTCCTTTTATATATATTGAACTTTGTCATATCTTATACAGGTAGAGGTGAAGAAGTTTTGGTTGTTTGGTTATGTCTTGAGTGAGATTATCAGGCAAATAAAAAAGGGTGTGTGTGATAAAGCTTTGGGTTCAACCAATTGTGCAGTATTGGTAAATCATACGACTTAGTCGGGCTGTTGTATCCTGGGGGGGACAAGTCAAGGTTTTTCTGTTGCACCGGTGTGAGGCTTTGCCTAACCGCAGAGGGCTTGAATCTCCTTAAAGAGAGTGAGTTTCCCGCGCCTCAGCCCTGATAATAAGTTATTGTAATTTTATTATTTGTATTTTCTGGTGTGTTATTTGTAATTGTCACCAACACATTACTTTGTCTCCTGATCTACAAAATCCTCCCCTTGTCTGATGTCTTTTCATATGATAAATTGTCACCCACACACCATGCCTTCACCAATTCTTTTTCAGCCGAAACAGAACCATCATCTTTTACACAAGCAGTTCATGATTCTAAATGGCGTCTTGCTATGCAACAAGAGCTTGATGCGCTCAAATCTAATGGCACATGGTCTCTTCAAGCTCTCTCTCTCTCTTGGGAAGAAACCAGTTGGATGCAAATGGGTATACAAGATCAAATTCAAATCTAATGGTGCTATCTTACTCAATGTTAATAATGCCATGGCAATCTTGATGAAAATGTCTACATGTCTTTACCTCCTGGTTTCAGACGAAAAGGGGAGACACGAGCTTGCAAACTCCACAAATCATTGTATGGTCTCAAACAAGCTTCCCGTCAATGGTTTATCAAACTCTCAACTTCTCTCAAACAAGCTAACTACAAACAATCGAAGGCAGATTATTCCTTGTTCGCCCTATCCCAAGATGGTAAATTTACTGATCTCCTCATTTATGTAGATGATGTCATTCTAGCAGGAAACAATCTACAAGACATTAAAGACACCAAGTCGATTCTGAAGGATCAATTTAAATTGAAAGAACTTTGACAATCGAAATATTTTCTAGGCATAGAAGTTGCTCAATCCAACAAAGGCATTGCTCTTTCACAATAGAAATATGCTCGCAAAATTCTTGAAGACGTTGGATATCTTGGTGCGAAACCAGCTTCTTTTCCCATGGAACCGAACTTATCTCTCAGTAATTTGATGGTGACTACATTAGTGACCCTTCCTCATATCGAAGACTTGTTGGATGGCTGATTTATTTAACTATCACTCGACCCCACTTGGCATATACGGTCCATCTTCTAAATCAATTTATGGACAAACCACGGGTTCCACATTTAGAGGCAGCTCATCGAATCTTGTGTTATGTGAAACAAACACCCAGTTAAGGAATTTTTCTTCCTAATTAAATGCATTTTGTGATGCAAATTGGGCTAGATTGTCATGATACTCGACAATCTGTTACCGGGTACTGCATACTTCTTGGCAATTCGTTAGTTTCCTGGAAAACCAATAAACAAACTATGGTATCACGATCTAGCGTAGAAGCTGAATATTGATCTATGGCCACAACTTCTTGTGAAATTACCTAGTTGAAATACATTCTACAAGATTTGGGCATCAAGCATCCACACCCTGCCAACCTATATTATGACAATCAAGCAACTCTCCATATTGCTTCAAACCTAGTTTTTCATGAGCAAACAAAACACATAGAAATTGATTGTCATCTTATATGAGAAACGATTTAAGAAGGAATGATCAAAACGACTCACATATCCACATCACACCAACCCGCCGACATTTTTACAAAGCCATTGAGTTCTTCACAATTCTTGACCTTACTTGGCAAGTTAGGAATCATCAACATACATTCCAAACTTGAGGGGAAGTTTTAAGAAATGTAAAGTCGATTAATGCACTAAATCTCGGATCGCCTACAATTTTGGATAGTCAATCCTCATTCATTTTTATTTGATTTGTTTTCCATTTTCATAGGAATTTAAATAGACAATGACGATGTATATGCTCTAATTTAGGATCTAAATTATTTTATGCATTGTATATATATTTCCTCTCTTTCCATGAATTAATACATAGAGATAAAAGTTTATTGCTTCACATCGCCAATTCTGTGGCCCCGTCGATTGGAAGTGACTATATGTGAACAAAAAGAAAAGGAGAAATTACAAAAAATTAAAAAAAAATTAAGATTTCACATGTTTTTCAAATTAAATCCGGAGTTTCGATTTTATCAATTTAATCTCTAAACTTTATTTTGTGTCTCAATCTACTCTATCACCATCTGTTGAACTAACGAAAAACTCAATTCTTGGCGCCAAATCTCTATTAAATGTTTGCCCCAGTCCCATATATAACCCTCAAATCTCTATTAAATGTTTAAAATACATTTTTTCATGGAATTTAACAGCTAAAATACTATTTTTTCTGTCAATCATTTCTTTAACAAAAATAGACAGATGATTTTAAATTGAAAATAAATAAATAAAAATTTAAGATTTAAATTGATAAAATTAAAATTTTATTTTGATATAAAGTTCAAATCCTATATATTTTTTTAATATAATTTTCTTATTTTTATTTACAAAGCATTTTCCTTATTAAATTATCACTACTGTTAAGACAAGATAAATCCACTCTTGCAATTGAGTGTTTTGGGGTTTGAAACATACATAACCTATAGTAAAAAATGACATAGTAACAGATTGAGTTTTAATTAATTGATTCCTAAATAAATCAAAATTAACATGCAATAATTCATGTTATTGAAGGTAAATTCAAATGTAATTTTTAAGATAGCATTTTTCATAGAACAAAAACCTATAGATTCAGGTTTTCCATTTGATTCCACTTATATAGTCCTTAACTGTGAGTCAAGTAAAAATAGAAATTAACAAGATATAGTCCTTAACTATGAGTGAAGTAAGAATATCTCTATACTTGAGGGAAAATTCAAGAAAAAAAAATAAAATCCGCCATAAATAAGTCATGATAATAACATCCAGATTTCTATACAATAACCCCATCAAAGAATTATTTATTTTTTAATTTACTTTCAATTTAAAATCATCTATCTATTTTTGTTATTAAATAAAATAAAATAATATTAATAAATGACAGAAAAAATGGTATTTTAGCTATTAAATTCCATGAAAAAATGTTTTTTAGCATTTTATATATTCTTAAATTGAGTTTAGTGACTAAAATATTTAACTTATGTATACATAAAATGTCTAAAATATTCAATTGAGTTGATTCACCTCAATTATTTTCACCCCAACTGTCACCTTCACTCATATTTGACAATCGGTGTGAAAATCGAGCTTTCTCTTGATTCATCTTTCTCCTTGCCCAAATCGAAGAAATGAGGGTAAATTGAAACTCCAATGGAGATTTGGGGGTTAAAAATGGGGCTGGGGCCAAACAACGTCGCTTTCGGATGGATTTGACGACAAAAATTGAGTTTCTATTAGTTCAACAAACGGAGATGGGCGGAAGGCATAAATTGTGACACGGAATAAAATTCAAGATTTAAATTGATAAAATTAAAATCATGGGGTTTAATTTGAAAAACACACGAAATCCTAAGGGTGTTTTTTTTTTTTTTTTTTTTGTAATTTGCCCAAAAGAAAGTTATTATGGTGTAATGAGTAACCTCTTTAGGATTTTTTAAAAGGGTGTGATTTAGGATTAATTTTGATACTACAAAGGGTGTAATGGGAATTTCAAATTTTTCTTAATGACAAAAAAGGTGCGAAGATGTAAAATTGTTGTGTAAATAGAATTACACGGTGAGAGTCTGTAGACACCCCATTTTTGAGCACCCTTAAGACTTGGGTGCCTCATGTTGAACACTCGATGATGAAATACTACGCTGTACAAACTGTTCAATTTCTTCAGCAAAGAGCTTCAGTTTTGAGTTTCAGATCCTAAAACCTTGCACCTCCTTTGAACCAAAACCTTTTTTTTTTTTCTATCCTGACCACTCAGAGGCCTGCTGGCCAATAGGTGGCCGCCAAGCCAATTTTATTGGCCGAGCGTCCCCTTTCTTGGTCGGCCGGCCATGTTTCCTGGCAGGCAGATATTTGTTGCCAGTTGTCTCCCCCATGTGCATGCCTTGCACCAACTGGCTCCATATAGATATTTCCAACTGAGGAACTTGTTTTTCTATAAATAGATGACCACCCCTCTTGATTTTAGGTTAGAAAAATTTGCCAAGACTCAAAAACTTGCCAAACACTCTCCCTCTCTATCTTGCAATATACATACACTATACATACACTTCCTAAACCAAAATTTTGAGGTTTCTTGCTGAGATTATTAAGCCAAAATTTCAGCTCTTAAGAGTGAACACTTTGTGGTTTGTGAACGAAAGAGTATCTTCTCTTCAAAAGTATTACTCTTACCATCTTCACACTACTATTTCCTCCAATTTTCTTGCTGTTTTTAATGCTGTTTTGGATTGTTTTTGTGGACTGAAACTTGTGATTTAAAAGCTACTAAAGATGAAGGGGTTAACCACCCTTCCTTGAACCTTAGTCCAAGCTTATATCCTTGTGTTTCCCATTTGTTTCTTAACTTTTAGCTGCTGATTTTCAGAGTTTTCAGAGGGTAAAACATGTGATTTTAAGGTTCAAAAAGTGGAGGGGTTAGCCACCCTTCCTTAGACTTACTTACTAGCTTTGTTCTCCTCTTCTTTTCCTTGCTTTTTCTAGCTTCTCAACACTATTTTTGTTAGTTTTGGGGTTGTTTTAGTTGTTTATTTACTTTATGCTTTGAATACTATGCATGTGTTGTTGTAAGTCCTCATAGATTTGGTGGTTTAGGCCTTAGACACCAATCTATTTGAGTTGATAGCTTTTTATTCCATAGTCTTCATACATATACTCACACTTGTAATAATCATCTCTGCAACCTCCCTCCTTTCTTGGTTTTCTTTTTTAAAGAGTTGTTTCAAACAATTGATTGTTGTTTAAGGCATGAGAAAGTGACCTTCCATGCTTAATGGTTTAACCTCTTTGGAGGTTCATTACCAGGACATTACATCTCTCTCACGCTATGCACAACTTCTTGTTTGACACTTCTCTTCATTAGTGGACGTAATTATCACTTTTTGAACAAAATGACTAAAGAATGGCAAGGTAATACAAAAGAGGTTAAAATTGGACTAAAAGTGGTAAACAAGAGTAATAAAATTAGTTTGGGTTCAATCGGACGTTATATTGAACCTATTGCGTCTCGAGTCATTACATACTGTTTAGTGATGTTAATGATTCGAGAAGCAATGTCTACCACTTTCCTTGAGGTAACTCCATGATAGGGTGTAGACACCCCATTTTTGACCGACCTTAAGACTCAGACGTCATCGATTGAGCGGTCGGTGATTGCGCATGTTGTGCTCGTTTTGAGGTTTCGGAGTTCTTGGCTGAGAGCCCGTCTCCAGACCTTGGGACCCTTTGTACTTTGACTCGGTCCGCGGACCAAGTCTTGTTTTCTCTTCCCGAAGGGAGGGAGAGGTCTTGTAGACCATCTCTCAGTGGTCGTAGGCCACTGTTCCCATTTGGAAACTAGTTTCCGGTTTTCAGAGCCGTCGGCCGTGCGCCTCGGCTCGGGACCGCTTAACATTCTCCGTTTGGCACGGTTTTTGGAACACACCTTATTTCCTCTGTCTAGAGGGATACTGTGGTCCGGGAGACCACTTTTGTGGTCGTACGCCACTTTTGATGCTCAGCAGCTGGTTTTCGGGGCTCCCGGCCGCGCGTCTTGCCTCCCGAACCCTCGTCTTGTATCCGTTTTGGTTTGTCTTGGGTACAAACCTTACTTTCCATGTTTGGGAAGTGCTACAAGGGTGGGAGACCAGCTTTTATCCTTGGGGACCACTTTTCTCCCCGCCAACCGATTTTCTGGTCAGGAACTGATTTTCTTGGTCTTTGAACCACATTTTCTGGTTTCCCACCCCACCATTGGCTTGCTTTCAGTGTGGAGACCACCAATTCCCCCTGCCGACCACTTTTTTACCTGGGAGACCACTTTGGGCGGTCGGCCGACCACTAAAAGTAGCAGGCCGACCACCTTTTCTGGTTGGCAGCTTTCCTTCTGTTTTGTCAGACTGAATGGATGCCATCTATGCCAGCTGGAGGGCACAGACTGTATCCTCCATACACGTGTATGAAGGGATTGCATCCAAGTTTTAGCTTCTTGAGGAAGCTTTAACTTTGTTCCTCTATAAGAGAGGCTCTCCCTCTCCATGGTAGAGGTTCTGAATTTTGCCTAAGACACAAGTGTATATCTCCCTCTATATCTCTATATTTGGTGCCTAAAGTGTGTGTTGTCCTTCACCTTTACACCACAGCTCTTAACCATACACCCCACCATTGAACTGATTTTTGGAGGTTGAAAAGCTGGTTTTTGGCTGAGAAACTTGCTGGTGTTGCAATGCTTCAAGGGTAATCTCTTTTCTCCTCTTTTTAAGCTTTGTTTTGGTCATTCTCTTAGCCTTACTTGCATGCTTATTTCGGCTTTGTTTTCAACTAAAAAAAGCTTCATTTTTTAGCACTTAACATGTTTGTTTAAGGCCTCTTGGGTGCTGAGGGTCTCCTACCCTCTTGCATGCCTTGTTTGGCCTTGTTTTGTGCCATGCCTTAGGGCCTTTGAGCTAATCCTTGCTTGGCCTTTTAGCCACTAAATCCAGTGGATTTTCAGTGGTTGGCATGTGGTTTTGAGGGTCCTAAATCAGAGAGGGGTGACCCTCTCTCTTTTTGTCTTGTTTACTTGCATTTTTGGCCTATCAAAGGAGCATACATTTTCATACTTTTAAGGCTTGGTTCAGGCACTTTTTTGGTGACTTTTAGGGCCTTCCTAGACTCTGTCCATAGGTTGGTTTGGTCACCCTTGGCATGCTTCTCAATATGTGTAGTGTTTTCCATTTTGGCTCATCAAGGTAGCATGTCAATTCTAGCATGTTTTTAGCCCCATTAGTGGGTTTTTGGTCATCATTTGACATGGTCATGGCTCTATTTTTGGCTGGTTTTGGTAACCTCTCACATGCTCCATATGCTTGTAAGTGTAAACTTGTTTACTAGCTTGGTTCGCATGATGTTTTGGCTCTTTATTCTAGCACATTTTAGCTTTGCTCACATGGTTTTGTTCATTTTTTGGGTTGCCTTAGCTCTTTTTTTGAGGCCTCTTGGTCGAATGATGCTTTCCATGCATGCTTGTTGTGTAATAGCCTTGATTAGCTTTGAGTTTTGAGGTCTCTTGCATGCTTAACTTGAGATATTTGCATGTTTTGGCATCATTGGAAATGTTATTTCAGAGCATGTAGGGCTGCTATACTTCTATATTTTTGCACTCTTTAAGTGCTCTTTAGAGTTATGCTTTTATGCCCTATTTTATGAGCCATTGCATGAGCCCTATTTTTGTGCCTTTCAAAGCCATCATCCCACTCATTTGCTACTGTTTTGGCCTGCATAGGGTCTGTTTGGGGTTGGTTTGGTCATTTGACATCGCCTTGCATGCCTCTAGTGTAATATGCTTCATTAGCTTTCGATACTTGAGCCTTTCAACATGCATTGCGTGAGTTGTTTGCATGATCCGAAGTCATTTTGTATGCCATTTCAGTGCTGGAACACATGCCATTGTACTCTATGTTTCATCTTTTCAATGCTCTTGGAGAGTTGTATTTTGTGCCTTAGGCTTGGGCCATTGCATTATACATGTTTGTGTGTGTTTTGGTGCCTTGATTTCATCATCAATGGCCGCTGATTTGGACATGGCTGAGGCCTATTAATTTCGGTTTAAGTCCATTGCGCATTGAGTATATCATGTAGTTCGTAGCATTGAGCATGCCATGTTGTTACATGATTGATCATTGCACTTGTGCATGCCGTTTTCATTGCATTATGTATGTTGGTTACCACGTGCATTGTGTATGTTAGTGTCATGAGCGTTGTGCATGCCATATAGTTCATAGCATCGTGTATGCTAGTTTGCATGTTTGCATGATCATCCCTTGCATGCTTGCATGTCCAAGTTGTGTTGCATTAAGTTACATGATTGAGTCGCATTGTGCATGCCATGTTTGTTGCATTGTGTTTGGAATAGGCATTAGTCCAAACACGGGAAATGAGGGACGTTTCATACTCGAAGTGATGAAACGTACCTCGATTCCCGGTCGCCGACACTCTTGACTATACATGACGGAGTTCTAGGCTTTAGGTGTTTGTATGTGCGTTCATTCCATATTGAGTTGCGCAATTCGGCCCCTCGGCCATCATGCATCGAGATGCGTGATTGGTGGCCTGAGGGTCGAGACCTACACTCCCTTGAGCTCATGTAATGATAGGGATGGTGGTCGCGCATACATGTGTTGCAAATACTTTGCCATGCCTCTTTCTTGCCCTCTGTTGCAGAAAACCAAAAACCAGCAGCAAAAACTGGTCGGCCGACCAGATAAAGTGGTTGGCCGACCACTTTTTCTAGTTTTCACCACAAAAAGTGGTCGGCAGGTGGTCTCCAAGGCCAATATCTGGTCGACAGCATCCCTACAGATTCCCAAGGTGGAGTTTCATCTCTCTGGAGCTTGGTGCAAGTTTATGAGATCAATTGCAAACAGAGGCAAATCAGGGCGTCGCGAGGGATTTTCGAGCAAGGTGAGTCGAGCATGCATGCATCCTTTGTCATCCAAAGCAGAGCTGAGGCAGCCTACATCATATAGTTTATATGCTTATTTAATTGCTAACTTAGCTAATTTGTTAATTAGTTAGAGTTGTGTAATAATTGGCTGTAATTCGTTATTCATTTCGTTGTGTAATAACTAGTTTAATTAGATTAGCTTAGATTAGTTAGTTAGCTTGTTATTTGGACCCTCCTCCGAGAGGGCACAACTGTTGTAAATAAGCGTGCGTGTGTGTGATGCATGTCTTCCAACCCCCATTTCTTTCTCCTTTTTATTTACCCGCTTACGATGGTTAGTTTTAGGGCATGTTTCAATTAGCATCCTTATGCTCGCATGTTTGCATCCATTCATCTGTCTTGCATGCATCGGGCTCGGCGCATCATACTAACTGCATTGTATTTCAATTCCTGTTTGAATAACATGTATCAAATTGCATTTCACATGACATTTTAGAATAGCCGAGCCTATCTTAGTTGCATTTTGTATGTGTTGCATTAGGCATTCTTGACATAGCTAGGATCATGCATTGATTTATCACATAGCTTTTGTTTTGACTCGAAGTACTCGGTAAGTGTTTATGCTTTAGCATCCTTGCATGTGTGTGAGTGACTGCCATGATAGCATGCTTGCCATGAGGCTAACTGCTTATGTGATATAACTGCCTGAATGCCTGTGGGTGAAGGTTGGATTACTTGAATTGGAACAATTCATTGATTGCGAGTTTTAAGCCCACTTGAGAGTGGCAAATCACCATGTTTTCTAAGCCCATTTGAGGGTGGCAAAATTCTCATTTTAGCCTACTTGCGAGTAGCAAACCGCTTTCAAAAACAAACATCAGATATTTTGTTCCAACGTAGACGATCCAGTCTATACTTGTTTGCCGTGCGCATAACATAGTAATTCTAGGCTAATAACCGGAATAAGAGTGCATGTGTCTTCAAAAACAACATATCATGTTAGTAAAGGTCGATCTTTGATCGGGTGAGCGGGGGTGCTCATTGCATGACCTTCCCCTCTCGTACCCAAGGTCCCGAGCCGAGGCAACTTTGGTGATGACGGACACGTGGCCTTAGGCACGAGTCAGGGTTTCCTAAATTCCCCCAAAATAAAATATTTAGGTGGTGACTCTGCATCTGGCAAAGCAGTCCATGTTTGGCACTTCTTTCTAAAAATCAATTTTTCAAAACGATTTGTCGGATTTGTACTCTTTGGTGATTTATTGATCTTGCATTGCACTTTGTGAGATTAGATTCAGAACCGTGACATTGAGTCCAAACTGTAGTGAGCCTAATGAATAAAACGGGATTTTCCCGAGACGTTCGGGCGCGTCTACACAGGGGAGAGGTTTTGTTGCTATTTTATTTCCATTTATTAAGCCTTTGTCCTATCGGTTCATAGATCATCACGTAACAACTTTGCGAATATTGATGATTTGAGAACCAAATCTACTCCTTCCTTGATCAGTTCCATGATAGGGAGAAGTAGAAAGGACAAACATCTCCTGGAAACACTCTATTTTTGCTCCGTTTCATTTCTGTGGCAGTAGGGCAGTACCCAAAAATAGTGGCCAACTGGCCACCCTTCCATCCGGCCAACCACTTTCCAAGGCCGGCCAGCCACCCTATTTTATGCAGGCAATGTTCCATGACAGAACAGAGCAGAAGCAAGGGTAAAAACAAATTAATTTTTTGACTGCAAAGTAGAACAATTTCTGGCAGCAAAACAGAGAAGTTTTCGGAAGGACATTCTCATTTGTGCACATACGACGCCTCATTCCCGTAGTCCTTTAAAAATTAATGCTTTGATAGTAGTGTGTTTAAATTAATTACATTTGTTCAAAAATGTAATAGCTAGTTAAATTTAGTTATTTGTAATAGCTAGTTAAATTAATTAATCTGGTGTTGTAATAATTAATTTAAATTCGGACATTCGGACCATCTTACTTGAGGGCAAACTTGTAATATTTATATATGTCTTCCAACCCCCATATCTTTCTGCCTTTTATTTATATGGTTGTAATGGTAGCATCATATTTTACATTTTCATATCATTGTCATGCCTTGTATCCATTTGTGCATGCAATTGGTTTGGTTCATCATTCTAACCTTCTTGTTATTTCCTACTTAATTGAATACATGTGCTATCGCATGTTTTGAGTTAAGACATATACCATGTTAATAAACTGAACCTAGTAGTTGCATTTTGTATGTATTGCATTAGTCATTTCGCATATTAGGGCATGCCTTTTTCTAGCTATTTTCTTCTATTTTGGCTTGCCTCAGTTGAGTACTAGGTGAGCGTTTTTGCTTTAGCATATTGCATGTATGTTTGTGTTGCCATATCAAGTATATTACCATGAGGCTAAGTACTTATTTGATATATCTCTTAAATGTCGGTGGATGAAGGCTATTTTGCTTAAGTTGGGATGATTTGATTAATGTACATATGAGCTCATTTTTTCAAGTGACACATATTCAAAACTCTTTTCAAAACAAACATGAAATCAAAACATTCTAAAGCGAGTGACTTAGTCTATACTTGTGTGCCCCACATAGTAAATTAGCATTAATAATCGAAACAAGAGCATATAATGTATATAAAAATCGCATCATGATTAGTAGAGGCCGATCTTTGATTGGGTGAATGGGGTGCTCAATTCATGACATTTCCCTCTCATACCTAAGTTCCCGAGCCGAGACACTTTGGTGATGACAGACAAGTGGCCTTTGGCATGAGTCACAGGTTTCCTAAATTTCCCAAAAATATTTAGGTGGCAACTTTGAAATCTGGCAATGCAGTCCATTTTTGGCATTTCTGATTGTAAATCGATTTTTCAAAGATTTGCCGGATTTGGACTCTTTTGTGTTTTTCTGTTTCACATTGCACTTGTGAAACCAGATTTAGAACCATAGGAGTCCGAACTGTAGGGCTATTGTTTCTAAGGAGACTAAACCGTTCCGAGGAGTACGAAAAGCAACCTACAGTTTTTGGCGACTCTGCTGTGGACATTAGAAAACTTGACTTGGACTTCATGATATGACATTTTATTTACAGATATATATTCTTTGCATTACATTTGCATTAGTGCTCTTAAGTCACTGTGTTTTCCATCTGTTATTCCTAGACGACTTGCCGGAGGCTTGCCTACAAAGCTTGCCAAATGGCTGGCCGGTCGTGGGCTCTGCCATGTTGGAAACACAACCTTCGGACCTAGATTATCGCCGTACTCTTGATCCTCCTTTCACTTTCATTGTTAGGTAAGAGGTATTAGGTAATCTTGCCGAGGTACCCCTTTTGACCAATTAACCTAGCTGCATATAATAAAGCCATAGTGACTGTTCCAACATAGGATAGGATGCGCACCCGTATGCAGGATTTTGTGAAGTTACTTGCTTGAAGTAGTGAACCCCTAGATCATGCCAAAGCCAAGACAGGGAAACCCTAACCTCTCATAAGGGTGTTTTGAATGCTTTTGTGCAAAATGTGAAATCTTTGGAAATGTGCGATGCAAACTTGGGAGAGTCTTAATCTTGAGGCGATTCCTTTCAAACTTAAGGGTCATATCAGAATTAGAATTTGGGTCAAAATCCAGGTTTGTGTTTGATATGGGTGAATTTTCAACAAGACCAGAACCAGGGCTGAAAATTGCATCTTGCTTTGTTTTGACCTGCATACCCGGTATCCTGATCTGATGGGGCATTTGTTTTTAATGCTTGGTTTGTCTGAGCCAAAGAAGGAATCGTACCCAACTCAGCAAAGGCCCAGTCCATCCAAAAAAAAAAAGAGGCCCATCCATCTGATCCCCAAAAGAAAAGATCCATCCAATGCCAAAAGACCCATTTTAAAAAGCCCAATCTAGTCAAACTCATCTAGACTAATCCAATCTGAATACATACACCCATCTATTTCTTCAATTGCCAACTTAGCATACCCATGATGACACATAGTCCGAAGAAGTTGTGGCCATGATAATAGCCTTTCAAAAAACCAAGGATACACTAAACCAGAGAATTGCCGTACAGGATAAGACCATTGCTGAAATGCAACACCTATCTGGGGCATCTACCACACATCCAGTCCCGAGCCCCCAGCTGAACTTGGACCCACTTCCACCAGCTAAAGATTTGTAAGGTCCAGATTCTCGAGAAGGGTTGGCTCAATCTCAAGTTTTTAGACCCTTGGTGCAGCCTAATGAGGGGCTTTTTCCCCTTGATATTAATGATTTCGACCCGACCTTGCTAAAAATTGCTAACCTTGAAAAGCAATTCAAAAGGCACAAGGAATCAACTCCATTCCGACATTGAGGATAGGTACACTGAGCTGCCTTAAGGCTCCCAGACATATTCAAAATGCCACACATTGACCGTTTCGACGGGTCTGGAGATCCTATGGTACATATCCGGCTTTTCTCGAACGTCCTAAAACCGATGGGTCTGACTAAGCCTCAGAAACTCTCTCTGTATGAAATAACCCTATCGGGCATAGCAGCCGCTTGATATGCTAAGTTGGAGGATCAAGTGAAGCAAAACTGGGAAGATTTGGCTGAGGCATTTGTCAATCAGTATTCTTACAATACCCAAGTTGAAATGACCACCCAAGAGCTTGAAGCAACCCACCAGAATCCTAAAGAACCTTTTGTGGAACTTGTTACAAGGTAGAGAGCAAAGGCAGCACAAATAACAGATCGAACTTCTGAGAGGGACCAAGTGCAGATAATGGTGCAGAACCTTGAGCCTGATATGTTACAAAAGTTAATAATCACTCCATTGTTCACTTTCAAAAATTTGCATGGATTAGGTGTTCAGATTGAGAGTGCATTTAACAAAGGAATTATTCCTAAAACAAGCGAACCAACAAGGAGGGTGTTATCCAGGAGTACCAATGCTAGCAGTAGCACTCTTTCTAGACCCACTGAAACAAATACCATCGCCACTGATCCCAAAACTGCTAACCTTTTGCCAATACCTATCCAAAAATAGCCGGCCTAACCCGAGCTCAAGGTAGAACTTTCACTCTCTCCATATGAGCCTAACCAGCGCACTAAAAGTCCTGATGGAAATAGGGTATCTCAAACCCCTTGATCCCCAATCTCTTCCTAACCCACTCCCTGCTAGACATAACCTTACCAAATACTCTGCATACCATCAGCAGCGTGGTCATGGCACGATCATTGCTACCGCCTTCGTCATGAGGTTCAGAATCTCATCGACAACTAGACGATAGCTCCACCTCAAGAACCCAATGTTACCATCAACCCACTTCCCATCCATGACCAAGTACCTCATCCTCACCTTAACCTCATCTATACACTACTTCTTACCTTCGACCATAGTATATATATCACCCCAGCCCATTTACCCAAGCCTGAGATGTGTCATTTTAGAAAGCATGAACTTGTGTATGATGGATGCACTTGAACCCTAATCATCTCAAAACCCAAAACTTGAACTCAAACTCCACAATAGCCCAATTCCAATCCAACCTACTTCAAGGAGTCCAACCCAACCAATTCATCAAGACCAAGTTAGTTCAAATACACTATGGGCACCAATGGCCGAACCCACTACTTCTGAGCTGTTGAGCGTGATTGAAGATCTTCAGAGAACTATGAAGATTTAGCCTTTGGAGTCTTGGTTCCATCATCGACCACATCATTTGCTAAAAAGTTCACATCAAAAAGTTTCCCAATCTTGGGGCGAGCTGTAGTTGGAAAGGGCCAACCCGAAGCTATCTCAAGTTTGGGTGATGACATATCAACAACAAACGGCCTCGCTTCGATATAGCCACCCAATCCCTTGGCCAAGCTAAAGCAAGTGACAAGAACAGGCAAGGACAAGTATTGATCCATATGCACATCTTTGGTGGGCTATTGAGACTTTGAAGGTCAAAGGGTTGAACAAGTAGCAAATGCTCGCAGTTGTTGCAAAGACTGTGGATGACACTTTTGTCGCTCGGGTTAGGAGCATTTTGAGTCAAGGGGTAAGCTATGAAAATGGATGCTTTACTAGAAACACCCCATCCTGATTCTAGTCCCAAACCCATGAATACCCAGCTAACACCCGCCAACCCATTTGCCAATGTTTCTAACACCGATGCTTCTTCCTCCCAAAAAAGAACCTTCACGCATCTCCATATGAGCCCAACCCTCATCTTGAAGGTACTGATGGAGAAAGGGTAACTCAAACCTCTCAATCCTTGACCTCTCCCTAACCCTCTCCCACCTAGACATGACCCTACCTAATATTGCACATTTCATCAGCAGTATGGTCACCATACTAATCGTTGCTTTCGGTTTCACCTTCGCCATGAAATTCAAGACCTAATTGACAAAAAGGTCATCACCCCACCCAAAAATCCCAAAGCTGACAATAAACCTCTCCCTGATTACAATAGATTGCCACTCCATAACATAAATCCCATCCATGGCTTACCAACAACCAACCTTGACCCCAGCCAGCATGGTCAAGGAGATGTGTGGGGACAACCAGGGTAATTATGAGGCTCAATCTATGAGACCTAATTTGAAATTCTTAAATCAATCCTACTAGGTGTGGATGTTGCTAAATTGAAGGCAAGTCTAGACCCTCCCCGTGGGCTACTTGAAGTTTTTTTTTTTTCAAATCTGCAGATGGACTTAAAGAGTGAAAACCCTTTTTCTCAAGTGTGCTAATTTTTTTTGAGTCGTGTCCTGTAAATAATTGAGTTATGAGTTTTATTTTCGTTGTCTTTTCTTGTGTTATTGCGTCAGTTGAGTCTCTACCTTTGAGTCGCTCTTGTGTACCCAGGTCTTCGTTTTTCTAATTGAGAAAGCGGTAGTCAAGTTTTGATCAATTTGTTATGTCTACCGTAATGCATGTGTGACCTTTTTAAAGTAGAAAAAGCTTTGAATGAGATTTTGGTAATAAGCTCGAGTGTTGAGAAGGATCCCCCAAATGGTTTGAGTGGATTCTGACTTATCGGCGCAAAGTCCTTCATGATCTCAAAAGTTTAAGCTGTTCTTCAGCTGTATCTTCTACAGAACTTGCAAAGATAGATTCAGAATTGTGCATGGTATTCTACTTGCCCTGGGGATGCTCTTCACCTTTAGGCGATCATTTTGGCAAGCACAAGACGGCTTTCAAACCTCACAATCAGAGAAGTTCTACCCCTAGTGTTTTCATTACTTCAAAAAGAAATGGATAAAAGAAACCAAAAAGAAGAAAAGAAAAGGGAAAGGAAAAAGAAAAGAAAGAAAAAGGAAAAAGAAAAGGGAAATGAAGTCAAAAGAAAAGAAAAGGAAAAGAAAAGGGAAATGAAGTCAACCATCAAGCCAGGATCATTTATTGGAATGAAACCCAATCAACCGTGAGGAAGGGAACTTTTGTCTGAATTCGGGGAGGCCAATGCGATGAAGTACCACATTGCAAGAAGAACCAACTTTCAAAATTGAGCAAAAGAAAAGAAGAAGACATGCATAAGGAATGGAGAACCAAGCTCAAATCAAGGTGAAGCCAATTCCAGTGTCAGGGCAAGGGATGACTATTGATCAAACTCACCACAAATGTTGTAACATTATCTCTTGAGAGGCTCACTAGGCCGAAAACCGAGAACCTAGGCAAAAGTTAGAGCATGAAAAATGAGAAATCAACAAATAAAGCTCGCAAGGTTGAAAATCCTGAAGGGGCGACTTTGGCTAAAGTTAGATCGCAAAAAGGAGAGTGTCAAAACCGCGAGTGAACCTTAAGCCATGGACTACATTGACTTGATTTCCATCTTGGGATACGTAGACAACTTCATCCTGAAGTTTGGTCTCAACCATATCCATTTATTCATCTCGACCCAATCATAGTTGCCCAATTCACGTCGTCAACTTCTCATCAATCCATGAGCTACACCGACTGCTGTGCATTCACATACTTGTATTAGGTAGGAAAGAACTAGCTTGAATCACAAGTGGAGCAATTTTCAACACTTGAACTTATCAGTAGAATCTCTAACTTGAACAAAACAACAAACAAAGAAAACAAAAAAAAAAAAAAAAAAGAATCAAAATTGAGTTTTAAAGGGAGCCTAAGTAATACTAAGGGGCACTATGAATGATCAGTCACTTTGAGTCCTTTTCTACTTTTGGGTCAGTGTGAGTTTTGTTGTATCATGCCCAGTATTGTTTCAGTCTGCGCTCTTCATCGAGTCACCATAGCATGTCTATCGCTCAAAGTGCTCTTCATCGAGTCACCCTGGCATGTCTGTCGCTCAAAGTCTAACCAAAATGGCATTGCCAAATTCCATACACGAATGTTCGCTCCGAACTCAAAACAAGTCCATGTGTTGAATTCATAAACAAACTGAGAGTGCCCATACAAGGGGCATCGCACTCATGATCATTGCAAAGTGTATATGAGGAATCCGTCAGTGCTTTGAAGGGGACTAGATCTCAACATGCTGGAACAGAAGAGAAGCATGAGCCTAATTGGTTGGCAACTGTTCTAGGATCTGATGATCCCCATTACACGTGCCTACATAACGTTGAAAAAGATAGCCATTGACTGGACACGAGGGGCAATTTTCAGTACGTCTGATCGGGTCATCCATCAAACAAAGGGATGAACCTAACGGTGGCCAATGACTGGACACTATAGGCAATTTTCAGTACATCTGATTGGGTCATCAATTGAACAAGGGGCATGAACCCAACCTTTCTCTCAATCCGCTCAAAGCCACTTATCGGGCACTTTTCCCTGATTAAGGTAATTTACCCCATGATGATTCTGATATGTGTAGACACCCCATTTTTGATAGCGCGCAAGACTTGGATGCTTTTTCCTGTGCACTCGATGATGAAAGTTGCGTTGAGTGTGGTTCGAAGTCTCAACGAAGGATCTAAGTTCAAGCTTCGAAATGAGCCCAGACCTTTCATATTTACACTGTTTGTACCCCAGAATTTCATTTTTGAACCATGTACTAACCTACACTGAGCCTGAAACAGAGAAAGGGGAGCACATTGGGGCTCGGTCGTCTCATTGGAGCCGGCCGTGGCCATTTGGGTCCGGTCGGTCTCTTTGGCGAGAAACACTGTTCTGGGCGAGAAACACTGTCTCTTTGGCGAGCCAGCTATCTTTTTTGAAGATATTTTTGACCTATTTTGCTCAAATTCTATAAATACGAGTTGATCCACTGTGTTGAGGGTTAGAAAAATTGTCAAAGAAGCTAAATCACCCTTATGAGCTCCTTCTTCTTGTGCAAGCTAGCTTTGAGATATTTTGTCACCCTTACACCATATCTATACACCATATACAACCTTAGAGCAAAGCTTAGAGCTTGGTTGGAAACTTGTGAATCACAATTCACACTTGAGAGGGCCTTTGGATTGAGTTTGGTTTACAACAAGAGCTTGTCTCTTCAAGAGGTAGAAGCTTACCACCTTTCTCCTTGCTTTCATTTTTGTGTCTTTCTATCTATTTCTAGTGTTTTTTGTTGTTTTGAATCCATTCCAAGTGTTGGAACTTGGGGTTGAATAGCTACCAAAAGTAGAGAGGGCTAACACCCTTTCTTGTGCCTAAACTCGTAGCTCATACCTCTTGTTCTTGCTCTCTTTCTTTGGCTTTCAAACTGATTTTCAGAGTTTAAAATGGCTGAAAAACATGGTTTAGAAGTCTCAAAAAGTAGAGAGGTTAGCCACCTCTCCTTGCTCTTGTTTACTAGCTTTGTGTCTCTTCATTCTTCCTCTCTTTTTGTGCATTTTTAGCCACTATTTTTCACATATTAGAGGCTGTTTAGAGTTGTCCTAATTTATTTAATTAGTTTATGCTTTGAATATCTAGCTTGTTTTGTTGTAAGTCCTCGTGGCTTCAGTTGTTTAGGCCCGTAGACACCAAGTCATTTGAGTTTACGGCTTTGCTTTACTTACTTTTAAAATCAAGAGTCTCATCCTAATAATCAACTTCACGTGATCATTTCTGCGCTCTCCCTCCTTTCTTCTTTTCTTTCATTTGAGAGTTATTTCAAACGATTGATTATTATTCAAGGCATGAGAAAGAGACCTATGCTCAATGGCTTATCTCTACAGAGGTTCATCGTCAAGGCGTAGTCTCCCTTTTGTGCTATGAATCACTTCTCGTTTGACATTTCTTCTCATTTAGTGGACTTAAACATCACTTTGGACAAATTGATTAAAGAATGGAGATGATTAATAAAATTGGTTTAAAATAAATCAAACCGACATAAAGGAAATGTTTAGATGGTTAGGTTTGGCAGACATTATGCCAAGTCCATCACTCCGAGAATTGTCACTTATCAATCCATGATACGTTGATAAAACTTAGAGTGTGTCTACTTCCCCCTTTGAGCTTTCATGATAGGAGGGAGGGGTGGTCGTATTCATTACATTTATTAACTTTTTTGTCCAAACGTGCCCGAAATCACCAAGCAATCAACTTGCTATCGTTGACGGTTTCAGACTCAAATTTGTTTTTCTCTTGAGTTCCCCATGACAAAAAAAAGTAGAAGGGACAAACAAGACATAGAAAGGCTCTATCTGCATTGTTCTCACCTCAAAGCACAAAAAACATTTTTGGCATGAAATCAGGGCACTGCCAGCTGTCTGTGGACCCGGCCAGCCCCTAATGTTTGGTAAATAGTACATTCTGGCAGAAATAGAAGTCAATGATTGAGGGTGAAACAGAGCAAGTCTGGGTAGACAGAGCAATTTTTGGACACTGTGCATGCGATCGTTATGCCTCATTGTTACTTGTAATTATTATTGTTGTAAATAATTATTGTTGCAATTTCATTGTTTAAATTAGTATTATTATAATATCCTTGTTGTAATAAATTAGATAGCTTGTTATTTGTTTATTCGAATTTGTAATATGTAGTTAGTTTATTTATTATTCATTCGGTGTTATAATAGCTAAGTAGTTTAATTCGGACACTCAGACATTTGAACCCTCTTGCATGAGGACAAATATGTAATAATGGTGTATGTCTTCCAACCCCCATTTCTTTCTCTCTTTAATTTACCCGCTTATAATGGTAGCATAAAGCATCATGTTTCCTTAGCATGTCACATGTTTGCATACACTCGTCTCACATGCATTTGGGTTCGACTCATCATACTAACCAATGTCACATTCAATTTTCTTAAATGAATACATGATTTATCATATGTCTTGAATTGGAACATATACCATGCTAGTAGCCAGGCCTATTTACTTGCATGATTACATGTGTCACATTAGTCATATTGCATTGTTTAGAGGCATGCATGCTTTCTAAATCTTTTGTTTTGTTGGCTTGCCTTAGGGTACTAGGTGAGCGTTTATTTCTTTAGCATATTGCATTGTGTGTTATTGTCGCCATATTAAGCATGTTTTCCATGAGGCTAAGTGCTTAAGTGATACACCTGTTGAATGGCCGGTGGATGAAGACCTTTTTACTTAATTGGAATAAATTGACTAATGTATATACAAACTTACTTTTTCAAGTGACATGTATTCAAAACACTTTTTCAAACAAAACATGAAATCAAAGTGTTCCAACTTTTGCAAATTAGTCTATACTTGTATGCATCACCTAGTTAAAACAAAGCGTAATAATCGGAACAAAAACATATAATGTAAATAAAAATCACATCATGATTAGTAGAGGCCGATCTTTGATCAGGCAAGTGGGGTGCTCAATTCATGACATTCCCCTCTTGTACCTAAGTTGCTGATCCGAGACACTTTGGTGATGACGAACATGTGGCCTTTGGTACGAGTCACGGGTTTCATAAATTTTCCAAAACAATATTTAGGTGGCAACTCTGAAATCTGGCAAAACAGTCCATTTTTGGCATTTGATTCAAACATCGATTTTCTAAAAGATTTTCCGGATTTGGACTCATTTGTGTTTATCTATTTCACATTGCACTTGTGAAATCAAATTCAGAACCACGGGAGTCCAAACTGTAGGGCCAATCGTATCCGAAAGGAGCACGAAAATCAAGCTACAATATGATTCATCTTTCGAAAGTTGTCTCCGACCATTTCAAAACTCTCTTGGGATTACCATCTTTCCTCTGATTAATACATGTGATTTGGATTATGCATGTGTGCTCATACACTCTGGTTGATTTGCACTGCATGATTGGTTGCTCTTGCTCTTGACTTTGTTCTGTACTTGTAATAACAGTGTTTCGTCAAGTTACCTTTCACAGTGTTTTTAAGTTACATTTTAATAATTGTGGCAAGTTGCCCTACACTCATTCCATAAGGTACATGATGCACTGTCTTGTGCACTTGCATCGCATTATTTTGTGCATTCACCCCACAACGCACTATTTTGTGCACCCACATAGCACTGTTTTGTGCATTCACCTGCACCGCACTGTTTTGTGCACCCTGCATCGCACTGTCTTGTGCAACTACATAGCACTGTTTTGTGCACCCACACAGCACTATTTTGTGTGCACCTACATAGCACTATTTTGTGCACCCTATATAGAACTGTTTTGTGTGTTCACCTGTATAGCACTATTTTGTGTATTCACCTACATCGCACTATCTTGTGCACCTTCACTTGCACTGTCTTGTGCACCTGCATTGTGCTATCTTGCACATTCACCCCATATCGCATTATCTTGTGCACTTACATCACACTACCTTGTGCACCTACATAGCACTATTTTGTGCGTTCATTCACCCCGCACTATTTTGTGCACCTCACCCGCATTGTCTTGTGTACTCACAGGGTCTATGAGACCTTAAATCCTCTAAAGGTGCAATTCCTTTGGTGTTTGTCGCACCTGAACAGCTTCAGGCGGTCTGTTATAGCCACCTAACTATATTTGTAATGAGTTCCTAGGAGACCAATTGAGACAGTGGAAACTAAAGTTCGAATGGCTGAGGCCTAGAACACAAAGGTTTGGAATTTCTGAGACTAAAGTCTAGTTTGAATACCCAAAGGAGTAAAGATTATTTTAAAACATCCTCAGCTTGAATTATGTATGGCAGCCCCATAGGTTGAGGTAGCTTATATGCGCCTCAATCCTGGATACTGAACCAACATAGTCTGTCACCCTATTGGAGAATAGGGAAAGTTGCAAACATAGCCAAGGAGAAAAGTAGTACCCATGGTTTGGAAGCGCAAGATGAAGGAAGAAGTCTTGAAACCAAGAAGAAGAGGAAGATCCCCAGCCACATAAGGTGTGAGACCTCACCAATTACCCCTATAAGGTGCTTTCTAAGGCACTATTTCCTAGCTGCTACATCATATCTATTATTATTTATTACCTCTAGTACATTGCATATAGCATCTATCGCATGCATCTACTACATTATCTATTACACCCATTACATCATACCATGTTATTACCCGCATCCTTTCCATGTTAAGTTTAGTTTGGCATGTGCTCATACTTTTCACATTAAAACATAGCTCTGCATGTGTAGTCGCCTATTCTGTAAGAATTGTGGTCTAAGGGTTTCGGCACCTTTTATGTGTTAGACATGGTTTGTTTTATGTCCCATTCCTTTTCTAGGTAAAACGTTGTTTGGCCTGCGCCCCCTATCCATTTTATCCATTGCATCCATTGCACCATACTCTATCTTGTTGCATTCATCATTTTCGCGTAAACGCATTTAGGATCGTTATCATCTCATTGCATTGTTATTTCCCAGTACATCTTTCCCCAACAGATCATTCCTCACTTGTACACTCACCTAGCTCTGCATGTGTACGCGCCTATTCTGCAAGAATTGTGGTATAACGGTTTCGGCACCTTTTCTGTGTTTAGCGTAGTTTAATTTGCATCTCTATTTCTTTATATATTTGTATGGTAAGCATTGCTTGTGGTTTAGATTGTCACATTGCATTGTATATCATTTGCATTCTACCCCCTAAACTACGCTGGTTTGATTCCTTGCAAAGGGATACGTAGGCAACTTTCAATTTCAACCAACTGCATTTTGCATTTTGTTTGCTTGCCCAAGTCTTACAGCCTTGTCAAAATGGGTCGTCTTTGGGTTTTGACATTCACTCACGTCATTTCATGACTCCGAGCTCTGTCAAAGAGGGGCAACTGTAGACACCTCATTTTTTACCGCCCTTAAGACTTGGGCGCCTTATGTTGAACACTCAATGATGAAATAGTACGTTGTACAAACTGTTCAATTTCATCGACAAAAAGCTTCAGTTTTGAGTTTCAAAGCCTAAAACCTTGCACCTCCTTTAAACCAAAACCTTTTTTCTTTTTTTTTTTCTAACCTGACCACTTAGAGGCCTACTAGCCAACAGGTGGTCGGCAGACCAATTTTATTGGCCGACCATCCCCTTTCTTAGCTGGCCGGTAGAAAAATTTGTCAAAACTCAAAAACTTGCCAAACATTCTCCCTCTCTATCTTGCAATATACATACATTATACATACACTTCCTAAACCAAAAACTTGAGGTTTCTTGTTGAGATTATTGAGCCAAAATTTCAGCTCTTCAGAGTGAACACTTTATGGTTTGTGAACCAAAGAGTATCTTCTCTTCAAAGGTATAACTCTTACCATCTTTACACTACTCTTTCCTTCTCTTTTTTTGCTCTTTTCCATACTGTTTTTGTGAGCTGAAACTTGTGATTTAAAAGCTACCAAAGGTGGAGGGGTTAACCACCCTTCCTTGAATCTTATTCCAAGCTTATATCCTCGTGTTTCCCATTTGTTTCTCAACTTTTAGCTACAAATTTTCAGAGTCTTCAAAGGCTAAAACTGATTTTAAGGTCCAAAAAGTGGAGGGGTTAGCCACCCTTCCTTAGGCTTGCTTACTAGTTTTGTTCTCCTCTTCTTTTCCTTGCTTTTTCTAGCTTTTTCAAACTAATTTTCAGCAGGTGTTTGTTAGTTTTGGGGTTGTTTTAGTTGTTTATTTACTTTATGCTTTGAATGCTACACATGTGTGTAGACGCGCCCCGTGTGAGGGCCTCAGTGCTACAGTTCGGACTCAAATTGTCACGGTTCTTAATCTGAACCAAAGAGTCCAAATCTGACAAATCGTTTTGAAAAACCGATTTTATATAAAGAAGTGCCAAACATGGACTGCTTTGCCAGATACAGAGTCGCCACCTAAATATTTTATTTTGGGGAATTTAGGAAACCCTGACTCGTTTTCCTAAGGCCACGTGTCCGTCATCACCAAAGTTGCCTCAGCTCGGGAACTTGGGTACGATTGGGGAAGGTCAGCTATGAGCACCCCCTCTCACCCGATCCGAAGATCGGCCTCTACTAACCATGATATCTTGTTTAGAAAACATATGCGTTCTTATTTCGGTTAATTAGCTAGAATTACTATGTGATGCGCACAACACAAAAGTATAGACTAGATCGCCTAATTTGGAACAAAGCATTGCATATCCGTTCGTTTGGAAAATGGTTTGGAATTTGCTACTCGCGAGTAGGCTAAAACACGAATTTCAATGAGTTGTTCCAACTCAAACAATCCAACCTTCACCCATAGGCATTCAGGCAGTAATATCATTTAAGCACATAGCCTCATGGTAAAGCATGCTAACATGGCAACACTCACACGCATGCAAGGATGCTAAAGCATAAAAGCTTACCGAGTACTCCGAGCCAAAACAGAAACTAGTTAGTAATCATATGCATGATCCTAGTTCATGTTGAGGTGGCTGATGCAACACATGCAAGATGCAACTACTATAGGCTCGGTTATTCTAAGATGACATGTGATGATGCTACAGTTAACACGTATTCAACTTAGATTTGAAATACAAATGCAGTTAGTATGATGCGCCGAGCCCGGTGCGTGCAATACGAATGAATGTATGCAAACATGCTATCATAAGTATGCTAATAGAAACATGCCCTAAACTAACCATCGACAGCTAGTAATAAAGAAAGAAAGAAGAAAAGACGTGGGTTGGAAGACATACACACACTACGCACACTTATTACACAATTGCCCTCACTCGGAAGGGGGTTCCAAATAATAATACTGTAGACGTCCCCGAACGCCCCGGGAGGGTTAGTCCCGTTTCGTTCATATTGGGTCAACAGTTCAAGGACTCAAATGTCACGGTTCTTAATCTTGAACCAAGAGTCCAAATCCGGCAAATCGATTTTGAAAACAGATTTTTTGGAAAGAAGAAGTGCCAAACATGGACTGCTTTGCCAGATACAGAGTCGCCACCTAATGTTTTTTAAGGGAAATTTAGGAAACCCTGACTCGGTGCCAAAGGCCACGTGTCCGTCATCACCAAAGTTGCCTCGGCTCGGGAACTTGGATACGATTGGGGAAGGTCACTTCGTGAGCACCCCCGCTCGCCCGGTCAAAGACCGCCTCTATTAACCATGATATCTATTTTGAAAACATTGTGTGTTCTTATTCCGGTTATTAGCCTAAGTTACTATGTGATGCGCACAGCATACAAGTATAGACTGAGTCGCCTGAATTGGAACAAAACATTTCATGTTTGTTTGTTTGAAAATGGTTTGATGGTGCTACCCACGGGTAGGCTAAGACGTGGATTTGCCACCCTCGGGTGGGCTTAGAAAACATGATTTTGCCACTATCTAGTGGGCTTAAAACAAACATTTGATGAATTGTTCCACTCCAAGTAACCCAACCTCCACCCACAGGCATTCAAGGCAGTTACATCACATAAGCACATAGCCTCATGGCAAGCATGCTATCATGGCAGTCACTCACACGCATGCAAGGATGCTAAAGCATAAAACTCACCGAATACTCCAAGCCAAAAACAGAAGCTAATTAGAAATCCATGCATGATCCTAAATTTACAGAAATGCCTAATGCAACACATGCAGAATGCAACTATAGCAGGCTCGGCTATTCTAAACATGGCATATGGAATGCTACAGCTATCAAGTACTCAACTTGGAATTGAAATACAAATGCAGTTTGTATGATGCGCCGAGCCCGGTGCGTGCAAGACAGATGAATGATGCAAACATGCTATCATACTGTATGCTAATTGAAATATGCCCTATATCTAACCATCATAAGCGGATAAATAAAAGGGAAGAAAGACGTGGGGTTGGAAGACATACATCACACTCACCTACACTTATTACAATTATGCCCTCGCGCAGAGGGTCCGAATAAATATACAGTCCCAAATGAAAGAATAATACAGTCCGAATAATATACAAATTCCTAATTAATTAACGAATTAACTAAAAAAAACTGTAAACTGGCATGCAAGCCAGGGACTGCCTTGACTCCGCTCCGGATAATGGAATGATGCGTGTTTGGGCTGCTTCGCGCGGAAATCCATTGGGATGCCCCAATTAGCCTCTGTTTGCAATGTTTCTCGAAATACGTGCCAGACTCTGAAAAGTTGTTGATTCTTCATTTTGCTGCAACAGAGAGTAGGAAAGGGGCATAGCAATGTATTTCACAAATATATGCATGCCTCGATCCTCGTGCCACCAATCACGCATATCGATGCATGATGGCCGAGGAGTCGAATTGCACAACTCAATATAGGATGAATGCGTATGAATGCTACAACAAAACCTAACTCCATCATGGATAATTTGGAGTGTCGGTGATTTGGGAATTGAGACACGTTCCGTCACTCAGAGTACGGAACATACCTCGTTTCCCGTGCCCGGGCTAACTCCTATCCCTAACACGATGCAATATGCATGATATGCGTGAAATGCAACTAAGATACAATCCTAACATACACAATGTTATGGAATGGCATACACGCTACACGAGGTGATACACAACCGAGCATACACAATGCTATGGATGAAATGGCATACGCAATGCAATATGGCTTACACCAACATGAGAGAGCCTCAGCCACACTCACATAGGAGGCCATCAGATGAAAGTGAAATGCCTCGAAATGCGTGCACACGGGCACGCAAACCGAGGCAATGGCATACGGAATGCAATGATGCTAAAATGGCATACAGAATGCAAAATGGACTTACACTAACATGAGTGAGCCTCAGCCACACTCACATAAGAGGCCGATGGATGAAAATGAAGTGCCTCGAAATGCGTGCACACGGGCACGCAAACCGAGGCAATGGCATACGCAATGTAATGAGACTAAAATGGCATATACAATGCAATATGGACTTACACTAACACGAGTGGACCTCGGCCACACTCACATAAGAGGCCATAAGATGAAAGTGAAATGCCTCGAAATGCGTGCACACGGGCACGCAAACCGAGGCAATGACATACGGAATGCAATGATGCTAAAATGGCATACAGAATGCAAAATGGACTTACACTAACATGAGTGAGCCTCAGCCACACTCACATAAGAGGCCGATGGATGAAAATGAAGTGCCTCGAAATGCGTGCACACGAGCACGCAAACCGAGGCAATGGCATACGCAATGTAATGAGACTAAAATGGCATATACAATGCAATATGGACTTACACTAACACGAGTGACCTCGGCCACACTCACATAAGAGGCCATAAGATGAAAACAAGATATCTCGAAGTGCGTGCCGGCGGGCACGCAAACCGAGAACGGACCCTCAGGCACCGAAATGCCACTCTAATGAGACATGGCAAAGACATGGAATATGATATGCAAACATGCAAAAAAAATCAGTGGCAAAATGAGGGGGAAAACAGCCCCGAGATGAGGCGAAATAATTCCCGATGCATGAAATGATCCCGAAACATGGATTTCAATGCATAAAATGGCCTACAGCTATACCGTACATGCATAATTGATACATGACATGAAAAGGCAGAAGCAAGGAAGCCCCAAAACTCACATTTTTACAGTACAAAACATGGCTAAACAGCAAGCACAAGTAGGGCAACAATGACGTACAAAAATGGCTCCGCAAGGGAGGCAATGAAGCAAGTGGTAGATGCAAAGCCCAAATGGAAAAATACCCTTCTACAACACTGAAGAGGGACTAAAAATATGAACATTTACAGTAGATGACAAACCTCAAATCAGTATGAAAACATGCTCAAAATGCAATGCAAGAAATAGGCCAACAAGAGGTTATAACATGAAGTAGACCAAATATACATCAAATGGCCAAAGACCCTTAATGAAACATTCCACGAAGGTCAAAATATGACCATTTTCAGTTCTGATCATGGCCGAAAACAGAAGCTAGATAAGCCTAAAAAAGCATGCAAAAATGGGGACCAAAGAGGGGTATAATGGTAAGCACAACATGGAGGCCCCCAACAGTGGTGATCCCTTCTACAATGTTGTAGAGGGACTCAAAATAAGCCTACTCACAGTTCATGACACACTCCAAAACAATTTACATATAGGCCAAACAAATCATGCAAATTTACGGTAAATAGGAGGGATTATGAAGTAAGTGCAAGATAGGGGGCCCAAAAAGGGTTGAGCCCTTCTTCAATGTTGAAGAGGGGCTCAAAATAGGCCCACTTACAGTTTACATTATGCTCGAAAACAGATCACACATAGGCTAGAAATTTCATGCAAAAATGTGACATACCAAGGGGTATTGAAGCAAGTACCAAATGGAGGGCTCAAACAGGGTTGAGCCCTTGATCAAACATGAAGAATGGCTCAAAAAAGGCCTAGTTTCAGTTAGGGTCGGAGCCCAAAACAGTAAGAAAATAGGCCTAAGAGATGAGGCAAGAAAATGCTACAAAAGAGGGAAATGGCAACTTACCCTTGAAGACCACTTCTTTTCTACCTCTTGGCTTGAGGAATGTTGCTTCTAAGCCTCTGAAAAGCTCCCCTTGCTGCTGGAAATGGAGTGGTGGTGGTGGTGCTTGGTAGTGATGGAGAAATGGCACCAAACTTGAGAAAAATGAGAGAGATAGAGATGGATATGAGTGTGTATGCTTGAGGCAAGTTTTCTAACCCTTGAGAGAGTGTTGGAGCTGCTGTATGGAAGCAAGGATGGAGGAGAAGTGAGAAATGTGTAGACTTGGGATTAAGTTCCCTCCCTCAAAGTCCCCCGAAATCAGATATTTTGGGGGAAAATACAGCTGTAAGGCACACACCCAAGGATCATGGCCGGCCTGCCATTTTTGTTGCAGGTGGCCGGCCGGCCACCCCCTATGGCCGGCCGGCCAAGGGGCAAAATGGTCAAGAAGATTTGGCCGGCCACCATAGAAAGGTGTCCTCCCAGGTCTTCAAACAACCCTGTGGTTGGAAATTGGCAACTCTAAAACAGGAGAGAAATAGGCCACTTTTAGAGGGGTTCAAAAGTGAAAGATGGAATTACTGGCCGGCCATAGACTTTTAGGGTCCTCCCATGTGTGTACAACACAAATATGTGGTTTGGGCTTGAAGAAAATGCTCCTAGGGTGGTCAACATTGGCTCGGAAGTGAGAAAAACGGGCGTCGGAGGGCGCCGGAGGAGCATAACTGGTTGCTGAGACAATTGTTGGCCTCCCACCCTTCAGTGACCTTCCTGGTGATAAAACAGAGGTACCTGCCAAAAATGAACAAAAACCGATGCAAAACGAATGCTCGGGGGCCAAAACACGCAGTTCGGGGTCCCGAAAATAGGCTGTTAAGCACCGAAAGTGGCATTCGGCCACGAAGTGGGTCTCTCAGACCCCAGTGTCCCTCAAAAGGGAGTAAATAAGATGTATGCCAAAAACCGGAGGAATCGGAGATGGTTAGACGGTCCCGAACCGAGGCACACGGCCTGACGGCTCCGAAAACCGGGAACCGGGCTCCGAAATGGGCAAAATGGCCTACGGCCACGAAATGTAGCCCACGGCCACTGAGAGATGGTCTACGAGACCTCTCCCTCCCTTCAGGAAAAGAAACAGAGAAAACCGAGTCTGGTTCGCAAACCGAGACAAGGTACAGAAGAGGGTTCGGAAGTCCGGAGGCAGGGCTCACGGCCGCGACTCTGAGACTTCTGAACGAGCACAATGCAACATCACCGAGCGCTCAATCGGTGACGTCTGAGTCTTAAGGTCGGTCAAAAATGGGGTGTCTACAGTTGCCCCTCTTTGACAGAACTCGAAGTCACAAGTGACGGGAGTGAATGTCAAAGCCCAGAGACGACCCATTTTTGACAAGGCCGAAGACTTAGACAATCATACAAGATGAACAGAGATATGTGCCCGCAGGCGTGCCCGCAGGCAAAGGGGGCAAAATGCAAAGCGATATGCAGCCAGATGTAACTTAATGATCATGCAAGTGCAGCAAGCTGTAATGAAGCAAGTATTCGCAAATAGATGCAACAGTTTTAAGCAAGAATGCAAAGCAACAACTACATTTCATGCAGTTAGGAATGCGGAGAATTATTCAATTCTCGTCGCGTCTCACACGGAGAAAATACGATACCTGCGCGATTCGTCTGGTCGCACCAGCCTCAAATGAACCGTACATACAATATCGTGCCTGCAAAAGAAAGAAATTCAACACGAACAATATGCTAACAACATATATTCAATGTGATTCCTGTGATTCCAAAAGTTTGACACACGCAGTGTCGGCGAGTGGATGTATCGCAATGCGAAAAAGGAACGTGCGTGACAACGCATGCTCAAGCACAGAGGTATGGTACACCAAGAAAACATGCATGACAATGCAAAATGCTTGAGAGAATGCAAGTTATGTGCACAACAATGCAAAACGAGCATAAATCAGGGTGCCCGTTTGTTGCGAAACAACGAGTAAGGAAACGCGCATTTCGGCGAAGGCGACTCGATCGCGGCCTCTGGTTCACCTCCCGAGAGGTTACAACATGCTCAAAAAGGATACACTCTGATTTTGATGAGTAATGATGAGACACATGTCAGAAATTGCAGCTGAAGTTCCGGCGGAGCAATTTCGCGCCAGAAAGTACACTTTTCTTGAACTTTTTCAGGTCCCGGGAACTCCAATCTTCCTCAAAATTTGCAGAGAGCTAGGGGGATGTGGGAACACCACCGGCCAGGTGGTTGCCCTAGGGGAGGCTGCCGGCCATCTTCAAAAAGCAAATGGCCGGCCAGCCAGAAAGGTGGCCGGCCGGCCACCTGCCAAATCAGGGGGCAGTTTGTCTTTTCGCCTCATTTTCTTTATATTCACTCCCATCCTCCGAGATCACACCCACAGCTGCGAAATCTTCTCCCCCTCCCAAACCATTTTTTCCTTCAGATCTGCACTTTATACGCGTTTTTCAGCCTCCCACGCAAGTTGTTTTCGCAAAAACATTCGATTTTAAGCACTTTGGACCGATTAAATTTTGATTTCGGGGCTTCTTTTCTCATTTTCACCACTTGAGGTAAGTTTGTCTCAATATTTGGAAGATTTTCTCGGGAGTTGACTTTTGTTGACTTTTCATTTCCCGAGAGTTGACTTTTGTTGACTTTTTCCAATTTTGCTCATTTTTGCTCCTTTTGCAGATTTTTTGAAATGGCGGGTAATTTCCCTCATGGTGGAGGTCCTCCAGGTGCCGGGGATGATTTCGATATCATGACGCTGCCCCGAGGGTCCGCCCCTTTATTCCCGAGAGATACGCCCCGGCGGTGCACATTCTTCCGCGGCCGTTTTTCGTCATTTTACTGACTTCAATGATCGGGCACCCGGAGATCTACTTCTACGAGAGCCGGAGCATCACCTCTCTTCGAGGCACGAGAGGTATTTTACTTCATTTTCTGTATTTTTCGTGCATTTCATACCTTTGCCATGCTTGAACACACAGTTTAGCCTATGACATAGTACTTTGCTTGCATCCTGAACATGTGGTTAAACACTTGAATTTCTGAACACTAGGCTCATTGATTGATTGTGAACGCACGGTACACATTAGTTAAGAATTGAACACACGGCTCAAACACTGATTTGTCGAACACAGCCCGAATCTGAAGGTGAACACACAGCACACACTGACTAAGAGTAGAACACAGTCCCAAACTCTGATTTTCTGAACACACAGTCCAAGTTGATGGTGAACACACAGCCCACACTGATTGAGAGTAGAACACGCAGTCCCAAACTCTGATTTTCTGAACACACAGTCCAAGTTGATGGTGAACACAGCCCACACTGATTGAGAGTAGAACACGCAGTCCCAAACTCTGATTTTCTGAACACACAGTCCAAGTTGATGGTGAACACAGCCCACACTGATTGAGAGTAGAACACGCAGTCCCAAACTCTGATTTTCTGAACACACAGTCCAAGTTGATGGTGAGCACACAGCCCACACTGATTGAGAGTAGAACACGCAGTCCCAAACTCTGATTTTCTGAACACACAGTCCAAGTTGATGGTGAACACACAGCCCACACTGATTGAGAGTAGAACACGCAGTCCCAAACTCTGATTTTCTGAACACACAGTCCAAGTTGATGGTGAGCACACAGCCCACACTGATTGAGAGTAGAACACGCAGTCCCAAACTCTGATTTTCTGAACACACAGTCCAAGTTGATGGTGAGCACACAGCCCACACTGATTGAGAGTAGAACACGCAGTCCCAAACTCTGATTTTCTGAACACACAGTCCAAGTTGATGGTGAGCACACAGCCCACACTGATTGAGAGTAGAACACGCAGTCCCAAACTCTGATTTTCTGAACACACAGTCCAAGTTGATGGTGCACACAGCCCACACTGATTGAGAGTAGAACACAGCCCAAACTCTGATTTTCTGAACACACAGTCCAAGTTGATGGTGAGCACACAGCCCACACTGATTGAGAGTAGAACACAGTCCCAAACTCTGATTTTCTGAACACACAGTCCATTATTTGAGCACACAGCCACACTGATTGATGAACACGCATTCATTTCTTTTTGCACACGGCTCATCATTTCATTTGCACACAGCTCATTCATTCATTTCACAGCATTCATTCATTTCTGACACATGCATTCATTCTGAATGCATTCTTCTATTACGAGGATACGGCTCCACTGCTGCGAGAGAGTGGTATACGCCGAGCTCCCGGAGGCTGTCCGGGATTTGGTTGATTAGCAGGGTTCGGAGCATTCTGCATGGGGTTATCACATTGTCCTGCCAGTAGGACACTGTTAGCCGCTTTGGTGGAGAGATGGTGGGACACCACCAATTCCTTCCATTTTTCCGCCGCCGGGGATTTGACCATGACCCCGCTAGACTTCGTACTCACCGGCTGACATAGGAGGTGGCCCATTCCTTATGACGAGGATATGGGCGAATGGGAGGCCGCTTGGGTACATCTGTTGGGGGCCCGCCCACCTGTGGACAGAGCTTCTGGGAGAGTCCGGTACACCTGGTTCTCTTCCCGTTTTCGGAGGCCGGAGATGGAGCCCGAGTCTCCTGAGGAGGTTGAGCAGTACACCGCGGTTTCCTTATGTTCCTCTTTGGACCACTCTGTTTGCTGATAGGGGGAACACGTCGGGTTGTATCTTTTGAGTGCCCTAGTGGACCTATCACAGGTCGGTCGGTATGACTGGGGTGGCGCCGGCCTGGCTACCCTCTATTGCTATATGAGCGCGGCCTCCGCGGGCGGGAGATTACTCGGCGGTATTGGAGAGCCTGGGAGGTACGTTCTGTCCTCTTGATTTACATTTCTGCTCCTCATTACTTGTTCATTGCACACACGGCGCACTTTACATTCTGTATTTTGCCCTCAGCACTTTGTATTTACATTCCGCACTGCTTTTCTCAGCTATGGGTCTATGTATATTTTCCGACGTTAGCCCCGGAGATGGAGGTGGCAGGGCCCCTTATGACCCCGTTTTCATTGGTATTCGAGGGCCAGCACCGACCGAGACCTCGAGAGACTCTCTTCCACCTGCGACAGTACTTTGACACTGTTCGGACGACAGAGGTATTTCAGAACTCTCAGTTCTCTTCCGTTTTCATCTTTGATTTGCCCTGTATATTCCCGATTTCTGATTGATTTATGCACTGGTTATCCGCAGATTACGTGGCAGCCCTGGGCGGTCTTGGGCGATGGTCTCCGATTTCAGTATCCCGGAGGATCGGGCACCTCCCAGTATAGGGTCCTACTCGAGGGGCCGGTTGGTAGGGCATGGTTCCTGGGGGAACGTTTTCTGTGCCAGGTATGGGGGTACATTTCTCAGGACCCTCCTGCGGCGCCTCCAGCCACTATGCGGACTGCTGATAGACTCTCTACCCAGGAGGTCATTAATGCTATTCAGGGCACTGATGCTTTGCTATCTACGGACGGGGACTACGCCACTTACCGTCACACATATCTGATGCCTCCCTTGACGGGAGTGCGTGCTCCGCCACGGAGGCCTGCCGATATACCATCTTCAAGCCGGGCTCGTGCTACGGATATCCCCTCCTCCAGCAGGGCTGGTACGTCTCGAGGTGGGTATGGATCGATTCCCCTGATCCCTCCGACTCATCATCATCCTGGGTGGCCAGATATGCCGACCGAGTTGACGAGTTGGCGATTTGGGACTCCTTACCAGGTCTCGCTAGAGCCTCCTCTTCCTGACCACAGATATGTCAGAGACCCTGATTCACCACCGGTATGTTTTACAGCTTTGATTTATCAGTCGAATATTTGGACATTCATTCCTTTACTGATAGTTTTGCATTTGTATCTGTAGCCTCCAGTTGAGTACATGGATGAGATGCTTGGGATGCTGGCCACATTCGAGGGCATGATCCTACGGAGGGAGGCACAGCTGGCCATCATGGGCGTCCAGGTATTGTCCAGTTTTCCTGCATTTACCATATTTCTGATGACATGCTGGTTTTGGACATTCTGCTGTATTGATAGGCTGTGTGGAGCACATCTGACACACACCCCACTTGCGAACATTCTGCTGTATTGATAGGCTGTGTAGAACACATCTGACACACACCCCACTCGCGAACATTTTACTGTATTGATAGGCTGTGTAGAGCACATCTGACACACACCCCACTTGCGAACATTTTGCTGTATTGATAGGCTGTGTAGAACACATCTGACACACAACCCCACTCGCATATTGTACTCGCATCTGCTTTTCATATTTGGACTGATGTATTGAACTCTTCACTTTCAAATGCCTCCTGTATACGCACCGCCGCGGGCCGAGCCACCCGGGCCTTCTCAGAGAGGTCGAGGTGCCGGGCCATCTGGGCCCTTTCGAGGAGCAGGGCCATCCAGGCCTTCTCAGGGAGCAGGGCCATCCAGGCCTGTCCGAGGAGCTCGAGGAGCGGGGTCGTCGCGCAGACGTAGGGCACATGTTATTGAGGCAGAGCCTGATGAGGAGGAGGAGGAGGTCGCAGATCGTGAGTCAGAGACATCTGCTGAGGAGGGGGCTCCAGCCTTGGTTCCGGGAGTGGAGGCGAGGCTGAGGGGGATCCGGAGGATGACAGCTCCGACCCGGATGGTGATGATGGTGCAGAGGTTGTCCCGCAGAAGAGGATGATGGGGCCTCCTCATTCCCGCTCCCGAGGATATTGATGTTATTTCCTGCTTTATTTTACTTTTTGCTAGTAGTTTGTAGCACTTTGCACATTGTTAGGCAGTTTTATTTGCTGTAAAACTTGTACCTTTATTTTGTTGTAAAACATGATGGGATGAAATAGCTTTTGAAAAGGTGTTTGTATATGAAACTCTTAGCATCGCATCGCATCATTTTGCACAAAAATGGAATTGGATGAAAATGTGCCTTGTGTATTTATCGGGTCAGGTAATGAGCCGACGCAACAAATCAAACAACTCAACTCACTAAGAAATAACAAAATCTTAGCAAGTTTATAACTCGATAAGCAAAATACAACAATGTTAACGACTCGATAAACAAGACTTAACAAAATTGCGTAACCGAAGAGTAACAACTCAAAACACAAAATGCGACAGCTCGACAAAACTTACAACTCGATAAACAAAACAACAACTCGATAAGCAGAATACAACAAAGCGTACTTCGGACGGACGATCTGGATGATGGAACGCATCCGAAACTGAGAGAAATGGAGGCCTTCGACATTCCCGATGCGTGAAAGTGCCTCAAACTTCCTTCCGGAGGGTAAAACAGGACCAATGAGCATGGTGGGCCACATTTTCTTTTGGGGACTGAATGGTGGCCGGCCGGCCATGTTTTGAGTCAAGGGTGGCCGGCCTGCTAGAATAGGCGGCCGGCCGGCCACCTTTCCCTGCAGCTCACAGAATCTTGCCACTTGTCCTTTGAATAGTGTTTCGCCCTCTATAAAAGCCCCAACCTTGGAATTCATTCATTTCATCACTGCTTTGCACAAAAATGGAGGCATTTCTCGTAGAAAATCTCACATCTTGGATTTCTTCTCTAGATGGCTCGGAAAAGTTGAACTTCCGAGGTTTCGGCTTGAATGCACTATTCACGCTGAGCCGGACTCCGCTACATCTTCCTTTCCTCCATGCCGCGGCGAGGTTTTGGAACCCAGTGACACATGTCTTTAGCTTTGGCGGGCAAGAGGTATGTCCGACTTTTGAAGATTTTCAAGCCTTGATGGAATCCGAGCGTGGCGAGGAAATCTTACCCCGCTCAATTTTAGCTATGCCCAAACCTTAGGGCGGATGTGCGGACTCAACGCGCATGATGCTCAATCCCTGATTTGTGACGGAATGTTGGATATCCGAGCCTGATTTATCGATTCTCTGATGCTGGTGACCGCAGTGACCATCATTGGCAGGTTTCCGACGACATGCTCTTGTTTGTGCATGTTATCTCATTTTTCTGTTTGCCTCGAGCTTTGGAGGATCCAACGTCCGTCTGATTGAAGTTGCTCAAGGTTTGAAAGAGGGAAAGAGTTGTATCGCCATGACATTGGCCGAAACACTGATGGGCTTGGATACTTTCTACTGCCGGGAGACAACCAGATTTGCAAGGAGTCCACTACTGCTGCAGGTAATGTTTCCCACCCGATCTCACATATGTATTTGCTCACATCACTCGGCCCTCAGGCTCGGTTTTTCTCACAAAACCTTTTTCTTACTTTTCTCTCATCGCACATCTCTCTATTCTTTATTCTCTCGTTTTTCATCCCTCCCCAGATATGGTTGATGGATAGATTGCAAGTTGTGGACTCTTGCCCTGCTTACTCAGCCCGCGGCTATTTCTTTCGGCAACGCCTAGTCGACGCCCTTGATGAGGGATGGTGGTTTGAATGGATGTGCAATTTGTCGGCAGATCGCATTACATGGCGTTGCCCTTGGCTCAATCTCCCGGCAATGAGCTACAGCATGTCTCGGCAGGTCGGGATTCGATTGATCAGCTTGACTCACTGCGTATTCTATTTCTCATTCCGTATCTGCGCCAGTGGCCATGATCAGACTTGCCCACCAGAGGGGATAGAGTATCGGCTACATTTCCAGTTCGAGGCGCACAGCTGGCTCGGCAGGCCGCACATGGGGAAATAGAGAGCTCCTGGCTCCTCGCTGCTCCCACTTTTAGTTGCAGCACTTTTTCTGACGAGTGTTGGGATTGGCTCAACGAAGATGCACAGTGGGCCTAGGTTTGGCATCAAAGACTTCAACCAGCTCTAGAAGGGGGCGCAGGGACACCTGACTTGGCTATGCCCCGGATTTATTGCTTTACTAGTACTTTCAAGTTTTCAATATGGGTGTAATAAAAAAGCAACTTCAATTGTTTGCAAGAGCAAAAGAACTCTGTTTTGAAATCAATGAAATTGAAGGTTGTGGTACTGAAAATTCTCCGCTTTGGTCCAAAAATGGTCTTAGTTGTGAAAAGATTAATTTTGAGCAAAGTCAACTTTTATTAAAACTTTTCAAAACTATTTTCGATATGGATCAGAACTGGACACGCCTGAGATCTGTCACTAGGATGCACAATCCCGGATCCTAGCAACTGGAAAGTTGCCCCTAGTTTGAATGGTACCGCAGCACTTCATTGCAACGGAAAGTTGCCCCTAGTCTGAATAGCACTGTACCGGAGATTACGATAAATGCTGATGAATAGAGATGACTGAGATGATCAAATGGACAACGTTGATCGGGGAAAAGATTATGGCTGAACTTCAGGGCGAAGTTGCCTACGTATCCCAAAGATGGGAATCAAGCCTTACGTAGTTCAGGCTTAGGTTCGCTCGGGTATTTTCACTCTCCTTTTGCGCTCTAGCTTTTGCCAAGGCCGCCCTTTGCGGGTTTTCAACCTTGCGAGCTCAGTTTTTATAATTTCAAATTTTCTGTGCTCTGAGTTTTGCCTAGGTCGCCCTTTCGGGTTTTCGGCCTAGCGAGCCTCTCAGGGGTAGTATTTCTTCAACTTGTCCATGTTGATCGGTTGGGAAAACTCTAAGCCATCTAGATCCATCAGAACCACAGCTCCACCAGACCAGATTGACTTGATGATGTAGGGACCAGTCCAATTAGGTCTGAACTTGCCCCTTGGGTCGTGGATGGGAGCTCGGTTGTCTTTGAGCACCAAATCTCCTTCTTTTAAATTCCTGGACTTAACCTTCTTGTTGAAAGCCCGGGCAATTCTGCGTTGATAGCCTTGAATGTGGTACAGCGCTTTCAGTCTTCTTTCATCGAAAAGCATGAGTTCCTCGAATCTGCTCTGCTGCCAATCCGCTTCGGCTATCTGGCACTCAGCCAATACTCGTAATGACGGAACCTCGATCTCAATAGGTAGAACGGCCTCCATCCCATAAACCAATGAGTACGGAGTCGCCCCAGTAGAAGTTCTGATTGAAGTCCTGTAGCCCCACAGAGCGAACGGTAGCTTATCTGGCCAGTCCCGGTAGGTTCCCACCATCTTCTGTAGTATGCGCTTGATATTCTTGTTAGCGGCCTCAACTGCTCCATTAGTTTGCGGCCGGTAGGTAGATGACTTATGAAAAGCCACATTGTATTTCTCCAACAAATCAATCACCTCCTTCTTGAAGTGGGACCCATTGTCTGAAACAATTTCATTTGGGACCCCGTAGCGACAGATGATGTTGTTTCTGATAAATTTTGCGATGTGCGAAGCCTTCAACACCGCATAAGATTGGGCCTCGACCCACTTTGTGAAATAATCTATCGCCACCAAGATGAACTCATGCCCATTCGACCCCTTCGGCGTAACTGCTCCGATTACATCAATTCCCCAGACTGAAAATGGCCATGGCGAAGTCATGTTGTACAGCTTTGACGGCGGAATGTTCATGCGATTTGCATGAATCTGACATTTGTGACATCGCCGGACGAAACTAATACAATCCTCCTCCATGGTGGACCAGTAATAACCCTGTCTGAGGATCTTCCGTGCCAACATTACCCCATTCATGTGCGCACCACATTCTCCCCCGTGGATGGCTTCCACCAGACGCTTTGACTCTTCGGCATCAACGCACAGTTTATGCATTCCTAGATGACCCCTTTTATACAGTTTACCCCTGCAAATGATGAACTGAACTGCCATTCTCCTGATTGCCCTTTTGTCTTTGGCATTTACCCCTGGCGGGTATGCTTCTTTCTCCAGGAAGTTCCAGATGTCGTAATACCAGGGGTTTTCGTCCTGAACTTCATCTATAGCTGCAATTGACTAATAGGCAGGTGCAAATTTCTGGTCAATGATGATTGGACGCATCCGGACTCCACACGAGATGTCTATCATAGATGATAGAGTTGCTAAAGAATCTGCGAACCTGTTGTTCTCTCTTAGTAGATGAGTAAAACTTAGCTTCTCAAACCGAGGAATCAACAAATCCAAGGTCTGGTGATACATCATCATTTTTTCCTCTTTCACTTTCCAGTCTCCTTTAGCTTAAGACACAACAAGGTTCGAATCCCCAATGACGTCCAACCGTCTTGCCCCTAGTTCCAGGGCTGCTTCTAGACTAGCAATACACGCCTCGTATTCTGCTTCATTGTTCGAGACTTTGAATCGGAGTTTGAAGGCTAGAGGGATACGGGAATTGTCGGGTGCTATCAGCAACACTCCTATCCCATACCCATGTTGATTTGACGCTCCATCAAAGTACATCGTCCAAATTTCATCGTCGATATGCAGAATTAATTCATCCGGGAACAGGTATTCAACTGCTTCATCCCCCTCAACCGGGTGGTCGGCAAGGAACTCTGCCACTGCTCTTCCTTTCACTGACTTGCGTGTCACGTATGTGAGATCAAATTCGGAGAGCAACAGCAACCAGCGAGCTAGCCTACCCGTAAGTGCTGGTTTCTCGAAAAGGTATTTGATGGGATCAAGTCGTGAAACCAACATTACAGAGTGAGCTAACAGGTAGTGCCGCAGCTTCCTGGTAGCCCATACCAAAGCTAAGCAAGCCTTTTCCAGTGGTGTATATCGGGTCTCATACTCCAGCATCTTCTTGCTGAGATAGTAGATGGCTCTCTCCACCTTGTCTTCTGATTCTTGTGCAAGCATGCAGCCCATTGTAGCTTCAATTACTGACAGATACAAAATCAACGGTTTCCCTGGTTCTGGCAGTGACAACACGGGCGGGTTCTGTAAATATTCTTTAATCTGTTCAAATGCAGCTTGACATCGGCCATCCCATTGGAATTTCTTGCCTTTCTTCAGGAGACCAAAAAGTGGTTCACAAGTCAAGGTTAATTTTGAGATAAACCGTCTTATGAATTGCACTTTACCCAGAAAGCCTTGCACCTCCTTTTCAGTCGTTGGTGGGGGCATTTCTAAGATGGCCTTGATTTTGGAAGGATCGACCTCGATGCCTCTTTGTGTAATCAGAAATCCCAGCATTTTTCCCGCTGTAACACCGAATGTACATTTCTGAGGGTTTAGCCGCAACCGAAATTTCCTGATCCTTTGAAAAAACTTATGCAAGGCGGTGTAGTGGCCCTTCTCTTTCCTTGGACTTGACAATCATGTCGTCCACATACACCTCAACCTCTTTGTGGATTATATCATGTAATATTGTGGTCGCGGCCCTTTGATAAGTAGCTCTAGTGTTCTTCAGCCCAAACGGCATTACCCGGTAACAGTATGTCCCCCACGGGGTGGTGAATGCAGTCTTTTCCCTATCTTCTGGCGCCATCACTATCTGGTTGTAGCCCGAGAAGCCATCCATGAATGAGAGCAAAGCATGCCCTGCTGTGAAGTCTACCAACTCATCGATGTGCGGTAACGGGAAGTCGTCCTTCGGACTAGCTCTGTTCAAATCCCTAGAACACACACCACCCGGATCCTGCCATCTTTCTTCGGCACTGGACAATGTTGGCCAACCAAGTTGGATACTCTGATACCAGCAGGAAGCCTGCGTCGATTTGCTTGGTGACCTCTTCCTTAATCTTGAGAGCCTAATCCGGGCGGATCCTTCTGAGTTTCTGTTTGACAGGTCGGGCCTCGGGGTCAAGGGGGATCCGATGCTGTACAATCTCAGGATCGATTCCAGGCATGTCTTCGTAGGACCACGCGAAAACATCTTTGAAATCTTTTAATAAAGCGACTAAGCGCTCGCGTTCCTCCGAAGACAACGTGGACCCAATCTGGACCAGCCGCGGGTCCTTCTCAGTACCAATGTTCACGGTAATGATTTCATCCATTAAAGGTTTAAAAAATCTCTCTTGCTCTTGCTCAATTAAACGTTGTAAAACCGAGGAACTTCGTCCTCGTCGTTTTCATCAAAGTTTTGAAAGTCTGAATTAATACAATAAATCAAGGGCACAGAGAAATACTCGGAAACCACATTCACCTCGTTCTCATTAAGTTCATCCAAATCGTCCGATTCATTTACAACAGACTCAAATGAAAAGGAAAAAGACGACCGAGACAGGACTGTGGCATCCGGGTTAACATCCCCAGGAGTACCAGACTCAGACTCAGTCGAGCTGGAACCTGATTCCGACTCACAGGACTCGGTGGAATCAGATTCCGGCTCACTACCTGACCCGGTGCTGCTGGACAAAAATCCCTTCTCGTATTGCCAAGTGAGAGAGGGTGCGATTGATGCATCCAAGATAGCTGCTGGCTGGCTCGCAGCCGTTCCATCCCCAATCATGGAAACCACGAAGTTATCCCCCAAGCACTTTTGGTCGATCGGAGGATCAGAGAGTAGACATGCCAGTGCTACCCCCATTTCAAATTCTGTGCCCTTAGGATCCCCTGCTTTACACTGCTCAGCCTCAGCTGGTGGGTCTGTCTGCTCGGCGGCAACGTCATCCCCGGATAGTTGTAGGTCAAAGAAAATCTCGAAGCCCGGGACGCGCTTCTTCTCCGCGTTTATCCACGGCTCTGGGAAGCCGCAAAATAGAAAATCCTCCCCCTCCCGGACAAAGCGTCCGTTCAGGGTACCCTGGATGGGCCTGTGCATTAATTCAAAAGGCTTCCCAGCCTGCTTCGCTCTGGCTCTACCGGCCATTTCTTTTCCTTTCCTCACCCAGTCCTCTTTGGTGGGCAGATAACCCAGTCCAAAGGTATGCGGGTTGTGTGGCACTTCGGCCAACGCAGCGACTCCTTTCCTGCCGCTCCTTCCTAATCCCATCCCGGGAATATGTTGTAGCTTGTTCATGAGGTAGACGGATTGAGCACTGACGTACACACCTTCATTCACAGCCATAATATTCTGTACTACCCGGGCCTCAGCCAAAGTGAATCCTAATAAGAACACATCTTTTGTGCCATGCTCAATTTCTAGGACCGGCGTAGATACCTCCGGAGGCGGATGGATTGATGAGTTCCCGAACACAGTGGCTACTCCCTTTCCATAGGGGTATTTCACCATCTGATGTAGAGTGGAAGAGACTGCCTTTACTTGGTGCAGCCACGGCCGCCCCAAGAGTAGGTTGAAGGTTGCGGGAACGTCCAAGACATGAAATTCGATGTCTTGTCCTGGACCAACCTTGGTTTGAATCTTGACAGTCCCCATCACTTCCCTGCTAGTATTATCGTAAGCTTTGATCACCTGAGTGGTTGGTGTGAAGTCCGCGGGCTTCAACCCAACTGCGTATGCTGTTCTGACTGGGCATACATTGATGGCGGACCCGGTATCAACAAGTACCACCGGTATCCACTTGCCTCTACATTCCACGGAAACGTAGAGGGGTTTGTTATGGTTTGTGCCCTCAGGCGGTAATTCCTTGTCTGAAAAGGTTAATGCCGGGGAACCTCCTCCCGGAAAAACCAGCCTAACCAGCTGCTTTGGTGTAGTGTCTATAGAGAGTTTGGCCTTGTCCATGGCAGATAGGACGGCCTGTCTGTGCACCCTTGATGCCATAAGCAGTCCCCAGATGGAGATGTCTGCTTGTATCTTCTTCAATTGCTTGAGCACAGCGTCTTCTTCAATCTGTTTCTCTCTCTGTTTCTCAGCCTCTTTATCTTTCCAGATGCTTCGGTGGTCTAGTGTGGGGCTTGAAGTACCGCCCGCTTCTTGTCATATGAGCGACCTCGTCAATATACCAGGTATCATCTGGTTGGTTACCTCCCCAGTCTTCATCTGGTGGGCAAGACACAAGTCATCGTCTTCCCACCACATTCCGTCGACAGCCGACAGACATCTGTCCGGCTCCGGTGTGATCGTACTCGCAGTACCTTCGGTCTTTATGCCCACAGCATTTCCTGTTCCCGTGCACACAGCACTCTCGACCCCTACATGAGCCTTAACTTTTCTGATTCTCTCGGAATCCTCTAATCTTTGTTGTTCCAACTGCGTCAATACAGCTGGTTGTTCAATATTTCCTGCATTTACAACCCCCAAATTCTGAGCGAAATTCTTAATGCCGGCGCTCTCCGGCGGTGGATTCTGACCCTCGGCCCTTCCGGCCATCATTGATACTCTCGCCCCTGCCGGGCCCTGTTCTGATTGAAATTCTACAACGTCTGGCTGATCATCTAACCATCCGGTAACTTCTGCCGACTCCTCATAGTCGAACCAGTTGATTGCAACATCCCCTGATTCTTGGTCGTTGAAGAACTGGAAGTTGGCAAAGTCCCCTTCCACTGTTGTCAGATCATCTACCCCTTGTTCAAGTCTGTCCCCCCGAATCATGCACAGCTCAGCTTTTTCTGGCAGCCCCACACTCAGCTCAGACTGGCCCACTGATAAGATGTACTCGCTTGGATCATAAGCTCCTCCAGCATAATTTCCAGGTTGTTCCATCCCAGACTCAACGATTCTGCTCTCCTCTGAAACCTGCTCTGTTCCATCTTCGGTGGTCACCACCACTGGCTTAGATTGGGTTATGGAGATGTCCATCATGCACAAGTCAGTGCAGACAGGAAGGATCACCTCCGGCTTAGGTAGGTGGGATGGGGTGATATAGATACTAGGATCGTAAGACACGACCCCAGTTTGGATGAAGTTGATTCTGTTGGGAGGAGGGGCTTGGTTGTGTGGTGGGAGGGGATTTGTTGTGATGTTGGGTTTTTCGGGAGGCGCGATCACCTGCTTGTCAATAAGATCCTGGATCTCATGTCGCAATCTAAAGCAACGGTCGGTGTCATGACCATGCTGTTGGTGATACGCGCAGTATTTTGCCGGGTCATAAGAGGGAGGGAGAGGATTTGGTGGTGGCCTCGGCTCTAAAGGTGTCAAATGCTTATTTCTGATTAAAACCCTGAGAGCCTTGGACAAAGGCATGTATAGTGGAGTGAAGGTTCTTTGGCCTCTGGGTTGATGTTTGGTGTTGTGGGTATTGCTCCCAGATGCGCCAGAGAAAGGCGTGGCTGTCATGGGTCTTGGGGGAGGGGGAGTGGTGGTGACCGTGCTCACCTCTGAAGCTCGTGCAGTTGCAGCGCCACTCGGGCCTGCGTTATTGTTTCGGTTGAAAGCCCTTCTGGGTTGCTCCTTATCCTGGTCGATCAGACCTTGTTTCATTGCATCCTCGATCTGTACCCCCATCTCGTGTAAATCTGAGAAGGTGGGAAAGGGGAGTACAATCATCTTTTGCATCAACTTGGGTTGGAGATTGCGCACAATCATCCTGATTTGATCTTTGTCTGTAGGCCTCAAGGTCATCATCGACGCCTTTGCCCTCCATCTAGTTACAAAATCGGAGAAAGTCTCCTTGGGTTCCTGCCTCGTTGTTTCGAGATCACGAGTTGTAATCTCGATCTGTGTATTGTACGAGTACTGTGCAACGAAGGCCTCAGCCATCTCATCCTAGCTTCTTTTCACCTCATCTTCTAACTTCGCGTACCAGATGGCTGCCACACCCGACAAAGTTCGGCCAAACAGGGAAAGTTTTTGTGGTTGGGTTAGGCCCATGGGTCGCAGGATGTCTGAGAATAGCCGAAGATGGACCATAGGGTCACCGGACCCGTCGAAACGGTCAATTTGTGGCATCTTGAATCTGTCTGGCAATGTTACGGCCACGTCGGTGTACCCATCTTCGATGTCTGGGATGGCCTTCACCCCCTGCGATTTCTTGAAAACCTTCTCCAACTTACTCAGTTTTAGCTGTATGATCTACCTCAAACTCGAATGGAGAGTCCGGGTGGTTGGGTGTAAGATTCTTGGACAGTTGAGGGAGAAGCGGGGGCGGAGCCAGCCCCGTTGGAAGGTTGGTGTCCTCTTGGACATTCTGGACATTGGGTAGGGTGTTCTGGGTGTTCGGGAGGGTATTCTGAGGATTTGGCAGGGTATTCTGACCAGTAGGTGCCTACTCGGGTAATGGAGCTGCTGGTGGAGGAGGAACCTGATGTGAAGCTGATGCTGCATTCTGCTGTTGCAGCCTAGTAATGAGCTCGGCCTGCTGGGCCATGACTGCGGTTGTTGTTTAGAAAATTCCGCTTGACGGATGACATCCTCCTGCATCTGTCTCATGTTTTCTTGCATTTGGCGCATCATCGCCTCCATCCTTGATGTATTCCGCTGTTCCATCTGAATGACCGGTAAGTGTATCTCTATGGCAGACACAGAAATCTCAACCTGACTGTTTACTGTCAAAGTAGCCCTCTGTCCCTGTAATCCCTGTTCTGACACACTGCGCCTCCTCGGCCTTCTTCTGATAATTGGGGGTAGAGAGTGGAACACTGGATGTCCGTCAACCAGATCCTCGGATTGATTGAGTCGGCGACCTCGTGTCCAAAGTGCTTGGGGAGTATCTACTGGTTCAGAAGCAATCGTGCTAAAAACTGCCCTAGCAAAAGGATAATAAAGTGAAAAGGAAATAAATAACCAGATAAACGGGCAGTATAACAGCTTAAATTAAATGCACACAACACACAGTTGGGCATACAACACACAGTTGATAAGCTGAAAATATACTGTCCTCAATCACTGATCACTGTTCCCCAAAACTGAATCCGATATCCGCAGACAACTGATTCTCAGATACTGACTGATGCCCGCAGGCCGGATGCCCAAACTCACAGACTGATACATGCATTCCTGTAGAGACGCACTCTAAACCACATAACAGATAAGTGAGAGCCAAAACACCCCTATGTTGGGGGTAGGGTTTCCCTGTCCTATTTTGTCAGGAGCTAGGGTTTCACTACGCACGCAGCGGTTTCAAACAACCTATAAACGGGTAAGCAACCTGTCCTAATTTGGAATGGTCACTATGGATCCGAATATGCACTAGGTCGAATGGTCAAAAAGGGTGGCCCGGTAAAATCGGGGTTTGTGTTCCCATGCTGTCAGAGCCCAGAGCCGATCAGCCTTATGGACATGCCTTGACAAGACAAGCCTCCGACAAATCGTTCGGGAATGGCATATGGAAAACACGGTGTCCTAGGCGCACCGATGCAAATGCAATGCAAAGAAACACACAAGTGCAGTCAAAACCAGATATCATGAGTTCGAGTCAAGTTCTCTAAGTCCCCAGCAGAGTCGCCAGAAACTGTAGACGTCCCCGAACGCATCTGGGAGGGTTAAGTCCCGTTCCGTTCATATTGGGGTCACTACAGTTCAAGGACTCAAATGTCACGGTTCTTAATCTTGAACCAAAGAGTCCAAATCCGGCAAATCGATTTTGAAAATAGATTTTTTGAAAAGAGGTGCCAAACATGGACTGCTTTGCCAGATACAGAGTCGCCACCTAAATGTTTTTTTAATGGGAAATTTAGGAAACCCTGACTCGGTGCCAAAGGCCACGTGTCCGTCATCACCAAAGTTGCCTCGGCTCGGGAACTTGGGTACGATTGGGGAAGGTCACTTCGTGAGCACCCCCACTCGCCTGGTCAAAGACCGGCCTCTACTAACCATGATATCTATTTTTGAAAACATTGTGTATTCTTATTCCGGTTATTAGCCTAGATTTACTATGTGATGCGCACAGCATACAAGTATATAGACTGAGTCGCCTGAATTGGAACAAAACATTTCATGTTTGTTTGTTTGAAAATGGTTTGATGGTGTTACCCGCAGGTAGGCTAAGACGTGGATTTGCCACCCTCGGGTGGGCTTAGAAAACATGGTTTTGCCACTATCTAGTGGGCTTAAAACAAACATTTGATGAATTGTCCGATCCAAGTAACCCAACCTCCACCCACAGGCATTCAAGGCAGTTATATCATATAAGCACATAGCCTCATGGTAAGCATGCTATTCATGGCAGTCACTCACACGCATGCGAGGATGCTAAAGCAGAAAACTCACCGAGTACTCCAAGCCAAAACAGAAGCTCATTAGAAATCATGCATGATCCTAAATATGTTGAAATGCCTAATGCAACACATGCAAAATGCAACTATAGCAGGCTCGGCTATTCTAAACATGGCATATGGAATACTACAGCTATCAAGTACTCAACTTGGAATTGAAATACAAATGCAGTTTGTATGATGCGCCGAGCCAAGTGCGTGCAAAACAGATGAATGATGCAAACATGCTATCATACTGTATGCTAATTGAAATATGCCCTAATCTAACAATCATAAGCAGGTAAATAAAAGGGAAGAAAGACGTGGGGTTGGAAGACATACATCACACTCACCCACACTTATTACAATTATGCCCTCGCGCAGAGGGTCCGAATAAATATAAAGTCCCAAATGAAAGAATATTACAGTCCAAATAATACAGTCCAAATAATGTATAAATTCTTAATTAATTAACAAATTAACTAAGAAAAACTGTAAACTGGCATGCAAGCCAGGGACCGCCTTGACTCCGCTCCGGATGATGGAATGATGCGTGTTTGGGCTGCTTCGCGCGGAAATCCATTGGGATGCCCCAATTAGCCTCCATTTGCAATGTTTCTCGAAATGTGTGCCAGACTTCGAAAAATTGCTGATTCTTCATTTTGCTGCAACAGAGAGCAGGAAAGGGGCATAGCAATGTATTTCACAAATATATGCATGCCTCGATCCTCGTGCCACCAATCACGCATATCGATGCATGATGGCCGAGGAGTCGAATTGCACAACTTAATATAGGATGAATGCATATGAATGCTACAACAAAACCTAACTCCATCATGGATAATCTGGAGCGTCGGTGACTTGGGAATTGAGACCTGTTCCGTCGCTCGGAGTACGAAACGTGCCTCGTTTCCCGTGCCTGTGCTAACTCCTATCCCGAACACGATGCAATATGCATGATATGCATGAAATGTAGCTAATATGCAACCCTAACATACACAATGTCATGGAATGGCATACACGCTATACGAGGTAATACACAACCGAGCATACACAATGCTATGGATAAAATGGCATACGCAATGCAATAATGGGCTTACACCAACATGAGAGAGCCTCAGCCACACTCACATAAGAGGCCATCAGATGAAAACAAGATATCTCGAAGTGCGTGCCCGCGGGTACGCAAACCGAGAACGGACCCTCAGACACCGAAATGCCACTCTAATGAGACATGGCAAAGACATGGAATATGATATGCAAACATGCAAAAATCAGTGGCAAAAGGAGGGGAAAAACAGCCCTGAAATGAGGCGAAATAATACCCGATGCATGAAATGATCCCGAAACATGGATTTCAATGCATAAAATGGCCTACAGCTATACCGTACATGCATAATTGATACATGACATGAAAAATCAGAAGCAAGGCAGCCCCAAAACTCACATTTTTACAGTACAAAACACAGCCAAAAAGCAATCACAAGTAGGGCTAAAATGGCATACAAAAATGGGCCCGCAAGGGAGGCAATGAAGCAAGTGATAGATGCAAAGCCCAAATGGAAAAATACCCTTCCACAACACTGAATAGGGACTAAAAATATGAACATTTACAGTAGATGACAAACCTCAAATCAGTATGAAAACATGCTCAAAATGCAATGCAAGATTAAGGATAACAAGAGGCTATAACATGAAGTAGACCAAATATA